>JARQZK010002167.1:1950000-2220000 GCA_030704885.1 Cynegetis impunctata | reverse complement strand
TTAATAAATTCGAGTTTTTTAAGATTCACCGAGCCTGTTATTGCTAATAATTATCAAAAAGTTAGAAATAGTTCACAGGCAACAACAATCAAATAAATATATATATATATATATATATATATATATATATATATAAAAATAAATACATATTTATATATATATATATATATATATATTTATATATCTATATATTGAAAGAAGAGCAAAGAAAACAAGATGGTGAGGATATAAATAAAGAGAGATGGCGAAACTATAGGAATATATATATATATATATATATATATAAATATATAAATATATATATATATATATATATATAAAAATATATAGATATATATATAATGGCAGAATGGGCAAGAGGAACCGGGCAATATTATCAAAACCAAATTTCTCGAAGAGAAAGAAAAATCTGGCAACATCGGCACAATATGTTCTGGAGGATACCAAACCGCCTAGGCCAGTGTTTTCTTGGACGTCGAGCAGACATGAGGTAATTTATACTTTTACTTAAGTTAGTGGCATGATCTACGTTATGTGAGTGTATGTAACCCACAGAGAATTTGCATGGATCTCTAAAAATGGCGGTAAATTTGAAAATAATTTCAGCTTTTGGGACAAGAATCCGATTTTTTCGAGGAGCAAAAATCCGCGCGGCGTACATGCCCTAATAATGTTTATGTACAATGTTGTTTTTATTTCACTGGAATTAGAAAAGAACATCAAACAGAAAACTATGCACTGAAGAAACGATAAATTTAATAGCCGTTGATTACTCGAATCGAACAGCGGCTGAAAAGCTGGGTATACACGACGTTGCGTAAAAGGTTACAATCTGCGCATAGCGCCAAACCTTTGGAAGGTTCAAACCAGTTTTTACCGAAGAGATGGAACGACTGCTAGTTCAGCATTGTAAAGATATGGATTACAGGTTCTATGCTATATTCCTAAAATCCTCAACAATGATTGCCTATGAATATGAAATTCTAAATAATATTAAGCACCCATTTGATGAGCAAAAGAAATTGACAGGCAAGGACTGGACATACAAATTTGTACAAAAATATAGCCTTTCGCTCTAAGAACTCCGAATCCAACTAGCTTAGCAAGGAAGGTTCAATAAAACTCAGATCGATATAGTTTTTGCAAACTTATCCAACCTTAACAGCCAAACACATTTTTTCACCAGGCTAGGTGTATAACAAGGATGAGAGTGGAATATCCCAACCAAATCCATAAAATTATTAGCGCTAAAGGAAAAAAATTAGTCGATAAAGTATCATCTGCTGAACGTGGTAAATCAGCCACTCTTGTATATGCAATGAGAGCAGCTGGAAATTTTGTAGCCCCGGCCTTTATCTTTCCCCGCAAACGAATGAAAAATAAGCTGATGAGTCCATAGGAATGTGCTCAGATTCAGGCTATATTAACAACACTCTATTATACAATGTTTGAAACACTTCTAAAGCAAAGTTCGAGCGGATAGAAATCATCCGGTGTTGTTAATTCTAGACAAATATTCTTCACATAGATCCTTGGAGGCCGTATTATATGTATTTCAGGAAAGATTTCATACATTTGTTGACAATTCCACCTCACAGTAGCCATAGACTTCAACCCTTGGATCGCTCTCATTTCAAGCCACTAAAAACGCTGTATGCTGATAAAATGTGACAGCTGATTAACAACTAATTCAGGAATAAAAATTACCCATTTTCAAATTGCTCAAATATTAGACCTTGCGTATGAACGCTATTTCACGATGGATAAATGTGTTAATGCATTGGAAACCTGCGGTATCCAGTGACTAAAAATGTGTTTTTCGACGAGGACTTTCTACCATCTTCTGTAATGGAAAGAATTAATATTGAGGACCAAGAACCGTTTAAGAACCACGATGTCAACCATTCTGAATCGGATTCAAATCCTTAATTTTCAGTGCCTTCATTCACGATAGTCCGATGGACCCCAGAAAAGCAATAAGAAAATATCTCGCTTGATCAGCTTCATCCTCTATTTACATCGCGTAGTGCACCTATGAAAATAGTGCATTCGACCCCAGAAAAGCAACATAAACAGTTAGAAATCAATATGCTTCCTCAGCTAAAATGATAACTCCAAACTAGATACTTTTACTTCCCAGACGATCAGAATATCGGAATCAACATCATGAAGTGCAACAGCTGTAGCTGAATCTTCGGATGACAAAGGCATCGCGAATTAAAAAGTAGATACGGAATTCACAAGCCAATATTTCAAATGTTCGAAATAATAGATAAAACTAGTCGAATGCGGAGTAAGTTTCTATGGAAACCGGAAAAATTCACAACAAACCATTATTGTTGCAAAATGTGTAATGTTTTCCTAAAAAATTTCATATCTCTTCAATCGAGAATCATATCGAGACGAATTAAAGAGCAAAATGTTAAAAATGATTCAAAATGCAGAAAAACATATAAACTGAAGTTTAGATTGCAGAATTACTCTACAGGGTGTTACAAATTTCAGGAAAAAATATTCTTTAGCTATTTTCCTTTACATTTTTACATATACACTTTTTTTTCAAAATTTATTAACACTACTCAAACTCGAAACACCTATCTAAATTTTGAAAAAAAAAAACATTCGAATTGGACTATGGAGAAAAAAGTTATCATGCATTAAATTTCATCAAAATTTTGGCTGTGGATATATATATATATATATATTTATATATATATATATATATAAATATATTTATATATATATATATATATATATATATATATATATATATATATATATATATATATATATATATATATATATATATATATATATATATATATATATATATATATATATATATATAATCTCTTTATAATTATAAGCAAAAACAGTCTATGTGAATCTTAAAAAACTCTATTTTATTAAAAAGTTGACGAATGAATAAATATATATATATATATATATATATATATATATATATATATATATATATATATATATATATATATATATATATATATATATTTATATATATATATATATATATATATATATATATATATATATATAAGAGAAATTGTTTAATCGGGGTATAAGTCACAAAACTCTTCTGAGCCCCAATGATCATTGGGGCTCAGAAGAATCATACAAAAAGAAGTTTCATTGAATCGTTGGAAATCAAATGCCACTCAAATAATTTAAATCTTGCCACAGACGCACAGAACATGAACACAATGTATTGCAACGTTATCAAACTCATTGAAGACCATGTTAACAAAAAGAAAAAGTTTTTAGTCACAGACACCATGTCAAGTTCCATTCCAACTTCGTAATTTCAATTGTTTTTCTGCTTAGGTTAGGTTGTGTTTCGTCGGTTTCGACTGTTATCATTTTTTCTCGTGTCTGATTTTTCTTCCATATTATTCGTAGACATCTTGCTTTGCTTTTAACAATTGTCAATTTTAAATTTTGTACGTTTTCATCGATGTGTTTTTTGTTCGATTTATTTTATAATCTTTACAATGACTCAATATGTTTTTTGTTTTTGGTTAACTCACATTGAGAGTAAGCATTAAGGAGGCATTTGGTCTTACCATATATTGATTTTTTATTGTTTTTGTAGTACCGTGATGCTGGACATGCAAATGACCGAAAGCTAGGTAATTTCTTCAATAAAGAGTTTTACCGGAGTTCAAGTTTTGTGACTTATATCCCGATTAAACAATTTCTCTTGAATCCAACCTACAAGTCGATATTTCCAAGCTATATATATATTTTGAAAAATATAACACTGCGATTGCAATTTCGGTCACTAGACCATCATCGGGCAGATTGAGTTAATCTGCCCGATGATGGTCTAGTGACCGAAATTGCAATCGCAGTGTTATATTTTTCAAAATATTTTGTGATAATAAACGTAGTAAATTCAAATTTAGTTTTGTTAATCATGTTAAATTATCACTTAGTAACGACGGATTCCATCAACTATATAAATATATGTATATATAGATATATATATATATATATATATATATATATATATATATATATATATATATATATATATATATGTTACGTGCGTCCTTTTGCCCCATTCTACTCTTATACATAACATGAAGAGACGAGTCATCCGTTTCATAAATATTCATTGGAACTGATATTTGTTTGACTAATTGTGTACACAAGCACGGACCTTAAAGAATAATCCTCATTTTCACATACCCCAGAGTCTTCTTCTTCATCCTTCTCAATTTCGTCTGCGCGAAGAGACTTATATGTGCAAACGGCTCCTGATTCACGACAATGCAGACATCGACTGAATTGCTGCTTTTGAGGTTTTTCGCAAGTGCATTTTTTAAATTTCGAAGTTCCTTCCTTTCCTGTGAGGCATTCATCGCACTGACAGCTTTTGATGTTCATTTCAATCCTACAGAACGGACAATCGAGCTCGGCAGGTTTTACTTTTGGCTCTAGCTGATTCTAAATAATCGAATGACATATCAATATATGAATATTTCTCGTTTATTTGGAACGGATTGCATTACTCTGAAACTCAAATGTTCCAAAGATATCCTTGATATTAGTTACATCTAAGAATTGTCCTCCTATAAAGGTTAAAAATATTCTGTTATAGCATTTCAACAGAGCGTCCAAGGTATCTCATACGGGAAGTACAAAATAAGTTTCTCTTGGTAGAATATGAAATTTAAATGTATGCATCAATTTAAAATGCGACAACCTATATTTCATAGCAGCATTCAAAAGAAGAATAAATTTCTCAACTGTAAGTGTGATGTTATATGATATCTATATCTAGGGGTTCAAGACTTATTGGCAAAAAACCAAGAAAAAATCAATTAGAACATACATAGTTTTTCATTCTACGCCTGAGGGCGATCGTAGCAACGCAAATAAATGTCACCAGTTTGCCCACTTTTAACCTCGAATTTTGGCACATGTCAGGCATTCAAAAAAATACAGAATTCAACTAGAAAGTGAAATAATATAACAATAATAACAATAATTTATTCATTTCTAAAATATTATACATATGAGTTTAGAACAGATTAAGCATAATAAATGAAATTTGTCAGAATTTACAATAATACATCAATCCAGATAAAGCGATAATTACAGCTAAAATTATGTTTTATTTCATAAGTTAAGCTATTGTTATCAAAATCTGCTAACCAGTCTTGGCATTTTGAATCTTGATTATGTCTAGCATTACATATGTCAAAAATACAGTGGAATAAATTTTTATCATTTTGGTATGTTAAGTGGACATTGAAATAGTTATTTATGTACTAAGTGCGTTATATAGATCCTTACACCCGGAGGGAAACATTCGGCCCGAGGGGCTTTTGCCCGAGGGATGAATGTTGCCCGATGGGCGTAAGGATCTAGTAACGCACGTGGTGCATACAAGATTTTATTTTTCACGAAAAAATTATTTTATTATAATGAAAGAGCGATTTTAAAATCGGTTCATTGCTCCTATCCATTTTCCTTCTCATAGTAGGCATGTCATTTGTTGATATTTTGACGTTTGTGAATATTTTTGTCATCATATTTAGTGAATGTCATTGCTGCTTTCTTTGTGAAGTCTTATAGAAATAATGGAAATGAAAATGAATTTACCCAAGAATATCATAGAAAATGCAGCCAAGGCTGCGAATAAGTCATTTCCGGAGAAATCTAGAGTCGTATACGACAAGGATTATGAAGTATTTAACCAATGAAAGTTGCTTCATTTCTCCCCGTACAATTAGCGGGCGTTATGATCCATTATGCCCGAAAATTCGGACGTTATGGCCTAGGGCATAATGAGTGTGTTTATAGCAACCGTATCCAAGGTGAAATAAACATATAATATACAAGTGAAAAATGAAAAAACATTTTGATCAATCTAGTTTCTATGTAGAAATAAAATTAGTATTCAATTAATTATCTAGATATCCATTAATTGGAACAAACATAATGTACGTTTCATAGTAGGCCATTAATTTCATTTCTACATATAAACTAGATTGATCAAAATGTTTTTTTAAGGTATGTTCAACACGAAAAGATAATATAGATTTATTCCAGTATATTTTTACATATGTAATGCTAGACATAATCAAGATTCAAGATTGGTTAGGAGATTTCGATGGCATCACCATAGCTTAACCTGTAAAATGAAATATCATTTTTGCTGTAATTGTCGCATTATCTGGATTGATGTATGTATTTATGTAAATTCTGACAAATTGCATTTATTATGCTAAATCTGTTTCAAACTCTTAGGTATATTTTTGAAGTGAATAATATATTGTTATTATTATTATTTCACTTTTTGGTTAAAGTCTTTTTTTTCTGGAATGCCTGACATGTGCCAAATTTGAGGTTGAAGGTGGGCAAACTGGTGACATTTATTTGCGTTGCCACGATCGCCCTCTGGCATAAAATGAAAAATTATATTTGTTCTAATTGAGTTTTTCTAGTTTTTTGCCAATAAGTCTTAAAGTGCTAGAAATAAGTATCCTATTATATGATACTTTTAGTTGAGAAATTTGTTCTTCTTTTGAATGCTGCTATAAAATATAGACTGTGTCATTTGAAATTAATGCATACATTTCAGAATAAAGTATAAACTTTAAAATAAAAAACACTTGGCTTATGTTTCTCTATATAAAAATATTTAGATACTGTATTTAGCATTAGTATTCTATTCAGTTGATCATCTTAAGAATATCAAAATTCCTTTAAATGTTAAATTAATTTAATTTGACGTTATCAACATATTTCCTTCCACGCCAACTCAAGAAGTTGAAAATATTGTTAAGCGATATCTAGAGATGAACCCAAATTTAACAACTCAAGCAGTCAACGAAAAAATGTCTGCCCTAAACTTATGTTTGAAACAGAGTTATTTCAAATTTAATAATATATTATACAAACAAGAAGACGGATTGCCCATGGGATCACCGTTATCGCCTTTGTTGAGTGAAATTTTCATAAATAACTTAGAAGAAATAATTTTCAATGCTGATAATAATTTGATTACTGACGTTTCATTATGGAGGCGTTATGAAGATGATATTTTTTGTATTTGGACCGGTACAGATAGTCAGTTAGATAATTTCCTTATAGTCATTTGTGTACCAAGGGTAGAAATAGATGTTTATGCCCTGAGGGCGACGTCTTACGAACCCGAGGGTCTCTGGCCCGAGGGATTGTAAGTCGCCCGAGGGTATACACATCTATTTATACCCATGGTACATACAAACTTTTATGTCATACTGGTTAGTTATTGCAATCCAATCCAAATACAAATCAGTATTTTAAAAAATCCGGTTTGAATTAATAACATTGCATAGCAGGCACTATCGTTGCTAGGTGAATGTTGACAAACGTAAATGTCATAAAATTATTAAAAAACATTATTTCTCTTTATGCCCACGAGGGCTATAAAGTGAACTTTATGCACACACGGGCATAAAATACGACATTATATAGTTGGTAACTAAGCAATAAAAACAGAATAATGAACTAGTATGACATAAAATATATAAATACTTTCTACAACTCGATTCAATTGTCAAAAAATAGAAAACGAAAACGGTACCTTGAATTTCTTACACGTTCAGATTGCTAGGAATTTGAATTCTCTTACTTTCAACATTTATAGAAAACTAACCTTCACAGATACTTTAATTCACAGCGACAGCAACCAACACATTAAAATAAAACTCATTGCTTTTCATTCGTTCATACATAGGTTGTTCACGATTCCATTATCGGAAACAAATTTTCAAACTGAAATTAATACAATTGAATTATTAGCCAATAATAACGGTTACAATGAAAGTCGTATCGACAAGCTCATTGGGACAAAACGAATAAAGTATTTGTTGCATCCAATATAACCCACCCAAACTATTAATGAAGAACAAAAATATTTCCCAATAAATTATGTGCCTAATTTGAGTAGCAAAATTTGTAACAGACTATCGAAAAATAACATTAAAACAATTTGTACAAATAAAAGAAACTTTAAGTCATTCTTAGTCAATAATAAAGAAAAATCTAACATCGGAGAAAACAGTGGTATTTAGAAAATATTTTGCGACGAATGCTCTGCTTTCTATATTGGACAGACAGGAAGGAATATAAATATTCGTGTTGAAGAACATAAAAAGTCAATTTTACAAAACAAAAATACCACTGGCTTCTCTGAGCATTGTATAAAATTCAATCACTTCCTGGATTTCAACAAAACCAAATTGTTACATTCAGGTAACAAAGGAAAGCGCCTTGACCTTCTTGAAATTCTCGAAATAAGTTCCGCCCGTAATAGTCAATTACCCCTTGTAAACGAACAAATTGATTTTCAGGTATCACCTTTGCTTTTGTCTGTCTTATAAAATAGGATGTAATACTCTCCTGTAGTCAGTCTTGATAGTGAGTTCATAACTCGAAACATGTTGACTTTTCGTTACTGCTAAATACAGTATCTAAATATTTTTTATATTGTGAAACATAAGCCAAGTGTTTTTTATCTTAAAGTTTATACTTTATTATTTATGATGTTTCACCAAGTGATGTGCGAGAATTAAATCTCAGTTATATATATATATATATATATATATATATATATATATATATATGTATATATATATATATATATATATATATATATGTATATATATATATATATATATATATATATATATATATATATATATATAATATATATATATATATATATATATATATATATATATATATATATATATATATATAGGTATATATATTTATATTTATTATTTGTGCCTGGGTTGTATTGTTTCATCCGTTCATGTATTAACAATAACTGGCTTATTGAATTATTAAAATGAATTTATTGAAATATTTACGTTTTATCGAGTGAATTCATATTGAGAAAGATTTTCGCGGTCGGAAGTATGTGAAAAACTTGGTTCTCAGGATGAACGGCGTAAAAGATTAGAAAAAGGTAATGTCACTATCATTCTCAACACTTTTTCCTAACTCGATAAAATGTCCAATATTCTAGACGCCCCCGGCTATAAGCGTATCCCTCATGGCCCTACAACATATCTGGAGAAAACCACAAAATCTAGTATCAACCAATCCAATCTCTCAACTGAAATAAAAAAGTTCCTCATCCCAAGAGAAAAATCTTCAAAAACCTCATGCATTTATGGTCACAGACCTCTTATTCCACCTCGATCCATTGTCAGCGCTTACAATTATCCCACACATCTTCTGGCGAAATATCTGGACAAAACTCTTCAACTCCTTGCTGAATGAACCCACTTATACTTCAAAAACTCTTTTCACTTCATAAAACTTCAAAAATATTGATATAACCTCAACTGATCTCCTTGTTAGTTTTGATATTGTCTCCTCATTCACAAATATCCCCATTGAAGAAACACTTTCCGTCCTAGACACACAACATCAAATATCCCTAGACAACCTATTCGTGATCAAACACTGCATGGCCAACACCTACTTCATCTTCCGAGGCAATTTCTTCAGACAAATTAAGGGAGAGTCAATGGAATCATAGCCATCTTCATAGAACAATTCGAAATCCAAGGTCTCTGGTCATTCGACCTTGAACCATCATGCTGGCTGCTGTATGTAGACGACGTCTTTGCGATCTGTCGTAATGGCGTAAACTTATTGGTCCACTTCTTGAATCATTTAAATGGCATACATCCAAGTATCCAATTCATAATGAAAGTAGAAAACGATGGGTCTCTGCCGTTCGTCGATGTCATGGTCAAAAAACTTCCATCCCAAGGCTTCTCCTATTCAGTTTATCATAAACCCACCCATACAAATCGTTATCTGAACGCCCAGTCTCTCCACCATCCTTCTCAACTCAACTCTGTAGTTAATACCCTAATCCACCGTTCTATTTCACTAACTCAATTCAGAACAACACATAACATACTCAAACACACAAACATCACCCCACCTCTACTACTATCCCAATCCCACAGACCAAGAATCTACACCAAAATGATTCCTTTCTTACATAAAAGAAGTAACAGATAATATCTTGATTTCTCGAGAACATCAAAACAATATTCACCACCCAACAAAAACTCTAGTCAGATCCGTCGAGGATAAAATTCCTAACGAAAATCATGTTATTATAAATTATGAAATTCCGTGCTACAATTGTCCTCGTTCTATATAAAACAAACGAACCGACAAATTCAGGTCCGTACCAAGGAACACTCAGTTTCAGTAAGACACTCAGATATCACCAATGCCCTTTCCCATCACACGCAAACACATTATCGATTTCCCCAATATAGGAACCATTACTCCAGTCCAATCTTTCAAATACCGAATTTTCCGTAGAAATAGAATAACGTCCAAATTGTTTGAACACCAAAGATGACAGTCACAGACTCCCATCAGCATGAAAACCACTTCTCAGTGGTCGTCATGTCACACCGAACCCCGCACCAATAAGAGTGAGTAACCGCCCCTCCTAATCACCGTCGTCCATAAAGACGGTCATGGTAATGTAAGTCACTGATTGCAAACTTCTGAGGCGAATGCTGAGCCAGTATTAATCCTCTGAACCCTAGCCACACTTCCTATGTTCCATAAATATCCCGTCTCTCCTATCCTTAATGCACTTGTACATACAAGTGTATCCTCTGATCTGGCTGAAGGAGTTAATCCCAAACTCAAGCTGCCCGCCTCCCTGACACATACTTCAGGGAGGAATGAAACACGTGTGTTTCTTTTTCCTTTTTCCATCTACATGTCAGTTGCCTCTGAAGAGTAGGCAGGTTACTTCACAGTTGACTGGAAGCAGCATGGAGTTGGTAGATTGAGGCCACGTATCTGAAGTAGTCCCCATTCACATTATTCTGAAGATGACTTTACAAAAGGAGCCGAAACTTCGAGATTTTTCTAATCTTTAACGCGGTTCATTCTGAAAATCGAGTTTTTCACACACACACACACACACACACACATATATATATATATATATATATATATATATATATATATATATATATATATAGTGAATTTCAAAAAGTTGGCACCATATGAAAAACATTTTTATTATCTATTTGTCAGAAAATTTTATTCTTCAATTCATAAAGCTTATTTGAAAAAGTTGTTTAAATTTGAAAAAATATTTAGATTTGAAATCGCCGCTAAACAAAACAAAAATTATGGTTCTAGCCTCATAAAGAGTGAAAGTATCTCACCTGAGAGACGCCATATAGGTACCAGTAAACGTGTATGGGGACGTTCCGGTGTACTGGAGCGGTTAATTTCTTCTCGCGATGTCATCAATTGAAGACGATGACGCACTGGCATTGATAGTCCTTGATTAAGAAAAAATATACAGAAAGAGTGCGAAGAAAGCTGTGTAAATATTGGCTACTGAAAAGGTGAACTTATAGTCACGTCAACTTATTGAACGAATTAAAATTCGAACCTTAAGATTTTGAAAATTATCTCAGAATGGACGAGAAAACATATCTAAAATTACTTACAATGGTTACTCCATAATTAAAAAAAAAAAGATACAGTTATGAGAAATAGTATTTCTCCGTACGAAAGATTAACAGTTACTTTAAGATTTCTCGCTACATGCAGAAGCAATAGATACCTTAAATTTTCAGCAATTATTTCCCCTCAAGCGCTTGAAAAAATTATTCCTGGAACATGTGAGACATTGTATAGAGTTCTTAGAAGAGATTATTTGAAGGTAAGTAATTAAAACACTGTAATTTATTATGAAAAATATTTACTAAGAAAATTAATTGAAACTATATAACTATAAAAATGTAACGGACGCGTACAAATTAAACATTATCAAGACTGAATAGCCCGGTCAATTTAGACATAAAAATAGTGGTCAAATAACAAAAATTCCCACAGAGCCAAATATTGGTGGAGAGCTGGGGTTTACCATTACAAACAAAATGGCAAAAGTCCCCATCGATCCTATGTGTGCTAAAAAAGTTATTAGAAATTATTAAGGTATGTTGCTGCAGAATCTGGAATCGAAGATGTTTGCCGGAATTGAAGATGTTTGCATCTGTGTAAAGTATGGACTGGCTTGGGACTTTTGATTAGATGGCTAGTTTTAGATGATTGAAAAAGATGTTCTGAATGTTGACCGGAAGGAAAAGGAAGGCAGGATAGGCTAGGACTTACTGCAGAAATAAAACTTGACAGAGACGGTTGATAATAAACTTGTTGATATTGCTGAGTAGAAACATAACTTCGTTGATATTGTTTCAAAATATCTGTCATGTTAATATAGGAGTGCTCCGGAGTGAGGTGTCCCATTTCTGCTTAAAATAGTAAATCATTAATGAGTTTTATGCGACACACATTTGTTTTGCATATAAAGCCCTCAGTTTTATAGCAACATTTTTTACAAAAATATTACAACGTTCTGAGGACGTTTAAAATGACCTCGTTCCAATTTCAACAATTCATTTGTTATGGTTTCATCTTTCCTTTATGCTTCACCCGGTTTTGTTGGACGAGATTAAAATAATTAATAATCGTTATTGTCAGTTGATTCACTATCAGATGAATATTGTTGATCAGCAGACGAAGAATCTTGAGTGCAGTAATCTGAAAACAAATAATGTTTATATATGATAAAAAGTTAATATTTTTGGGCAATAGAACATAATTTATATATATATATATAAGCTAATGCTGTTATTTCTATATTTCAGTCTCCTTCATCTGAAGAAGAATGCAAAGAAATAGCAAACATGTATGTTCTTCATACATGTTTGCTATTTCTGATGGAACTTTTCTCGTTGCCTTGTTGCAATAGATGGAAAGCACATAGTGATTGTTCCACCGGCTAACATTGGATCGTATTTTTATAATTGTAAAGGACATCATAGTCTGGTTCTTATGACAATTGTAAATACAAAATACCAATTTATGTGGGTATATAGATGTTGGCATGAATGGTAGAATATCGAATGGAGGGGTACTACAAAATACTATATTTTTCGAAAAATTAGAAAATAGTGAATTACATATTCCAAATAGTGAAACGTTTACAGGAAGTAACCGAAATTTGCCATATGTATTTGTGGTAGACGACGCGTTAATATGGCAAGAAAGAAAAATCCTGAACTACACATATCTCGCGCCAGACGCACAGTAGAAAACGGTTTCGGGATACCGGTATCACGATTTCGGATATTTTATACTCATATAAATTTAGAACCTGCAAATGTCGATAAAGTAGTTTTTTTCTGATTGAATAACTATTCAGCAATATCGCCTTAGCTACCCTATGTGATAACACACTAATATTTCTCAAGGGAAATATGAAATGTCATATTATTTCCCCAAAGAAATATGAAACGTCATATATCACTATAATAGTATATTATATAACAAGGGACTAAAGTGAATGTTTTAATCCCGCACGTGATGTTTATTGCCTGAGGGCTCGTAGAGCCCGAGGGCCAATAATCAGTAAGGGATAAAATATCTCTTTAGTCCTGAGGCATATTCGCTATTTTTTGCACTTCCCAGTATTATAACTTTCAACATTGATACAATTAATAATTTTGATGAGTTATATAAACACGGTACTTGGATTACTCAGTAGGTAACGTTATTGCAAGTGTTACCAAAATTTTTCAATTCAGTGACATTTCAATTAATATTGACATTTAAACGAATCTTAATTTAACTAACAGAATATCAAGAAAATCAATCAAGAAATGAATGCATCTATAAATTTTGATATAGATAAGACAGCTGACATGATAGCGGAAGAATTAATAGAGACTGAAAGATACATTTTAGTCCCTGTTATACGGGACTAAAGTTGGCACTTTAGTCCCGGAAGTGCAAAAAAAATGTTTTATATTTATTCTTCACAAATGCTTTCACTTTCGAACATTTTAACATCAGTTATTTTCCTTTAAATGTAACATTGACCTTAACATCGATAATTTTTATCACAACGTGTTTGGTGAATATTTCTGCGACTACGGATAAAACAAAATAGTCATACGTCAAAAATAACAAGAATCAGAGCACCTTACGAAATATTCAAAAAACGATAGCAAAACATTTTCTTCCACGCGATTGAACAATTTTTTTCTTCTCCACTCCTGAAAGCCTTCTTACGCTTTAGTGTAAACAGCTTTGTATTTCGCCAGAACCAAACATTCTCGGACTTTCGCCGCTTGAGTTAGCACATAGTTTGACATTCCATCAATTTTATTTATGACAAAATGCGAAAATCGAACTAGTCAACCATGATTTTTACAAACGCAGCCCTTAGCAACGTTACCAATCCGATAAATTAAGAAATTTACAATCCAATATTTTTCCATTTTCAGAACAATATTGTTGCAATCCAGAAAAGAACCATTGATTACAACACGAGGAATATGAATTTATTTCCGTTGGTTGTCTATACATGTAACTAGCCAACCTCGGGAAGTATACTATTCATATTTCCCTTGTTGTAATAATAGCTATAAAGCATCCTGTGCATTACATAACTTTTTAATTGAACACTCAAAAAAGTCTTATGCACCTTAAAACTGTTTTTATCGGGAAAGCTCTGAAAACGGGACAATAATACGGATATAATACACAAAATATTACTATGCAAAATTTTGATAGAAAAAACCCAGGAAATACTTTATACAACGCGAAGATTATCCGAAAACATCGAGGAAAACATTTTATGAATTATTTCAATCAGGAGGGAACAGTCCCATGGCAAGATAATTATGTAAATTATTTTGACACTAGCTAAGTAGTTCTACATAGTTTTAAGCTTTCCTGCAATTTGAAATGTTAATAATTATGTGTTTTATTCAATTTAATGAAAAAATTGCATTCATAAGTACAAATTCTTTACTTACCTCACAACTATTTTCATCATCACTATCCAAGTTGGATGAAAATTGCCTGGGAGTGCATTGATCATGTAAGAAATTAAGCAGATCGTAGTACCACAATTTTATATTATATACATCATCAGCAAATGCCCCCTTTAAAGATTCTTCATGTTTATTCTTTTTCTTCCTAACATTCCCTCTGAAAAAATTAATTTTTTGCACAAATGCTACTTCGGTCGCATCTGCCTCAATTTCTCCCAATTTTGCTATGATAAAGTTATTATCAGCTTCTTTTCCGTCTCGTTCAAGGTACACTTTACTTTTGATTTGCCAAAGACATAGATGAGTTCTAAATATTTCGATAAACTCTTCTAGGACTTTTTTAGTTGAATCTGACGGAGCCATTTTCGGGTGTTGATATGTGACAATATAAAAATACTAACTCGAATTGCGTCCCCTTCGTATTACTATTAGACCGGAAGATGATGACACAAAATATTAGGTCATTTGTTCCAGTATGGCGGTTCTTCAGGGGTCTAATTACGTAAAGGCAAAAAGGAAAATGATTGTCATAGCGCTGGTACCGGCGACCCAATCGCATGGGCGTTAATCGAACGCGTCGGATAAATAACGAGTGTCCAATGATTTGTTCCACAAAAATGCTTGTATTTTCAGATAGTCGAAAAAAAAGAAGTAGGCGGTAGCGTAATGCCATACTTCTCGGGTGTGACTTGCAGCCCGCCATACCGACGCGAATACATTAATTTAAATAAAACAATTCAACCATTTGTACCAGGCTAATTTTTGCATAGCTATTCATCGTCGAGTAGCCATTCACGAAAATCACCTTGCCATACTTTTCCGACAGTTCCCAATGACCGCCATACCACTGCAAAGGAGCATTTTTTTTTTCCGCCAGTACCAGTATTGCATTTGAATTTTCGGAAAGTAATTGACAAAATGTGACCGTTATTATTTTTCCCATACTTCTAGTAGGGGAAAAAGTGCTGGCATACTTGAAATTCTTATTTATTTGACACGTTTCAAAAATACGACTGTAAAATACGTAAAATCATTTTTTACATCATGGAATCATTGTATTCTCTTCGTTTGGATGCAATTGTACCTAAAAAAATTATTACAGATTGTAACCATGAGGCGGACGACTATCGGATTTGAGCTAAAAGGTGAAAATAAGAAAAATTTAGCGATTTGTACCAGAATGGCATTTGGATTTTTGGAAATCATACGATAAAATGTGATCATTATTATATTTGCCATACTGAGATTGAATTCTCGCACATCACTTGGTGAAACATCATAAAGAATAAAGTATAAACTTTAAAATAAAAACACTTGGCTTATGTTTCACAATATAAAATATTTAGATACTGTATTTAGCAGTAACGAAAAGTCGACATGTTTCGAGTTATGAACTCATTATCAAGACTGACTACAGGAGAGTATTACATCCTAATTTATAAAACAGACAAAAGCAAAGGTGATACCTGAAAATCAATTTGTTCGTTTACAAGGCGTAAATGACTATTATGGGCGGAACTTATTTCGAGAATTTCTAGAAGGTCAAGGCGTTTTCCTTTGTTACCTGAATGTAACAATTTGGTTTTGTTGAAATCCAGGAAGTGATTGAATTTTATACAATGTTCAGAGAAGCCAGTGGTATTTTTGTTTTGTAAAATTGACTTTTAATGTTCTTCAACACGAATATTTATATTCCTTCCTGTCTGTCCAATATAGAAAGCACGACATTCGTCGCAAAATATTTTGTAAACACCACTTGTTTTCTCCGATGTTAGATTATTAACATCGGAGAAAACAGTGGTGTTTACAAAATATTTTGCGACGAATGTCCTGCTTTCTATATTGGACAGACAGGAAGGAATATAAATATTCGTTTTGAAGAACATAAAAAGTCAATTTTACAAAATAAAAATACCACTGGCTTCTCCGAATATTGTATAAAATTTAATCATTTCTCGGATTTCAACAAAACCAAATTGTTACATTCAGGTAACAAAGGAAAACGCCTTGACCTTCTTGAAATTCTCGAAATAAGTTCCGCCCATAATAGTCATTTACCCCTTGTAAACGAACAAATTGATTTTCAGGTATCACCTTTGCTTTTGTCTGTTTTATAAATTAGGATGTAATACTCTCCTGTAGTCAGTCTTGATAATGAGTTCATAACTCGAAACATGTCGACTTTTCGTTTCTGCTAAATACAGTATCTAAATATTTTATATTGTGGAACAGAAGCCAAGTATTTTTATTTTAAAGTTTATACTTTATTTGCCATACTTCTAGTAGAGGGAAAAATTAGTGCCATACTGGTACAAATCGTTCTAATTACGAATGAAATCTTAGGATTTTGAAAAAATGTTGTTCACGTTCTCCACCTCCCACACGCAGGTATGGCATTATCAGACTTCTATTTATGATCATACAGATAACTGTTAAAAAATGTTTCAGGATGGTACAAATCGTTTGGCGAAAAAAAAATTACTCCTTTGCAGTGGTATGACGACCATTGGAAACATGGCTACTCGACGATGATTAGCTATGCAAAAATTAGCCTGGTACAAATGGTTGAATTGTTTTATTTAAATTAATGTATTCGCATCGGTATGGCGGGCTGTAAGTCACGCCCGAGAAGAATGGCATTACGCTACCGCCTACTTCTTTTTTTTCCACTATCTGAAAATAAAAGCATTTTTGTGGAACAAATCGTTCGAAACTCGTTATTTATCCGACGCGTTCGATTAACGCCCACGCGATTGGGCCGCCGGCGCCGGTACCAGCGCTATAACCACCATTTTCGTTTTTGCCGTAATTAGACTCCTGAAGAACCGCCATACTGGTACAAATGACCTAATATTTTGTGTCACCATCTCCCGGTCTATATAGAAATATTTCAATGTGAAATTTTTTTTTATTATGGTGAGGCCTACACTCTAGTTCAATTTTCTTTCAAACAACCATACCGATGTTTGTAAAAAAATGGTTTAAGTTTTGACTAGTTTTTTGTGGAAATTTGATATTTCACTCTGTATGTATGTGCATAATAACTATGAGTATGATTTAATGAAAACAAATAATTGATTTAATTTATTAATGCTAAACAATTAATTGATACTAATCTGTAAGTTTACGATCACTTTAATTAGAATGTTACGTGAAAGTGGGATTTTTCTGTTTTGTTGCGTAGGTGGCTGTGATTTCAAATCTGAATATTGTTTTCAAATTCAAACAACCTTTTTAAATAAACTTTTTCAATAATGACGAAAATAAGAGTTGTTCACTATTGATAAAAATCTCTGTTTTATTCTCACCTTTACACCGTTCAGAAATTTAAAATTTTGATATCTTAAATCTAAGTTTTATTCAATATTTTTTTGAAGAATAAAATTTTCTGACAAATGGATAATGAAAAAGTTTCCCATATTGAGCAAACTTTTCGAAACACACTATATATGTATATATATATATATATATATATATATATATATATATATATATATATATATATATATATATATATATATATATATATATATATATATATATATATATATATATATATATATCATCATCATCGTTTATTCACACAAAATATGATAACATGTATAACAAAAGTAGGTACATTACTGCAAATAAACATTAAAAAAACCGCAGAAGCAACAAATGCTGCTTGTACGTGGTGGAAAAAAAATATACATACATATACTAGTAGATCTGAAACAGATCTGCATACAAAGGAATATAACAGCACTCAAATATAAGTTAATCCTAAAATTTAAAGTATATAAAAGTAAACAGCAAAAATTGTAAATATAAAATGTGTATACAAAACAATCACAAAACATCGAAAATGTCCAGGGACAAAATTGACAACATGGTAGCACAAAAATAAACACTGAATTCATCGAGACCTCCTTGGGACATAAATTTTCAACAACCATGGTCGAATATTTCAGCAATTTTTCTCCGAGGCATACTTTTTATTAATTTATCTACCGATCTTTTCAATTGTAGAGAAGATTTCGAGGATTGTATGCTCTCTGGTAGGGAATTGAACACAGTCGGGCCCAAAACATTACAAGATCTCTGTCCTACATTCTTGAATGCATAAGGTATGATATACTTATTTTTATGGCGTGTAATATACGCATGGCTTGGCCGACTGAGCGTTTCTCTTTGCCTATATTGATTCAGTGCAAGTATCCTATAAAATAACTGTCTCAGGTCGAATATGCCAGATTCCTCATAGAACCTATCACTACTATAGCGAGAAGATTTATGCAACATTAGTTTTAAAAATCTTCTCTGTATAACCTCTAATGGACGCAGGTAAGTTTTAGACGCCCCATACCAACCTAAAATGCAGTATGTTAAGTGGCTTTGTACGAGACTGTAATAAATTATCTTTGTTTGTTTCAGTCCAAGTATATCTTTGAGTTAACGGAACCTATAAAGAATACTCCTTAGTTTCTTCACCAAATAATCTATATGAAAGTCCCATCTCAGATGAGAGTCTATTAAAACTCCTAGGTATCTGATATTCGTTTTTGAGGTTATTCTGAATTTATTTTGAATCGATATTAATTGATAGTGTGGCAAAGAAGATTTATAGTTACATAAAGGCAGGAAAAAGGTTTTGCTGAAGTTCAAAGAAAGTTGTTTGTAATCAAACCAATCTTTGATCATTTCCAGATCCTGCTCAGCCTGTTTCTTGACCTCAAGCCATGTTTCCCCAGCATAGAATATGGCAGAGTCATCTGCGAAACTAGTTATTCTACCGGATGATCTTACAGAAAACAACTGGTTCACATTATATACAAAATAGTATCGGACCTAGAACTGTTCCCTGCAGCACTCCACATTCAATTTCTCTCTCAGTACTCCTAACATTTTGAATTTTCACAATTTGTTTCCTATTTGTTAGATATGATTGTAACAATAAAAATGCATTTCCTCTTATTCCAATGTTCTCCAGAGTGGTCAGTAAAATGGAGTGATTGACTGTGTCAAATGCCTTCGAGAGATCAATGAAAACTCCTATTGCCGGTTTGCTTTCATCGAGAGTTTTGTACATCTGATCAGTCAATTGCAATAGTGCATTCTGGGTACATTTTCATTCCTGAAATCCGAATTGTGATTAGGATAATGTCCTATGTTTTGTAATGAAGGAATTAAGTCTGGATTTGATCAATTTTTCTAAGATTTTGCAAAGATTTGTTACTAATGAAACTGGCCTATAATTAGCCACCTCATCACGATTTCCATTTTTGTATATTGGAGTCACTATCGACAACTTTGAGCATGACGGAAAGCATCCAGTCTCCACAATCCGATTAAAAATGTGCGATATCGGTTCAGCAATATACTCAGCCACTAATTTCAGCGTTTCACCGTTCAGGTTATCAATTCCTGGTGCTTTAAGATTTCTGAGTTCCTTTATAACACTTAGAACTTCTACCGGGTCTGTGGGATTCAGAAATATGGATTTATCGTTTATATATTCCGTGAATTTATAGTTTGATGTTCTTTCAATTTTTTTGCAAGATTTATACCCGTTTTGACGTAGGTGGTATTAAAAATGTCCACAATTTCATTCATATCATATACCAAGATACAGAAATAGTATATTATTTCATAAGGAGGAAAAGTGTCACTTTTCATGAAAACTCAACTCTGCTCCGAATGAAATATGTTATTTTATTTTCAAACGTTTTGAAATTCATGAAAATCTGAATATCCATTTTTGGATTGATTCACATTTACGCACATAATTCTATCCACTTACGATCGTTATGAATAAAGTACCTAAAATAATTGATAGTTATAATTCGCAACCTGGTGAGAAGTGGTTGAATGTGAAAATGACGTTTGAATTGGGGAATTTTTTGTTCATGGTTACCAATTCATCTTTTGCATAGTAACACTTTTCCTGCCGCCGGCCGGAAAAGTATTGCTTGCACTTCTCCTGCTTGGTGGAGAAATAGAACTTTTCGATGATCCTGTCACTCGAGAAATTACGTTATTAATATACGTTTGAAAATAAACTACTTTATTGAATAGTTCACGTTTCGTCATGAAGTTCATAACTTTCTCAAGACTTTTTCAATAAAGTCGTTTCTCTAATTCAAAAAAAGATAAGTGAATAACAATAAAACGCAAAATAAGAAATCATTCGAGGAAAAACGAAGTTACTTGATCAAATTTTCCAGATGGATCTACCTACATTACCGTCGATACCCAAGGTAATCCCATTAGTCCTTTAAGCGGTGAATACTGGAAACATCGATATTAAATCACAAACGACGGAATTAATATAGCGCTGTATTATTTTTTGTGGCCTCCTCAGTATTGTCTATTAACTAAGTTAGGCCAATTTTTCATTTCACCTGACAATACATTGTTTCATATAATCACACCAAAACGCCAGCTTCTAGACCCATCCGGTCGATACTCCTTACAGTATAAATACAAACATAGAGATTATGTTTCAAACATTCACCGCTTCAAGAATGAATGTCAATATCTTGGATGTCGAAGTTTATGTAACAGCTATCTCTACCTAAAGAAATGTTTAGTATAATAATATAATTATCCTGTGAGTCTGTTCAGAATCAGAACGGTTGGACACGTTTAATTGCTCATTTAATCTGTACTTACTATCATTGGGAGTGGGTTCTCCGTTTTGTCTTCAAGTTTCAAATTATTCAGGGTGACACATTTAGGGCATTGCCAAGATGCCCAGTCCACCTTTTTATCGACTGTACAAAAAAACGCTTCGATGCATCTATTGTGTCCCGGGGCACCGCAAGCAATGCATTTCGTCGAGGGAATACCGCTAGCACACAAAACACACACATTCGGGTTCCTTTCACAAGTGACAATCACAGAAAAATTCTCCTGAATTCTCGATAACCTCCTCTGCATGCGACGTCCACCTCCAATGTCATGTGGTAACCTTCTTGACGAGTTAGAAACAAAGGATCGATTATGGCTTCTGATGCTTTGAGATGAGCCTTTGTTTTTCATTATGCTGAAGTTCGAAAGAGGCTTCATTCTATCCTTTGACTTCATCATGCTGATATTGGACGTTGTCGACATCCTGTCGTCGTCTTCGTTCTTCATTTTGATTTATAATACTCGACGGCACAATTAAACTGTGAAAAATCATTAAACTTATCTATTCTCGTAAGAACATATTGTACTCAGAATATATTTTCACGAAAACCTCACCTGAAAATAACAAACGAACTAGTTTACGACCATTATGCAATCCAGAACTGTTGCCTTCTTGATCTTTTGGCGAAAATGGAATAGAAGTTCGATTAAAATTGAAGAATTCAACATGAGCGGCGAATGTGTTAATTTTTTCAATTTGAGACTATGTCAAACGGAATTTTTTGACATTGATTTTTTAGTTCAACAGATTACATTCATCAAAATCAGATGGCCATTCAAGTTGACTTTAACAAATTTAGACGATTATTTCGACAGGTAAATATAAATCAATTTCAAAACGCTCTCGAGGAAACTTACCAAATGCAGAAAATGCAAAACGAAAAAATTTTGGACGTTTCTTTCAGAAAAAGATCGAATCTTTCTAGTGGCCGAAGTACGTTAATGAGATTTCGTTCATTTTCCGCAAGTAAGCGCCTCTAGTCAGCGAATGATGGACTTTTCATTGAGTACTGGTGGAAAGACTGTGCGAGCGAAAAACTAGATATCTACAAACATGATAGTATATTATGCGATGGGCACAGAATGATGCCCATTTTGTTGCGAGTTGCATACTATAGTGTTAGTTTGAAAGGTTTCGACAATGTTTCTTCTGTATTTCTGGTATTCTGGACTTCCATTGTCTATAAAAATATATCTGAAACAAAAAAATAAAAGAAAAGAAAATTTGATTAGTAAATGGCAAGAAAAGAAAAGAAAATAGCTGAAAAATTAAATTCAATGAATTAGTAGTATCTGAAAAAAGAATTGAAATGAGATTAGTAAATAATAAGTTGGAAAATGATGAAAAAATAAAATACTACAATTAATATACACGACGTTTCGGTTAGTTGGGTATCTCTAACCGTTCTCAAGTGTAAACTGATTATCAGAGTTTGGATTGATCTTTATATACTCCCTTGATCAGTCGTGCCGTGTTGGGTGTCTCTCCCATTGGGCGAGGGGAGGAGCTTGAGACCACTGATACGCGCCAGGATTGGTCGCCACGCGTTTGCCACTTCAACACTGGGTTTACTGAAAACTTCATGGTTCTGTTGGATGAAAGCAGCTTCCTTGAATTTTCGTTTTCGCCAGTTCTGTTCCCGGTGGATAATCCTAGCATCGTTCCACTTAATGTTGTGATGTTTTGTCCATGCGTGATCAGCAATTCCCGATTTCGATGTTTCGGCTCTTCGTGTGTGTATTTGATGTTCTCCGATCCTAACATTAAGAGGTCTCTTCGTTTCACCGATGTATGAATCTCCACATTCACAGGGCACAAGGTATACGCAATTCTTGTTGTCCGGGGTCCATCTGGTTTAGTTTTTTGGTCAGCCTGCTTCTTAAGGTGTTGTCTGACTTGAACGCTGTTTTGAATGTTGTACTGCTGAGCAATTCGCCTTATCTTCTCGGATATTCCCTTCACATAAGGTATGGTTATCATCTGGCAATTAGGGTTCTCTTCTCGTGTGGTTCTGTTCTGTTGACATTCCGCGATAGTCCTTGTTATTATCTTCTTGTTGTAACCACTTTGTATCAGGTCCCTTTCGATGTTAGATATTTCCTGTTCCATGAGTCGGGGATCGCTGCAAATTGTTGTCGCTCTCCTGAACAGTGTCCTGATTATTCCTTTCTTCGTGCTCATTGAGTGATTCGAAGCGGAGTTGAGGTATTGGCCTGTGTGTGTGGGTTTTCTGTAGACTGACGTACTGATGTGATTATTGTTATGTTTAACCAGAACATCTGGAAAGGGTAGGCTGGAATCCTTTTCTTTCTCCATCGTGAATTTGATGGTGGTGCGAAAGCTGTTTATATGGTTCAAAAACTCGTCCAATTCGGCAGCGGTCCCTTTCCAAATGATGAAAGTATCGTCCACATATCTTAGCCACATCTTTGGTTTCACGAGAGATGATTCTATCACTTGGCCTTCGAACCACTCCATGTAGATGTTGGCTATTACTGGTGAGAGTGGTGATCCCATTGGTAATCCATCGTCCTGGGAGTAGAATTCTTCTTTTATCTGGAAATAAGAATTATTAATGCAACATCCCAACAGATCAATTACTCCTTCAATGGGTATAGGTGTTCTGTCTGCCAGAGTATCATCCTCCTGTAATTTTGACTTGATGATATCCAGGGATTCCTGCCGTGGGATGTTTGGGTACATATTATCTACATCAAAACTGATGAGCTGTTCGTTGGGTCCTAGTTTGACGTCCTTGATCATTTCTACGAAGTGGCTGGAGTTCTTGACAAATGATGTTGTTTTTCCTTGTAAAGGCTGGATGATTTTCAACAGAAAATTCGCGAGATTACTTGTTGGTGAATTCCTGGAACTAGTAATTGGCCTGAGAGGTATTCCTGTTTTGTGAATTTTGGGGAGCCCGTAAAGATGAGGAGTCTTGCTATGGTGTGGTGTTAGCATTGGTTTAGTTTTGTCCTCCAAATGATTCTTGTATTTCTTCAGTGTCTGATAGATCTTCCTCTCGATGCTAGGGGTTGGATCCTTTGTAATTTGTCTATATTTTCCCTTTTGGAGTACATCCTTGATTTTATTGTCGTATAGGCTGATGTCCATGACGACGGTGGCGTTTCCTTTATCAGCTGGTAGTATTTTAATTGACTGGTCCTTGTTTCAGGGCCCTCAAAAGCTGATTCTTCGGATTTTGGTGATGTTTGGTGTTGGATTATTCCGTTTATCCAATGCAGTGCGAACTTGCCAGCGGAATTCATCCATTTCTTCTTGATCTAGGTGGGCAGTTTCGACTGAGCTTATGATGTCCAGTATCGGAGTTTCCTTGGGTGTTTATTGCAAATTTGAGACCTTTGGCTAAAAACTTGCTCTTCCATGAGTGTGAGCTTGCGTGAAGAAGTGTTAACTATGGTCCTTATGTTTGGTATTGTCTTCTGTGTTCCAGGATGTTGGTGCTCTTGAAGTCTGCGTTGTTTGTTTTCTTGTTTCTTCTGGTGGCGGAATCTATGCTTTTGGCACGTCGTCTCAATTTTCTCGAAAATGGGTTCGTAGTCCACTTCTTCCAGAATTTCTTTGATTTCTTCGAAACATTGAATTGCTTCTTCTTGGTATGTTGCTCGTTTCCACCTGTGGTAGTTTATCTGGGATCTCATTAGTGCTCTGCTCGCGTTTTCCAATATTCGGCGGGCTCTGCTTCCTACTATTTGGGTCTTGAGGATGAATCCAACGGGTATGATGTCGTTGTCTCTTGCTGTGGTTAGGAATTGTATATGACATTCCTCTTTTGTGAGTTTAAGTCTGATCTTCTCGTATGCTCTGATAATCTTGCTCGTACCGGGTCCGTACCGGGCGTCAAGTGTTAGTTTGAAAGGTTTCGACAATGTTTCTTCTGTATTTCTGGTATTCTGGATCTTTTCTTTTATTTTTGTTTCAGATATATTTTTATAGACAATGGAAGTCCAGAATACCAGAAATACAGAAGAAACATTGTCGAAACCTTTCAAACTAACACTTGACGCCCGGTACGGACCCGGTACGAGCAAGATTATCAGAGCATACGAGAAGATCAGACTTAAACTCACAAAAGAGGAATGTCATATAAAATTCCTAACCACAGCAAGAGACAACGACATCATACCCGTTGGATTCATCCTCAAGACCCAAATAGTAGGAAGCAGAGCCCGCCGAATATTGGAAAACGCGAGCAGAGCACTAATGAGATCCCAGATAAACTACCACAGGTGGAAACGAGCAACATACCAAGAAGAAGCAATTCAATGTTTCGAAGAAATCAAAGAAATTCTGGAAGAAGTGGACTACGAACCCATTTTCGAGAAAATTGGGGAGACGTGCCAAAAGCATAGATTCCGCCACCAGAAGAAACAAGAAAACAAACAACGCAGACTTCAAGAGCACCAACATCCTGGAACACAGAAGACAATACCAAATATAAGGACCATAGTTAACACTTCTTCACGCAAGCTCACACTCATGGAAGAACAAGTTTTAGCCAAAGGTCTCAAATTTGCAATAACACCTAAGGAAACTCCGATACTGGACATCATAAGCTCAGTCGAAACTGCCCACCTAGATCAAGAAGAAATGGATGAATTCCGCTGGAAAGTTCGCACTGCATTGGATAAACGGAATAATCCAACACCCAACATCACCAAATCCGAAGAATCAGCTTTGAGGGCCCTGAACAAGGACCAGTCAATTAAAATACTACCAGCTGATAAAGGAAACGCCACCGTCGTCATGGACATCAGCCTATACGACAATAAAATCAAGGATGTACTCCAAAAGGGAAAATATAGACAAATTACAAAGGATCCAACCCCTAGCATCGAGAGGAAGATCTATCAGACACTGAAGAAATACAAGAATCATTTGGAGGACAAAACTAGAACAATGCTAACACCACACCATAGCAAGACTCCTCATCTTTACGGGCTCCCCAAAATTCACAAAACAGGAATACCTCTCAGGCCAATTACTAGTTCCAGGAATTCACCAACAAGTAATCTCGCGAATTTTCTGTTGAAAATCATCCAGCCTTTACAAGGAAAAACAACATCATTTGTCAAGAACTCCAGCCACTTCGTAGAAATGATCAAGGACGTCAAACTAGGACCCAACGAACAGCTCATCAGTTTTGATGTAGATAATATGTACCCAAACATCCCACGGCAGGAATCCCTGGATATCATCAAGTCAAAATTACAGGAGGATGATACTCTGGCAGACAGAACACCTATACCCATTGAAGGAGTAATTGATCTGTTGGGATGTTGCATTAATAATTCTTATTTCCAGATAAAAGAAGAATTCTACTCCCAGGACGATGGATTACCAATGGGATCACCACTCTCACCAGTAATAGCCAACATCTACATGGAGTGGTTCGAAGGCCAAGTGATAGAATCATCTCTCGTGAAACCAAAGATGTGGCTAAGATATGTGGACGATACTTTCATCATTTGGAAAGGGACCGCTGCCGAATTGGACGAGTTTTTGAACCATATAAACAGCTTTCGCACCACCATCAAATTCACGATGGAGAAAGAAAAGGATTCCAGCCTACCCTTTCTAGATGTTCTGGTTAAACATAACAATAATCACATCAGTACGTCAGTCTACAGAAAACCCACACACACAGGCCAATACCTCAACTCTGCTTCGAATCACTCAATGAGCACGAAGAAAGGAATAATCAGGACACTGTTCAGGAGAGCGACAACAATTTGCAGCGATCCCCGACTCATGGAACAGGAAATATCTAACATCGAAAGGGACCTGATACAAAGTGGTTACAACAAGAAGATAATAACAAGGACTATCGCGGAATGTCAACAGAACAGAACCACACGAGAAGAGAACCCTAATTGCCAGATGATAACCATACCTTATGTGAAGGGAATATCCGAGAAGATAAGGCGAAATTGCTCAGCAGTACAACATCAAAACAGCGTTCAAGTCGGACAACACCTTAAGAAGCAGGCTGACCAAAACTAAACCAGATGGACCCCGGACAACAAGAATTGCGTATACCTTGTGCCCTGTGAATGTGGAGATTCATACATCGGTGAAACGAAGAGACCTCTTAATGTTAGGATCGGAGAACATCAAATACACACACGAAGAGCCGAAACATCGAAATCGGGAATTGCTGATCACGCATGGACAAAACATCACAACATTAAGTGGAACGATGCTAGGATTATCCACCGGGAACAGAACTGGCGAAAACGAAAATTCAAGGAAGCTGCTTTCATCCAACAGAACCATGAAGTTTTCAGTAAACCCAGTGTTGAAGTGGCAAACGCGTGGCGACCAATCCTGGCGCGTATCAGTGGTCTCAAGCTCCTCCCCTCGCCCAATGGGAGAGACACCCAACACGGCACGACTGATCAAGGGAGTATATAAAGATCAATCCAAACTCTGATAATCAGTTTACACTTGAGAACGGTTAGAGATACCCAACTAACCGAAACGTCGTGTATATTAATTGTAGTATTTTATTTTTTCATCATTTTCCAACTTATTATTCACTAATCTCATTTCAATTCTTTTTTCAGATACTACTAATTCATTGAATTTAATTTTTCAGCTATTTTCTTTTCTTTTCTTGCCATTTACTAATCAAATTTTCTTTTCTTTTATTTTTGTTTCAGATATATTTTTATAGACAATGGAAGTCCAGAATACCAGAAATACATTGCATACTATACTTTTTCTATGACAACATATCGTTCACATTTAATACATGCATACATTGCAAAAACTTTGAAAGAAATAAACTGATGATATTTCATTACTCCGAATTCGCCGGTAATAGGCTTTCTATCAGAATTAAAATATAAATTGAAGAAATATGTAAATATTTTCTTTATTGTTATTTCTAATAGGTATACAGAAATAAAAGAATATAAATGTATTTGTCTTTTGATCTACCTTCCATCCCCAAAAAAGGTTATAAAAGCGTTGATACATACTCTTCGACGTTTCCGGTAATAAATTCAGTGTTTTTTTTTTTTTTTTTTAATGAGGTGGGACGTGTGCCCTCTCACACGCGCCCGACCTCCGTACAATTTTGGCTTCGTCAACTTGAACATTTAGTCATCAATTTACTATAATGAGGGGAACCACTTAAATCCGGACGCATACAAACACCCAGGAACACGGTGGGAATCGAACCCACCAACTCCGTCAACGAAGACGGCATAGCGTTACCTATACCGCTCAGCCACGGAGCCTCCTCAAATTCAGTGTTGTTACCTTCACTGATTCTATTATGTTCGGAGGTGTCAAATCTAAGTCAATATCACTATCCATTATAATTAATAGTTTTTATCTACTCCTATTGAATAATATATTCATTATTTAACTGCGTTTTAGCAATTAATAGTATCTATTACCAAACAGCGTGAGTAATAATAACTCACTGCTATAACTCACTCTATAGTCTACTAAGATCCCAAGTAAGATCGACCGTCATTCATCTGCTAATGTCACTTGAATAATTCTGACGTTTTCAAATTAAATTAATACTACCTAATTATTGTGAATTTGTATTTGTATCTTAGTATTTATTGTTATAGTCGTAGATAAAGTATAGTATTCAACTTGCGGTAATGGTCATAACTCACTTGATGAATTACAGCACTCGCTTGCAGCTCGTGGTGCAAACTTCATCTGCGTGAGTTATGACCTACATTACCGCTCGTTGAATAATATACTATTATAGAAAACAACTATGAAATTACTCATTGCCTACTAAAACTTTGACAGAAACAATCTGCTGACATTTCATCAATTTGTCGCTGGACGTCATAATTTGACAAGCCGTAGTCGTCGTGATTTTAGAGTGAACCTATAGAGAAGGATCCCAGAGCCGCCAGACGTCCTTTATTTTCTCAGTAATAAAATTTGTAGTAGTAGTGCTCGTATGTACTTTCAATGTATGGATAATCGCTATCTTGTGCCGACGGCCAATTTCCAGGTATCAGGTACTAAAGATGGAAAAAACTCGACCTACTTACCTTATTTTCTCACTGATTTTTATATACGATACTCAGGGAACCATTTCAATACCTTATGCAAGCTGCCAGACCGATCGTATGGGCCAAACATCCCGCCGGACACACATTAACTGTGAGTATGACAATATGAGCGAAATGTCATGATTCGCCTATTTTAAGCGCGATAGTGGTTATCTATGCGCGTCGAACTGCCTTCTATAGTTACTGTATAGTCAAGCATGCTCTATGTTTGAGTATACGTACTTTCGATAATTATTATTATTTTAATTTTAAATGGGCGAATCATGATATTTCGCTCATGCTGTCATACTCACACTTAATGTGTGTCTGGCGGGATGATTGGCCCATACGATCGGTCTGGCAGCTTGCATAAGGTATTGAAATGGTTCCCTGAGTATCATATATTAAAATCAAGTGTGAGAAAATAAGGTAAGTAGGTCGAGTTTTTTTTTCATCTTTAGCACCTGATACCTGGAATTTGACCGTCGGCATAAGATAGCGATTATCCATACATTTAAAGTACATACGAGCACTACTTCATCCCACAAATTTTGTTACTGAGAAAATGAGGGACGTCTGGTGGCTCTGGGATTTTGGACTAATAGTAACAAAATAAATAAATAAATAAATAATATAATACGCAATATTCCATTTCGCAATTGTTGCTTAGCAACTTGCCTACCAACAGATGCAAAAATGAAATTCTGTACAAAATGTGCTTGTTTATGATTGAAGTTACGGTTATAATGTGAACATTTATCGAGGTTGTCGTAGAAAAAATTATATTCAAATTATATTTCATTATATCAATATATAATGAAACACACTAGTGGATGTCGGCGTATCCACTCTAAGAGTCCATTAGCAATTGGAGGACTTCACGTCGCTATACCTGATGTCGTTGTTGATCATTTCAGTCTGTCGTATTACAACAATGGATTTGAATGCTTTGCAACGTTACTGCAACTGTATGTATGCGACAGCATATTAACAAAACGACATGCGCGTACAGTGCTGTCGGAGTTCCGTCAATTTTCTGAGCTATCGAATTATTAAAATATTATGTTTCTTGAGGTTAAAAAATTGAACATATCGTATACAATGTAGTTTGTATGAAGTCTGGTGGGTAATATTATTTTTTCCTAATGTGAGTACATATTATGAGAACTGATACAATGGATGTACACAAATATTAATTTACAATTTTACCACTTATCTTGAATATGTGTTTTAACAGATGAGATATTACAACCTATTTACGTAATAAGTACATAGGCCAAGCTACGGAGATTTAGAGTGAGCATTTTGTGCAAAAAGTGTTAGAAGAAAACCAGCTCCGCCATTGTCTGTCAAATAGTTCCACATGATATAGTGATATGTTTTTCACTCGACTTTATTATTTATTAGTTTTTTGCTTATAAAATTGAAACTATCAGAGTAATCGTGATGGTTTCAATAGACTTATTGTAGAAAATGAAAAGACGAAAAAAATGAGAGGTCGGACGACTCAATCAGACCCTCAGTCTAAGGGAAAATTGGAAAAAACCGGCCAAAATGCAGTTTTTTCAAAAGTTCATAACTCGTTTATTTTTTGAGTTGTAGCGTAGATCCGGCCAGTATTAGCTATTGATATGAACTTCATTTGTGCGAAGATCAGGAACTGTCCGATGCATAGTTTTTGATCTGTAGCCATTTGATTATGTTACTATGCAATTTTCCAGTAGATCTGAATGCGAAGGTATGGTCCGATTTCAATTTACTAAAAAGATTTTGAAAGTAGAATTCTCATAGTTCAAAACTTTCATCTTGGTTTTTCATAAAAACGCTGAGAAATATGTTAAAAATAAAGCTGAACATGACAAAAAACGGTCGAGCGCGTGAGAGTAGTTGAAGAGTGGGGGTTTACAATTATTATCTGACAACGTTTAGAAATTACTGTCACGTTCAAAATGCCGACGCTTTCGAATGTCATACTTCTCCTTGCCTGCTGCTCTACCCCCACTCTTCAACTACTCTTACGCGCTCGGCCGTTTTTCGTCATGTTCAGCTTTATTTTTAACATATTTCTCAGCGTTTTTATGAAAAACCAAGATGAACGTTTTGAACTATGAGAATTCTACTTTCAAAATCTTTTTAGTAAATTGAAATTAGACCATATCTGTCGCATTCAGGTCTGCTGGAAAATTGCATAGTAACATAATCAAATGGCCACAGATCAAAAACTATGCATCGGACAGTTCCTGCTCTTCGCACAAATAAAGTATATATTGATGAATAATACTAACCGGAGGATCTACGCTACAACTCAAAAAATAACCGAGTTATGAACTTTTGAAAAAACTGCATTTTGGACGGTTTTTTCCAATTTTCTCTCAGACTAAGGGTCTGATCGAGTCGTCCGACCTCTCGTTTTTTTCGTCTTTTCATTTTCTACAATAGGACTATTGACATCATCACGATTACTCTGATAGTTTCAATTTTATAAGCAAAAAACTAAAAAAACGCGATTTTTTGCATAAAATTGTTAATAACAAAGACATAAATAATAAAGTCGAGTGAAAAACATATCACTATATCATGTGGAACTATTTTACACACAATGGCGGAGCTGGTTTCCTTCTAACACTTTTTACATGAAAAAATCTCTGTAGCTTGGCCTAACAGTGCTTTTCTCAACTACAGGTATAAAATTAGTGATTCTTGTATACACTATTGATTAATTAAGGGTTCAACTGCACAATATTGTTGTCATCTTCAAAACATATACACAATGAAAGGTTTCAATATATACTTCGATTATTCTCGTCTGTTGATCGATCAACCATTGGTATACTGAAGCTTACATATTTATGTATCACAGATACTATAACTGTTTACCTACTTTCTGAGTCGTTGAATGCCCACACGCAAATCGGTATTTAAAATATGATACAAATCTTGGCCATTCTAAAAAGAGATATGTAGAAACGTTTACAATTTCGTATTTCATTTCAATTGAGTCTATATATAAACTACCTTCTAGCATATTTCACTACAATTAATTTTTATTATAACCGAAATTAAATTTTCCGAAAAAGGAAAACTTCAATTAATTCAACGATGTACTAATAAAAAACTAACTTACTCATTTCTTTTAAATAAATTGGAATACAGTTTTTAAATTTCTATTCTAATAAAAATATAATATATATTCACAAATTCCCAATAATCACATAGGAAAAGAACGAAAACTCAACACCAACAACACCGTCTCTGAAAAAAATAAGTGATGGTTAGATATGAATGTTGAAAATGGTAAAAATAAAATAAATGTAAAATTATTTGTGCAAACAACAGTAAAAGGTCAAGAAACTTATTCAAAAGTTGGAGCGAGAAGAATTATGACAAATTTAAAAATAAACAAATTTAGGAACTGGAAATTGATATAAATCATATAAGAATAATTCAGTTTATATTTTTTCATATATATATATATATATATATATATATATATATATATATATATATATATATATATATATATATATATAATAAAGTATAAACTTTAAAATAAAAACACTCGGCTTATGTTTCACAATATAAAAAATCTTTAGATACTGTACTTAGCAGTAATAAAAAGTCGACATGTTTCGAGCTATGAACTCATTATCAAGACTGACTACAGGAGAGTATTGCATCGTAATTTATAAAACAGACAAAAGCAAAGGTGATACCTGAAAATTAATTTGTTCGTTTACAAGGGGTAATTGACTATTATGGGCGGAACTTATTTCGATAATTTCGAGAAGGTCAAGACGTTTACCCTTGTTACCTGAATGTAACAATTTGGTTTTGTTGAAATCCAGGAAGTGATTGAATTTCATACAATGTTCAGAGAAGCCAGTGGTATTTTTGTTTTGTAAAATTGACTTTTTATGTTCTTCAACACGAATATTTATATTCCTTCCTGTCTGTCCAATATAGAAAGCAGGACATTCGTCGCAAAATATTTTGTAAATACCACTGTTTTCTCCGATGTTAGATTTTTCTTTATTATTGACCAAGAATGACTTCAAGTTTCTTTTATTTGTACAAATTGTTTTAACGTTATTTTTCGATAGTCTGTTACAAATTTTGCTACTCAAATTAGGCACATAATTTATTGGGAAGTATTTTTGTTCTTCATTAATAGTTTGCGTGGGGTATATTGAATGCAACAGATACTTTATTCGTTTTTTTCCCAATGAGCTTTTCGATAAGACTTTCATTGTAACCGTTATTGGTGGCTAATAATTTAATTGTATTAACTTCAGTTTGAAAATTTGTTTCTGATAATGGAATCGTGAACAACCTATGTATGAACGAATGAAAAGCACTGAGTTTTATTTAAAATGTGTTGGTTACTGCCGCTGTGAATTAAAGTATCTGTGAAGGTTGGTTTTCTATAAATGTTGAAAGTAAGAGAATTCAAATTCCTAGCAATCTGAACGTCTAAGAAATTCAAGGTACCGTTTTCGTTTTCTACTTCTTTTGTAAATTGAATCGAGTTGTAGAAAGTATTTATATATTTAAGGAAATTATCTAACTGCCTATCTGTACCGGTCCAAATACAAAAAATATCATCTACATAACGTCTCCATAATAAAACGTCAGTAATTAAATTATTATCAGTATTTTTTTCTTCTAAGTTATTCATGAAAATTTCACTCAACAAAGGCGATAACGGTGAGCCCATGGGCAATCCGTCTTCTTGTTTGTATATTATATTATTAAATTTGAAATAACTCTGTTTCAAACATAAGTTTAAGGCAGACATTGTTTCGTTGACTGCTTGAGTTGTTAAATTTGGGTTCATCTCTAGATATCGCTTAACAATATTTTTAACTTCTTGAGTTGGCGTAGAAGGAAATAAGTTGATAACGTCAAATGAAATTAATTTAGCATTTGAAGGAATTTTGATATTCTTAAGATGATTAACTAACTGAATAGAATTTTTAATGCTATACGCCGGATTGAATTGAATTAAGGTGGGTAATTTCTTATTCAAATACTGACATAATTTATACGCAGGAGCGTTAATATAAGATACTATTGGACGCCCATAATAGTCAATTACCCCTTGTAAACGAACAAATTGATTTTCAGGTATCACCTTTGCTTTTGTCTGTTTTATAAATTACGATGCAATACTCTCCTGTAGTCAGTCTTGATAATGAGTTCATAGCTCGAAACATGTCGACTTTTTATTACTGCTAAGTACAGTATCTAAAGATTTTTTATATTGTGAAACATAAGCCAAGTGTTTTTATTTTAAAGTTTATACTTTATTCTTTATGATGTTTCACCAAGTGATGTGCGAGAATTCAATCTCAGTTATATATATATATATATATATATATATATATATATATATATATATATATATATTTAATATGTATATATACATATATATATATATATATATATATATATATATATATATATATATATATATATATATATATATATATATATATATGTATTTATAACATATATATATATATATATATATATATATATATATATATGTAATTAATATATGAAAAAAGGAAAGGCGACGTGTTTCCTTCCTCATAAATAGTGAGGCAGGCAGGCAGGCTGCTTCAGTTATGAGGAGGGTATCCTTCAGTTAGATCATAGGATACACTTATACGTGCATTAAGGATGGATGAGACCGAATAATTTATGGAGAAGAGTTGAGGTGAGAATGAATACTTGGACTAACTTTACCTCTGTGAGTTTGCAAGTAGTAACCCCGGGGTTGCAACCCAGAACCTCGCGAATACTAGTGAGCGAACTTAAACATTCAGCCAAATATCTAAACATTTTTCCCTGTATGCTAGGAGTCGATATTCTGTATATGGTATTTTATAGTATCAGAGATTTTGATATGTTCGTTATTAGAAGATAAATTCAAATCTGTACCCAAGTATTTCATATTTATCATGTTATTGATAATATTGAAATTATTTGAATGTTCGTCATCTTCAAAAATTCGTTCTACTAGTTGTTTTCAAGAGAAATTCTTTGGAAAAACGAAAGCTCATAACGTATCTCAAGTGCTCCGAGATATTTCCATCTAACCAACGAAATGAGGGTTTATGCTGGATTTAAACCGCTGTAGGACATAGCAAACCGAAAACACCCCGGAGATTAGAGTGCTCCATAGATTTGCGGTTCGGCCCAGAAATGCCCTCAGGTATACCAATGTTCTGACTGTTGGGACCGTTGGTGGGATAATGGAGGCTATGGATGCAGAACATGTACCGTGATAATATTCGTGAAATAGGCACAAGTCAGCAACCTTTCCCTGATGTTTGAGTGAATGAAGCTAACGAGTCGTCTATTAGCCTCACTGCTATTTTCTTAATTAAGTCAAGCAGATGTAAGTAGTGCTTAGGTGTAGAACTGTAAGCATGGGGGCAGTTTTTCATTGATGAACGAACTGAGCCTTATTTATTTATTTAGCGCATGGAATTTCACATGATACATAGATAGATAAATAGTATATGTAGAATATATATAAAATTTCACAAAAAGTATACAACACAAACATTCTAATCACAGCCTTAAATAATAATAATAAAAATATCGTAAGTAGGTGCTGTCATATTTTAATACTAAATGCGGCTATCCATTCAAGGCTTGTGGGTGTAGCGCTAAAAAAATTTGCTGGATCTTTCTGATATACCCTTAATTCACATTCCTCGACTATATGGCGAATGAACTGGTCTGGGGCGTCACAATCGCAGCCTGGATTTGGTTGTTTCTCCCATTTATGTGTGCACATACTCCATACCCTGTTAGTATCCGGTTGAGGGTCTCCCAGATATGTCGAGGGAGTTCAGAGCCGCTGGGGTTTTCAACTGGGTCGATAAAGGCGCTTATCTCGGGTGGCACTTTTTCGTTCTAGGAATTATACCATTCGATAGTGTTATTAAAATTGTCAGCTGATAGTTGTGCGACTAGTCGGAGCGATGGGTTTTTGGACCAGAGCCTTATAAAGCAAGAACAGTTGCATGGACGTAAACATATTTATAGCACGAAAAATATAACTGAGCTTCTATGCAGCTGACTTGGCAATGGTGGAGACATATTTTTGTCAGGTTAAATAATCAGGTTGGATTATTTTGATTTTCAATAGTAATTGAGGATTGAAGAGGAAAATTTTCTTGAAAACCAGGTAACTTTTGTCTTGGTGGCATTTAAACCAACTAAACTATCTGATCGTCAGCTAGATATGATCTCAAAATAACTTCTTATCGCTCAGCTTGCATAACACATTGATCAGCAGATGTAGAAGCTTTGACATGTCTCTTCTGGTAGTGGATGCTATAAGAGTACTTTTGTTAGCAAAGCTCATAATTCTGTTTTTACTCCAATTCGGGAGATCATTAGTATGAATAAGATTAAGCGTCGTTCACAGTGAACAGGTTCGAACTCGCACCATCAACCGCAACTCATATTTGTCCTTCATGGAGATAGCTTTCGATGAAGCCGCATAGTTATATGGAAATATAATAAGAATCATTTTCGATAGTAGTACTTTGTGCCAAACTAGGCCGAATTCTTTAGGAATATCTAGGGCGACTGCTCATTAGCACCATTATTCTACATGATTCTCGATAACACTTGTCCAAAGGCGTGTCACGTAAGTGAGTAGTCAGCAGTTGAACTATAACGTCGGAAGCAGTATTGATGATCACTAGTAAGATTATTATATTCGAGTTAATATACAATACATCAGTTGATACTAGTACGGTTATTGAACAGTGTTTTCAGGAAAGCATTTTTTTCCTTTTTAGAATTGTTATTTTCGATATAGATGGAAAGGAGATCGTAGTTTGAAAAGCCAACAAAGTCACAACGCATTTTATCGCACCCAATTTTTAAATAATAGATGGAATTCTATCAGAACCAGTTGACTTAATGCTGTGTGTTCAGTATGAGACAGATATTTTGTGTTTCAAATTTCAACTCGGGCATTAAAACATCGACCTTAGGAGGTATCTTTCGACCCACTTTTAAAGTAGAATATTTGGCAAAAATAGTTGTAAAAAGATCTGCACCATATGACAGTGAACCATCGCCTTTAACAACTAAATGAATAGTGACCTTAAATGTATATTACCTTTGCTAGTGACCGAGAGAGATTTGTACCTCCAAATCAATTTGGAAACTTATTTTTTTTTTGTTTTGCTGCTTTGATGATGAGGTTTCATTCATTTCTATGTTTTATATAAGTTTCTCTCACCTGATGAGTTTGAACACCATTTTTGAAGACTGAAACACGTTCGCAATCTTTATTAAATCAGGGATGAGAGAATGGTAGTTATTTGAAGCTGTGTGGAATGAAGAGTTCCATACTTAACAAAATTACCTCAAAAGCAGCTTCCGTACATTGGTTATCATCTCTGCCACGGAAGCAGGTTACGAGCTATGGAAATGCTGTGTAAAAGTCTCTCAACAAATCCAATTTCGTCTTGTTGTAGTGCCACACCAAATGATCCTTAGATTGCTCGATATCTTTGACAATAATTTGAGAAAGAGCGGATAATAAGATGTTGTCTGAGTTGCCGAGAGGACACCGGATGGCAATTTCTTTTCAAGAGACTATGGATTTCCACCGTTGAGGAACCAGCCCACAAACCAAGTTCAGAGACATGCACTATGCATTATTGAACAGCCTATGGTGGTATTGAAATCGTTTTATCATTTTCATTCGGAATATATCTATCAAAAATCGCAATTTCAGTGGAAAAAACAGCGTAGTTAAGAAGTTTCATGTTCATGTTTTCATGTTAATCTGTATTTTCACTCCTCAGAAAAAGGACTGAAAGAAAATAATCGGCTACAAAAAAAAGGACACGTGGAATATTTTTTATTGATAAAGAAGAAAGAATCTCAGCCGAGTATTATGAGAACTTATTAGAGCGTTCAAATCAAGAAAAATTCTATAGAGATTGGAAACGCATGTAACTTATACATGAAAATTGCGGCTGTAAAAGAAAATAATAGCACCTTGTCAACATTCACCGAATGCATGTACACATTTTCACCCTTCTAACTAAATTTGCAGTAGAGATCCAGAATGCTCGAAAATCCATAAAAGCGCTTGAAATTTCAACATAAAAAGTGCGGTGGTGCAGAAAATCAATTGCACACTCACTGCCCAAAACCAGAAAGATAACAAGAAATCCTCATATCAAAATGGCGGCTGTCAGAGATAAAAAAATCATACCGCCAAAAGGTTATATATATATATATATATATATATATATATATATATATATATATATATATATATATATATATATATATATATATATATATATATTAAAACAATGGTTAAAAATAACAATTGACACATTTATTATAAGAAATAATGCATGACGCACGTTTCGGTGGAACTTCACCTTCTTCAGATGCTAATGGCAAACTGAAGAAGGTGAAGTTCCACCTTCGTGGACCATGACGTGCGTCATGCATTATTTCTTATAATAAATGTGTAAATTGTTATTTTTAACCATTGTTTTGATATGTTTATTAATTTACACTAAGTATCGACCAAATATATCCAAAAAAAAAAAAAAAATATATATATATATATATATATATATATATATATATATATATATATATATATATATATATATATATATATATATATATATATATATATATATATATATATATATATATATATATATATATATATATATATATATATATATATATATATATATATAAATATATATACCGGGCTTTAATTCAAAAACTTGCCAGCCACATTATCTGTGTGAAAAGACTGATTTGTGAAACAATAATTTTGGAGTAGTAGCTCGGTGGTTAGGGGGTTGAAGGGCGGAAAGAGTCCAGTTTTACGTAAAAACTTTTTCTTAAATATATATATTTATATATTAAATATATATATATTTATTAACTGAGATTGAATTTATATTGTGAAACATAAGCCTAGTGTTTTTTTTTTAAAGTTCATTCTTTTATCTATATATATTTATATATATATATATATATATATATATATATATATATATATATATATATATATATATATATATATATATATATATATAACGAGCTTTCATTTAAAAAAAAATTTTTACGTAAAACTAGACTGTTCCCGCCCTTCAACCCCCAAACCCCCGAACTACTACTAAAAAATTAATGTTTCACAAATCAGTCTTTACACAAGTGGCTGGCAAGTTTTTGAATTAAAGCCCGGTATATATATTTATATATATTTATATATATATATATATATATATATATATATATATATATATATATATATATATATATATATATATATATATATATATACACAGAGTGGACCACGACGAACTGCATCGATCGTACTGAATGTAGGAAAAATTTGAAATGTTGGAAACTTGCTAGATATCTTGGGGCCTATACAGCTAAAATATTTTCATCTATTGGGCACTTTCGGTTGTACCGGAAATAGACCCTAAGTCGCTTATTTTAAATGGGATACCCTATATATTATTAGATTTTTGGATTTTACTTAAGATTCTAGGCAGATTCTGTGTATCATGTCCTATACCTAAGTCTAAGCGTTTTTGACATATTTAGGTTTTTATGTCAAAAACGACAATTGCAAGCCCTAATATAATTATCCTATAAGAAAGCCTTTTTTATTTACTTTGGGTTAGTTTCCTTTTTAAAAATGACCTACTCTAATAGATTTTGTATAATATTTGGATAACTAATCATACAGAGTGTTCAAAAAATAATATCTCAAATGAGATTGAGAAAACTGACAAATATCAATTTTTTCAAATGGATTTTTCTCATTTTGTAGTATTTAGCATTTAAAAATGTGATAAAGTTATTTCAAGAACATGTGATACATTTGTGACACCATAACCTCAAAAACAGAAACACATAAATTTTGATATCTCAACATCTTGCGGAATTTGCGGAATTTTGAAGTTGACTATTTAGACAACTTGCCCCTGGCTGAACTTCGAAACCTTTTCTACCAACATGATGGGGCATCTCCACATAATGCCCATTTGGTCAATAATTATCTGGAAAACTTATTCTACGATCGATGGATAGCCAACAATGGACCAAATCTTTGGCCACCTCGCTCCCCGGACCTATCAGTACTTATGGGAAACAGTGAAAAATAACGTGTATAAAACATCAGTGACCACCATGGAAGACTGCATGAAACGTGTTAGAACAGCATTTGAAGACCTGGACCCTCAGTCAATAAGAAGAGCCACCCATGAACAATTGCTGCTTTGATGCGAAAAATGTTTAGAAGTTCATGGACTACAATTCGAACATTTACTTAAATAATTTCTTCAACATTTCTATTTCCAAATTCGATTTCAATACTTTCATTTTCAATAACTAGTTTATTTCTGTATACTTTTCATTTGCGGATCCAAAGTTATTCAAGCTTTCTATAATTCTTCTAATAGTATTTGGTTTTTGTTTTTGAGGATATCGTGTCACAAATATATCACATGTTCAAAATAGAAACATTTTCTTGTGACCGAAGTAGTATAAATTCAAAGAATTCCATTCTTCTTCGTAAATTAGTTTTATTTAAATGCTGCACTAATGACAATATGGATAGCATAGGGATGATATTAGTGTTTCCGTAAAATTCTTAGAACTGACGATTTACATAAGCCTGATTCTAATTCTCCCTGCCTTGAAGATTATGTTGTATATGCTTCAAAATATTCCAAAATTGCTATTTCAATATTTTCATTATTAACAAATGGTTTCTTTTTGAACACTTTTGCCTTTACGGATCAAAAGTTCTTGAAGTTTTCTATAATTCGTTCAACAGTATCTGCTGATGGTCTTTGTTTATGAGGATATCGGATCGCAAATGTATCACATGTTCTTGGAATAACTTTATCACAATATCCATAAATAATAAATAAGTTTAAATAATTTTCGTTTGTATAATTTAACCGGGGTGCCATTACGATGATTTGAAATGTCAAATACGATCGTGGCTATCCTAGATCTAATTGTTTAACGATTAAATGCAAAATCGCCATATAAAAATATTAAATTGGCAATATTTCGAAAACTTCAAATTTTAGGTATAGATAACCTTTTACAAAGTTACCTTCTTTTTAAATGCTAAATACTACAAAATAAGACAAATGGGGGGGTTGTCATTTGATAAAATTGATTTTTGTCAGTTTTCTCAATCTCATTTTAGACCTTATTTTTTGAACACTCATGATTAGTTATCCAAATATTATACAAAATCTATTAAAGTAGGTCCCTTTCAACAAGGAATCTCATCCTAAGTAAGTAAAAAAGGCTTCCTTATAGGAACAATTGATAATTATATTAGGGCTTGCAATCGTCGTTTTTGACATAAAAACCTAAATATGTCGAAAACGCTTAGACTGAGGTATAGGACATGATGCATGGAATCCGCCTAAAATCTTAAGTAGAATGCAAGAATGTAATAATATGTAGGGTACCGGAAGTGCCCAATAGATGAAAATATGTTAACTGTATAGGCCCTAAGACATCTAGCAAGTTTCTAAAATTTCAAATTTTTCCTATACTCTGTTTCAGAGATATCGATCGATGCAGTTCGTCGTGGTCTATCCTGTATATATATATATATATATATATATATATATATATATATATATATATATATATATATATACAGGGTGATTAACGGTGGATGGCACATTGTATGAACCATACAAGGGATCAATTTGAAAATTCAATGTGGAGCATAATCGAACATTCTCTACCCAACTAAAATATTTTTGGTAATGCGGTGTTACCACTTCTATTAGAAAGTAGTAGCAACTTTGATTTTTCAAATAGAACAGCCTGTATATAATATTATTTTTAGAATCTCCAACAATTTTTCAACAACTTTTCATGATATTTCCCTATACCTATCTGTTGCCGTTTTCGAAATAAAAATTAATTTCATTTTATTTTTAGTCGAAAATCAAGACCTCTAAAAACTCTGATATCTTTGAACTAAGAAATACTATGATATCGAAATTTCGGTTGAAGTTTGTTGATACTTAGAGACTTCCTACACTTCAGCCAAATCTTTGTTACTTCTGTACATATACTATATTATAGAAAATTCGGAAAGCTGCTAGAATTTCCTTTTTATCTATGTATATTATACCTATACCTAACTAGTCAAGTTTCGGGCTTATGAGCACTTATTTGTGAAAATGTTCCTTGAACATGGTATTCCCATTCAGTATTTGCTAAGCATGTCATGATTACTATTTGATAGTAACGTTGTGACAATCTTCTAATAATATCGAGATTTTTTTCACTTCAGAAGTAGCAAATACCTTCAGAAACGATGAAACAAAACTGTTCAAATGAAGTTCTTATGAATTTGTTTATCATTTTTGGACAGTGTGATAAAATTATCAGCAGGACATGTAGAAAGTTCAATGTCAATCTACTGCCAATGATCCTCAAGAAATTTATACGAATTCATAACAATTTCAAAACGATTAGATCAACTTCAAAAAAGAACCACAAGGAAAAAAAATAACTTGATAGTATACAAATAATTATAAAAAAGGAGAACAATTTTGTGGAATATTTCAAAATATGTTCGCTGGCCGTTCACTTCCCAGCACTTAAAAATACAGATGTTCACTGATTTCGTCGTAGCAGATATTATTTCATTCGGATCCAAAGCTTCAAATATTTGGCTAGTTCTTTGTAACAATTCGTCTCTCGAACACACGGGTGCTTTGTAAACTTTTTCTTTAAACATTCAAAAATAAAAATCTAATGAATTAAGATCGGGTTATCTCGCTGGCCAATTCCACCGATCGTCAAAAAGTCTACAGTTTTGCGCTCGCGTCCTTAAGGTTCATTGGCGATAGATTCGAATACATTTCATTGAACTTTCTACATGTCCTGCTGATAACAACTTACAGTCACTTTTTCAAGCAAATGAAATAACTGTATTTTTTTAAAACCCTGTAACGAAGATTATGCTGAAGTGTAGGAAGCCTCCAAGTATCAACAAACATCAACCGAAATTTCGATATCATAGTATTTCTTAGTTCAAAGATATCAGAGATTTTAGAGGTCTTGATTTTCGACTAAAAATAAAATGAAATTCGTTTTTATTTCGAAAACGGCAACAGATAGGTATAGGGAAATATTATGAAAAGTTGTTGAAAAATTCTAAACATAATATTATATACAGGCTGTTCTATTTGAAAAATCAAAAATGCTACTACTTTCTAATAGAAGTGGCAACACCGCATTACCAGAAATATTTTAGTTGGGTAGAGAATGTTCGATTGTGCTCCACATTGAATTTTCAAATTGATCCCTTGTATGGTTCACCAGAAACGTCTAATATGCCATCCACCGTTAATCACCCTGTATATATACATATACATATATATATATATATATATATATATATATATATATATATATATATATATATATATATATATATATATATATATATATATATATATATATATATACATATATATCCGAAATCGGTGTCCAGGAAGTATTAAATGGATTTAAAACTACTCTCCCTCCACAGTGTTAACTTTCGATACAGTGCAATAGTCTATTATTTTCGAAGAATATACTACTGAAAAGTTTGTGACATCGAGTTCAGACATTCATAAACATGAAATTCAAAATCAAAGAACTACAGTTTGGATTGAATCCTCATGATCCGTAATCAGAAATTCAACCTCATAAGATTATTTCTTCTTTCTAAAGTTGAAAAAATGGTTTAGTGGTAATATATTTGGCAATAATAAAGATGGAACCTAACATTTTTGAGTAGCTTGGAGGTACCTACTATAAACAGGGTGTTGAAGCAATTGAACATCGGAAGGAAAAGGTATCTGCTTGAAGCCTGATATTATGTTGAGAAATATCGAACATTTTCCAAGTACTCTTGGGAATACGCTAGTAGCTTCAGTATATGTTTATAGCTTCACTCATAATATTCCACGAAATTCGAGCAAAAAATATACCTACTATGAAATACCGCAAAAAGCTAATATTTTCTCATAAAGTAATTCAAAAACATATAAAGTCATAAAATTAAACAAACAAAAATTTGAACTATTCAGCAGAGTTTTTAAGAACTTGATAATTGTTATTCTGCTAGCGAAGCAGATAGTTGGATTTAATTTTCAAATTAGCATAAAATTGTTTCATATAATAAATTCCGATAATAATAATTTAAGAATATTTACAATTCTTGCATTATCTTCATACTTTCTTTTTCAGTTTATTCTTCTCGCATATGGAGGGATCGGCCAAATGAAGCATTGTCAAGCATCTCGGACACCTCCAATTTTCTAAGTCATTATCTAATTCTTTATCAGTTCCTTTCAAAAAGGCATCTGCACATCGTCTGTGGGTATCTCTGAAGCACATATTGCAGCTGATAGTCAAAATGCCTTGGTCACATAGGCTGCAACAATCCAAAATTTTCACAGTTGCTACAGGTGCTATTTTTCCAGTGACCGTAGTGTTCGAGGGTTGCACCTCATTCTCGAATGCTGGTTGTCTGAAAAAGTATTCTGTTTTAAATTAGGAGATTTTATTCTTTTCGATAAGCTCACACATGTGAGAAATTGTCGAAAACGTGAAAACCTGAACATATCAAAATTTCTCTGTAGAAACTAACAATGGCGCCTTGGTATTAGTGGAATTATGTACCGGGTGATTTCGTATAAAATAATAATAATAATAATCCTCAACTTTTTCATTTCTCATCGTACAGAAAGATTTCGACCATCGAAATGTGAACAAATATCCCGAAGCCTCTTATGAATCTCTAGTTATAATTTGATTCTCACTTGCGTTTTATGCTTTCTTATTTCGGGCGAAGCTCCATTTTGCTCCGATTGAGGATTATTATTTGAAACTCTTCTCCGCCTAAACCGTACCATCGACATTTTTGATATTTCGCATGTGCTACGTTGCCGAACCAGGTATTGAATTGGTGGTGGAGCCACGAATACGTTAGACTTGCCCCATTTAATTACGTAGTATGCTGCAATGATTACCTAGTATTCTTGTACTTTTTATTGATTGAGAACCTAACACGGAATGTTGGTCAAATTGTTCAATTAAACCTAACATTCAATGGTAGCCGTAAACATTCGCTGCCACTCGTGCTGCCGGCCAACAAACATTCCGCGTGTTTAATTCCTGCGGGCTTTGTGTTATGGGGATAAACTCCTTCAGCCAGATCAGAGGATAAACTTGTATGTACAAGCGCTTAATCGATGGATGAGACAGGATATTTATGGAAGATAGGAAGTGTGGCTAGGGTTCAAATGATAATACTGGCCCAGTATTCGCCTTGTAAGTATGCAAGCAGTCACTTACTTAACGCCATTAGGAAACGTTTGAGAAATACTCATGGCAGACCAGCCGACCCCATTGTTCGAATCCGGGATCTCCCAAATACTAGCCTGCGTATCTACATAAGTACTTGGCTAACTAGCTTGATACCTGCCAGTCCTCTGACTTCCGTTCAGATACCGCCAGCAAAGGAAGCATGCGGCAGTGGCAAAAGTATGCTCAACGGCAACGCGAGTGACATTTTCTACTTACTGCAGTGGAAGCGAGCTGCATGTGAATGGGGTATTTAAGTTACAAGTTAAGTTGGAGCAGATATTTCATTATTCTATGAATTCAAAATTGATCTTTTCACTTGTAAGTACAAAGCATTTTTCTAATCGCATCAAACAAGACAAACATAACAATTCTGGAAAATTCACGGAGAAACCATTCTTATGTAAATTTTACCTGAAGAAGTCTTTCAGGTAATGACAGAAAATGAATGTTTCCTATTACAGGGGTTATTGGGGAGTGGAATACTTTATTCAAAAAATGAGAAAGTTAGTACTCACGACGTAGTGGACATCATCTTGAAGGCCTTTTATGGAAACTGTCTTACTTCTCTAATATTATTTAGATGGAATTTTAATTATGTCAAAATTTCAATAATTGTAGACACAGAATATTTTCATATACCCTGCGATGTTCAGCTGCTGTCATATCGTCAATATTGTGTTATGCCGGTCACTCACTATCAGGTACACCTGACAGGTACGCCTGTCAGGTGTACCTGATAGTGCGTGGCAAGAATAACTAGCATTTCAGGCGACCTTGAATGGGACCTGACAACTGATGAAAATTTGATCAGTTCTGCCTGACAGGCGAGTGAACATGATGTGTGTGTGTGTGTGTATGTGTGTGTGTGTGTGTGGAGGTATCATGTATACCTGAAAAGGTCTCAGTTAGATATTTAAAAAATATGATAAAACAATCTTTTGGCGCGGACAGTTTAAATTTTAAGTTTAAACTTTGTTATTTTGATTTAGATTGTGTATCGTTTTTATTACCAAATAAAACGATCATTTTAAATACACTGAAAAATTTCGAAAAATGTGTTTCATTGATTTATTTTACATGTTTGCCGAAAAAATAGTATACGAAACACGTTCGGAAACAGATTTTTCAAACTTTTTATGAATAACGAATTATGCTGGATTCAAACTACTAGAAATTGTAGCAAGCTAGAAATACTCCTTAGGATACCATGAATTTGCGGTTCCGTTAAGTAACTCTTTCTGATAGCTTTGTAGCGACCCGAACACGACGGTCTAGCCTGCCACCCTGATTACTATTCAGGAATTTGTCACTGAAGTAACAGCGTACAAAAGATTTCGGCCGCTGGTCGCCGGCCGGAAGCGGCGAAGGGTCGCAGGTAGTAAGATGAAGACAGTTCGTGTCGTGAGCGCATTGAGAAAACATCTATTCCATTTTATCCGTACATTTCATTTGTTCATCATTCCAAATATAACGTGTGTTGTAAATAAATTAATATATTCCGTTAAATTGTAGTTAATTAATCCCTACAAAGTGGTGACCCCGACGTGATCATAGTGAAATAGTGTGTTTTAGTGAATATATAATATATTACATCATGCCTGGCTCAGATACCGAAGCGCCGTCGATAGTCAGCCGCGTCGCGATACGCGTACCACCGTTTTGGCCAGCTGATCCGTTTTTGTGGTTCTCGCAATTAGAAGGTCAATTTCTCATCCACAATATTACGCGAGACGAAACCAAATACGGCTACGTCATCGGAAATCTGGAAATCGGAAAATATGAGAAACTGAAAACGGAACTAATCTCTCGACTTTCTGCCTCTCAAGAAGAAAAGACAAGGCAGTTGCTGGAGGGAGAAGAACTCGGCGATCGGAAACCATCACAATCCCTTCGCCGCTTGAGGGACCTCGGTGGTGACACGATCACGGACGCATTATTGCGTACTTTATGGATAGGACGCCTTCCAAGTACGTTGCAGGCCATCCTAGCTACGCAAGCAGATGCTACACTAGATGCTGCTGCAAAGTTGGCGGATAAAGTTCTGGAAGTATCACCACAGAAACACATCGCCGCCGCCGTTGGACCAAGCAGTGTAAGTTCATCGCCATCAGGGTCAACTGATGTATTCAAAACAATAATGGCGAAAATGGAAGAACTGCAGCTACAAATATCAGAGCTTCAAAAACCATCAACTGCGCGATCCAGGCATTCACCAAATCACGCCATCGCGAAAGTTCTTCAGGTCGTCGGTCAACCTGCTGGTACAACTGGACATTTGGTGCAGAGGCTCAAAAGTGCTCATCACCATGCGATTATGCTTCGGGAAACTCCAGCGGCGATCGTTAAATTCGGTGGATAACGATTGCAGCTCCGGACGTTCACGCCGACTTTTAGTTATGGAAAGTTACTCAAAAAAAAATTTTTGATAGACAAAGGTGCGGACGTGCGCGTTTTCCGCGAAAATACGTTAGTGGTGTACGGCAACGCAGTAACTTTGAGCTGACTGCAGAAAACGGGACTCCCATCGTAACCTACGGGTTCATAACGCTTCAGCTCAATTTTAGTCTTCGGCGTGAGTTCGTGTGGCGATTCATAATAGCAGACGTCGCGAAACCTATTGTTGGTGTAGACTTTTTAGCACACTATGGACTTCTAGTGGACATAAAAAACGCACTCTTAGTGAACAGTGATACGTCGTGCTCGGTGAGAGGCTCCACTACCTCCAAATTGTGCGGCGAAGTGAAACTCGTCACGGTATCGGGTAAGTACGGACAATTATTGGCTTTATTTCCGAATATAACGAAACCATCCGGCTTATATTCACAAACTGTGAAGCACTCGACCCGTCACCATATAAAAACCACTCCATGCCCACCGGTAGCTGCCAGACCCAGACGTTTAGCTCCAGACCATCACGAAGCCGCCCTCAGGGAGTTTAAGAGCATGTTAGAGCTGGGAGTAGTCAGACGCTCAGATAGCCCATGGTCATCTCCGTTGGTGATGGTGCCCAAGAAAGACGCTGGGAGCTGGCGAACCTGTGGTGACTACCGAGCGCTCAATGCTCGCACCATTCCGGATAGGTACCCAGTGCCTCACATTGCCGATTTTACGCACGCATTGGCTGGAAAAAACACTTTTTCCACCATAGATCTCGTGCGTGCTTATCATCAAATACCGGTACACCCAGAAGAAGTCCCCAAAACAGCGATAACAATACCGTTTGGGCTGTTTGAGTTCCCGTTCATGGCAATGGGACTACGTAACGCTGCACAAACGTTTCAGCGCTTCATGGATGAGTTGCTATTAGGGTTGGATTTCGCATATACCTATATTGACGATATACTGATAGCCTCAACCTCAGAAGAAGAACACGAAGAACATCTTCGGTCTTAACGAAGTCGGAGTACTCATCAATCCGACGAAGTGTATGTTTGGTGTCAAAGAAGTTTCCTTCCTGGGTCATACCATATCCTCAACTGGGATCAAGCCTTTGCAAAGTAAAGTACGCGCCATCGAGGATTTCCAGCAGCCGCAAACATATCAGCAATTGCGTCGTTTCTTGGCAATGTTCAATTTTTATAGACGATTCGTGGAGAATACAGCAGCGATTCAAGCTTCTCTCAACAAGCTGCTTCAAGGACATAACACAAAGGAAAAGCAACCTGTCTCGTGGACTACGGAGGCCGTCAATGCTTTTGAGTCTTGCAAGCGCGTCCTAACTGACGCTACATTGCTTGCTCACCCCAGTCCAAGTGCACCGCTTGCCATCTTCACGGACGCCTCCGCTACATCAATGGGTGCAGTGTTGCAACAGCGAATGCAGAATGGATGGCAAAATATAGTGCTTACGACCGCGAGCTTTTAGCCATCTACGAAGCTATTAAATATTTCAACCACATGGTGGAAGGTCGACAATTCTCCATATTCACAGACCATAAACCGCTTTCGTTCGCATTTCGCCAGAAGCCCGACAAATGTTCGCCACGACAGTTTCGACATCTAGAGTACATCGGACAATTCTCGACGGACATACGACACGTATCCGGAGCAGACAACATTGTAGCCGACGCTCTGTCTCGGGTGGATGGAATCACAAGCACTATCGACTGTTCAGCTCTTGCCAAATCTCAGAACAATGATCCTGAGCTGGAAAATCTAATGCAAGACACTGCATCGAGGCTACAGCTCAAGAAAATCATAATCCCGCCACGGAAGAAGAAATCGCATGCGACATATCCACCAACGCGGTGAGGCCATTTGTGACCAAATACTTCCGTCGACATGCATTTTCATCCGTGCACGGCCTTGCACATCCCAGCATCAGAACCACGATGAAGATGGTTGCACAACGTTTTGTGTGGCCATCCATGAGGAAAGACTGCCGAACGTGGGCTAGGAACTGCATCGCCTGCCAACGCAACAAAATAACACGGCACACAAAAGCACCACTAGGTCAGTTCTCAGAGCTAAGTGAGAGATTCAAACACATCCACATGGATATCATTGGACCGCTCCCAATCTGCAACGGCTACCGATACTGCCTGACCATAGTGGACAGGTTCACCAGATGGCTGGAAGTCGTCCCGTTGGGGAATATCGAAGCAGGGACTGTAGCAGAAGCTCTAGTTCATACGTGGATCAGCCCATTCGGAACTCCAGCTCAAATAACAACCGACCAAGGTCGTCAGTTCGAGAGTTTCCTGTTTAAGGAACTTAGCGCGATTTTGGGATCCAAACATATCCGAACTACAAGTTACCACCCTCAAGCAAATGGAATGGTGGAACGACTACACCGGCAGCTGAAAGCAGCAATCCGATGCCATGAAAGCGACAACTGGATCCACAGTTTGCCTCTAGTGCTACTCGGACTGCGCGCGGCGTGGAGAGAAGATTTAAAATCTACATCTGCTGAACTGGTATTTGGGGAAAACATTCGCCTCCCCGGTGAATTCATCTCAAACAACTTGACTTCCGAACCAGTATCGGATCCAGCGAATTATGTCTCGCGACTGCGGCAGCAGATGTTCCAACTTCTCCCAAAAACAGCAACACAGCATGGCAGAAAACAAATTTTTATATTTCCGGACCTGCCCACAGCAACGCATGTTCTTGTGCGTCACGACGCCGTCAAGGGCCTGCTACAACCTCCATACGATGGTCCATACGAAGTCCTCCAAAGAGGACCAAAGTACTACAGCCTACGAATTCGCGGGAGAGAGAAGACTATTAGCATCGACAGACTCAAACCAGCTTTTATTACCTGTGACTCCGAGCCCGGCCAAGAGATGCCAAAGCCACTAGATGCCATTCCATCCGCAGTACAATCTGGTTTTCGGGCAAAAGAGACGACGACCCGTTCAGGGCGAAGCATCCGTCCCCCAAGGCGCCTACAAGTTTCTTTCTCGTGATCGACGGTCTGATCACTAGGGGGAGGGTCACATGTAGCGACCCGAACACGACGGTCTAGCCTGCCACCCTGATTACTATTCAGGAATTTGTCACTGAAGTAACAGCGTACAAAAGATTTCGCCGCTGGTCGCCGGCCGGACGTGGCGAAGGGTCGCAGGTAGTAAGATGAAGACAGTTCGTGTCGTGAGCGCATTGAGAAAACATCTATTCCATTTTATCCGTACATTTCATTCGTTCATCATTCCAAATATAACGTGTGTTTTAAATAAATTAATATATTCCGTTAAATTGTAGTTAATTAATCCCTACAGCTTTATGTCCTGGTGATTGCGATATGCACCACAGATTGATCTGTATTATCTTCAAACCTTGTGTGACCAAATAATTTTGCTCCTGGCGTAATAAAAGAGACAATGGCTGCTTGCACCTTCCGTGATAATATCTGTAAAAGAGATATTCTTCCGGTGTTGGATGAATGAAAGTGAGTGTTTAATACGTTGAATGCCACGCGAGACTCTTTTGTTCTCGGCAAGATTTTGTAGCATGCAGCCATATGAGTCAAATATGAACCTGTTCACTAATATTTTTATTCGCGATGACACAGTGGTATCGTATATCTCATTAGTTCTCTCTGAATATGTAGGTTCTAGGCCAGGGAGCATGTTGATATACTTGGTCTGTGTGTGCAGTACCAATGTGTCATCGTATAGATAGTCGAAGTAAAAAAAAGTTTCAATAACAAAATTTAATTGAAAAAATGAAATATTTATATATGAACAAAAATAAGATTCTTCATATTTAAATCATAAAAATTTCATAGTAAAATAAATGAACCTTGCAGAGCTAAACCAAATTTTCAAAAATTTAGTTGTCGCACCTTATGTAGATACTTCGAAAAAACACTCTAGGCAGAAACACCAACCACATTTTTTTGTTGCTTGTGGGGTCTTCTTATTCGTTTGTGGTGTCTTCTTACTACCAGATGCAAGTGATTCTTTTTTGTAATATTCCACACAATGACGTCTCATAGTTCGACCGAGGTCTTCCAATAAATGTTGTTCTTCCGCGCCTTTTCTTACGTGGTTCAATTTTTGTTGCATTTTTAGTTTGATCTTAACCACCCATTCCTTAAATTCAGTGATTGATACTTTTTGATTAGTAACCTCCTCATATGCGATAAATTCACGTTGGCCATTGCAGCTCCTGTTATCAATTTCTGTACCACTTGACACTTCGTTGAAGGTTTGATCCAAGAGATCAATAAAAGATTCACATTTATCATATTCTATACCATTTAAGGATTTCTGAATTTCCTGATTTTTCAATTAATCATCAACCGCCAAACATGTTGTAGCAAGATTTTCAAGGTAATACATTGGTCTCGTGCAACCTGAAAAGAAGATTGGGCATGCTTGTGGCCTCACGACACCAATGTGTCTTCAAGAAAATGTCGAAAAAACCGGATGAATACAAATTTGTATGTGTTCGATGTTGAACATATAAATTTAATTATATAACTCATGTGTGAATAAGCCAATGCAATCCATTAATTTTGCATAGTTACCGCGTATTGATATGTGAATATACCCTTGACGATGTTGTATAACCATTTTGGTGTTTCGTCTGGTGTCAAAATGTGAATGTTTTCATATTGACGTTTTTTTGACGTGTTTCAGAAAAAAATTGACATTCAAGTGAAGCTTCGTTTAATTTTTCAATATGCAACGCTTTTGTTATAGTTCTGGTGGTATTGTTTATTTGTTATATAATCGTAACGAATACCAACTCGAACAAACGAAGATAATAGTTATACTGACCTCGTTACTCGACAAATTTTCTCACAACATCACTAGAACTGCTCTCTCGTGATGTTTCGCAAAATACATCTCGTGACTCGGAAGTATAATCGATTATTTTCGATGCTCTTGTGATATTTTAACTGATTATATAACTCATGTATGAATGAGCCGATACAATCAGTGAATTTTGCATAGTTACCGCTTATTGATAGGTGAATATACCCTTGACGACATTGTATAATCGTTTTGGTGTTTTGCCTTGTGTCAAAATGTGAATATTGACTATTTTTTGGCATATTTCAGAAAAAAATTCTAGTGAAGTTTCGTTTAAATTTTCAATGCGCAACACTTTGGTTGTGTTTCTGGCGGTGTGGCGAATACCAACTAGTGCAAACGAAAACAATGGATTATACTTCCGAATCACTAGACGTATTTCTCGAAACATCACGAGTGATGTTTTAAGAAAATACGTCGAGTGAAGAGGTCAGTATGACGATGCTCTTATAATATAACTGATAATACTTGGGTCGGTCACCGGCTACCAAATTTTTGAATGTATGGCGGCAGTTAACATGTTAATGACGGATTGTCTGTTAGCCGCACTGTTCTTTTTCTAATTGAGTCAAGAAGATGCAAAGAAGACAGAATTTTAAACATGGGACCAGTATTCCACTACTGGACGAGCTTGAGCCTTATAGATCACCAATACCAACTTTGGCGTAAACAGATTTTCAGAACGAAAAGGACAACTAAGCTTCTTTGAAGCTGACTTGGTAATGGTGGGGATATATTCGACCTAGGTGGAACTGTAGTTAACGCCGATTCCTAAAAGACATAGTTTAATGATTGGCTTAATCATCAGGTTGTAGAATAATAATTTAGGATCGATGAGGGAAGCTTTTCTTGACAAACTGATTGCGTGTATCTTGATGGCATCAATAGTTCTTCACATGACAAATTGAATGTAATCATTTTTAACGCACGCGTGTGAATACAGTATGTTAATAATCTCATGCGTTACAAAATGTTATCTTCAACTATGAAGATTTTTATTACTATCTATGAAACTATCTTACTAATATTCTAGCTTGACATAGGTAGTCATGAAAATTTTCTGATCATTAGAGCACGAGTTGCATGTGATCATTTTTTTAACCGTAGAAACGATAAACAAACCCGTTCATAGATGTCAAATTGAATTGTCATATCAATGAACCGAAACATCATTAAATTTTTTGAGGCAAAATGTCTTCAAGTGAAGATAATGTAAAATCCGATATTTAAAATGCGGTATCTTTCAAATCTCTTGCCCGAGGAAAATTGTCAAATCATGAAGAATATACTAGTTGTCCATGGCCAATTTAGTATATTAGACCTCTGATTGATGATTTGAGTAAAGAAATACCTAATGAATGATTATGTGGAGGTTGCCGGACGGAATTATGGTCCAGTTTTTTTTTCGGCCCTATAATAGGTTAATAGGAGTTTTCGATTCCATCACTGTACCTGTGGAAAAAAAAGTGGTGTAGAATGCAAAAAACAATTGACCGTTATTTCTCGACTGGAATATCTCTGTAAGACCCTCACATATCTGGATGTGAAGGTTGTCTGACAAGCCAGCTGTCAGTTTTATTGTAAACGCCTTCCACAGCGACTCATACCTGTTCTTGAATTTTGGAGCGGGCTGCGCTGTTCTTAACCGTTTATGACGCTTCAGTTATAGCTAAACGTCATTCTCGTGCGCACTGATTATTATCACAAGCACATTTTCCAATTTTTATAATAGTAGTACTCAGAATTTTGTGATTTATTTTGTTTTTAAAGTAAAGAAATGTCGCTACAGTTAATAAATTTTAAAAGAAGAAAATCCAACGCAAAATCATTTTTTTTTTGTGATTTACCAGGTAAACTGGTAAACGAACAGAAAAAAAAAGTCAATTGAAACGATTCAAAATGCAGCACATCAACGCAAAGACGAAATTGCAGACAAGTTTGAGAAGTTTTTTGATCCGACTGCTGATGAACAACACTTCTCGTGGCATAAAAGTTGCTTGGCCAGCTATATCAGCGAAGAAAAAATTCGTCGTCGTGAAATATCACTGCATAGAGCGCTGGAAAAAAGTGCTTCGTCATCAGGCGTGACTGGCCACTCAACTGAAAGGACCCGCAAGTCAAAAAGAAGCAGCGAATCGTCGAGTAACTCATGCTGTTCCATTTGTGGTCATACGACGAAAACCAAAATTACAAAACTTTATCATTATTTCTACATAGCCGCCACCAACTTCAAAGCATCTCTCCACTATATTTCTAAATTCTTTATAAGCGTTTCTCAGCATGTTTGGGGTGATTTCATTTACAGCATTAATTATTGCTTCTTTTAGATCTTTAATATTATGGTTTAAATTTGTCGTGAACGTTGATTCTTCAGGAAATAAAATATTGTGTTGAAAGAAGTGGTCATTCATAAGATTTTCACCAATGATTGCACAAAAGTCAAACCTCGTATCATAATCACAATTTTGTAAGGTGTGAATAAGTATCGGTTTGAAATGATGAATTTTGTTTTGCTCGAATATTTTGTGTAAGTGGCTCTTGTTAAAATCAACTTTTCCTGCTCTTTTTCGTAAACTTAACTTCGGATTTTCCCGTACTGAATGTACAGCTAGGGCAGAAACTGCATCATCGTTCTCAGAGTACGTCTTTTTCGATTTTTTTGTCTTCAACAGATTCTGTCTCATCGAATTTCTTTATCAATTTTTTTAATCCATTCCTCGTAACTGGTACAGTCGGATATTTTTCAATAAATAAAGGAACTGCGTACATAAACGAAACAGCTCCAATGACATAGCACATACAATATAATTATATTCTTTGTTGAAGAGTAGGTAAGCATTTTTGAAAAAGATTGACTTGAATTATGAAATTATTCACCGATGTTGACAGTCACCTAGGAAATCGCAAAAGTCACTTACTAGATAATCATTACTTTTCCGAACTTAGTGCTTAAATTCATTAGGTTTTACATCAAATTGTATATAAAATGAAGCAAGTTTTGCAAAACTTAGATTTTATTCAATTTTATGGGGTTTTTGAACAGGCTAAACTTTTTATCAAGAATAACACTTTTCTCTAAAACTGAAAATAAATAAGTGGGCACCACATGCCCAATATATATATATATATATATATATATATATATATATATATATATATATATATATATATATATATATATATATATATATATATATATATATATATATATATATATATATATATATATATATATATATATATATATAATATATATATATATATATATATATATATATATATATATATATATATATTATATATATATAGATATATATAATATAGATATATATATATATATATATATATATAAATATATATATATATATATGTTCAGAAATATTTCCGCGGTCGGAAGTATTTGAAAAACTTGGTTCTCGAGATGAACCGCGTAAAAGATTTGAAAAATCTCGACGTTTCGGCTCCTTTTGCGAAGCCATCTTCAGGAGAATTAGAAGGGAAAATAATTCAGATACGTGGCCTCAATCTGCCTACTCCACGGTTACAACACATATCAAATCAACAAGAACATACGCAAACACACAAACATCACCCCACCTCTACCACGTTCCAATCCCACTGACCAAGAATCTAAACCTAAATTATTCCTTCCTCACATCAAAGGAGTAACAGTTAAGATCGCAAGATCTCTCAAAAACACAAACATCAAAACAATATTCACCACCCAACAAAAACTCTCCCATCTGGTCAGATCCGCCAATGGCCCCAAATTATTTTCCAAATAAAATGGACAATTTTTTTCAGTAGAGTTTTCCAATAAATAATGTATTGTGGATTAAGTATAGATTCTCTTATTATTTAACAAACATATAAATATAATCGGAAACGAACGGTACCTTCCGAGCTTTGTAACCAACCTCCCTTTTAAATGATTTTTATGCCCGAGCTAGCAGGGAGATTGGTTAGACATATAAAGGTTCTAGGTTGTTCTCAGTAATAATAACAAGAATAAAATGTAGGTATTTACTATGCTTTTTTACATAGAGTGAGACTTATCTTGTTGTTTTTATATATAATTTTCCATATATATATAAATTTCCAACGTTTGAGGTTCTCCTTTAGGTGGATTGTACTCTTGACTTCTGCCCTTTGTACCTTGTTTCTTGGTAGCTCCAGATAAGGTGAATATTGGCTCCAGGTGAGGTGAATTTCAAACTTCAGACAACGTGACTTTTAGCTCTAACCAAGGTGGCTAAAATAATTCGGGGCAAATCAACATACAATCTCAAACTTGTATTATACAAATATTTTCCAAGAATATCTGTAGAGTATCGATGGCCAATTCAAACTAACATTTAGATTTATCGCAAGCAAAGATGCTAAGAAAGACAGTATATGTTCCAACATTAAACTGAACATAAGATATGACCACGTGAAATTTGCCATCGTTAGCCTACAAAAATCTTGTGTCAAATTGAGAGAATGAAATAAGCAAATAAAGTAAAAATATTTTAAATTAAGAAATGCAAGATGATTATTTCAATATTGAAAGATGAATAATTTAATATAGATAAATAAAAATGAAATGGCGGAAAAATGAAATAAGGAATCCATTCAGATTTTCAAGACAATGCATTAATACGAAATAATTATATTTCTTCTCAAAACTTACCGTCTATCAGACGCCACAGATACTTAATAAATTTTAATAAACTTTAGCAAACTATTCGTCTAATAGATATTGATTATAATTTTAACAATTAATGAACTGGTCTCTTCAACAACCATTTGCTAAAGGAAAGAACGATCTTGTACCTGTTAATTCGAAGCTATCTCGATTTATCGTAACACGCAGGTCACTAATCATAGAGGGAACAAAAGTGAAGCGTGGAATCACGGTACTCCGATGCGAAATTCAGTAGCGGCGGTCAATCGGGGAATTTACACGTTACAGCTTTTTTCGCCGAAAAAAATCAACAAAAGTTATTTACTAGTGTTTACTAGTCTGAATTTGAAATTTTTTTCCCGAAGTCTCTATTGTGAGGGCCCCTGTTTTGTGGAGGCCCCGGAGCTATAGCTCCGGTTGCCCTCCTTTAAATCCGGCCCTGAATATAATATTCATCAAGGGTAGCCAACAAGTCGATCGTAAAGCGAATCTTGATCCATCATTCATGATGTTTTAATTCAAATTGAAGATTATGAGCTAAGAGTCCAAGATTTTGAAAGAATTTGAAAATATGAAAGCATTAGCCGAACATGTTCAGACATTGGATCAAAATCAAAAGAAAATTAAATTATAATTTTAAAATCTGATTTACTTAATGTTATGAGCGAGGACATTTGAAAAAGAGTTGGGAAATATATGAATCGCGAATCGCGAGTAATGTTCCAGTATCACCACAATGTAGTGAACATTTTGATATATTAATATGTTTCGGATCTTTATACCAGTGTAATTGGGCATTTCAATACTTCAAGTTCAAGTTAAATAAAACTCAAAACCGTTTCGTCAGGATGAATCTATTTATTGTCAATTTAATGCAATAAATACTGTTGGTAATTAAACATGGAAGTCCTCAGAAAAATTGGTAAGGAAAGGGAAGTTGAGCAGAAGGCTAAGGGGAGAAAATTGCCGTATCTGGGGCACATCATGCATGTTGAGAATTACAGCATCTTACATTTAATAATGATTCAAGGAAAAATACAAGGCCAAAGGATAGTGAGAAGAAGACGAATTTAATGACTGAAAAATCTGAGAGGGTGGTTCGGATGATGTTCAAGAAAACTTTTCAGAGCAACTGCCTCAAAAGTCCAAATAACGATGATGATTGCTAACCTTCGTCGCGGAGATAGCACTTGAAGATGAAGAAGTAATTACCCATATCATTTTAATTCACCTGGACCTTTTTTTTGAACCATCAAATAATCATGTTGATTTTAACGTAGATAGATATGCAGGGGGTTTCAGTAAGAAGTGTAAGAGCAAGAGCACTTCCACGAGCTATTGATAGACTAGTGAAAAATAATTTTTATATATGTCTTCCATAAAAAATTTTCCCTGCCTGAAATAAAAATTGGAGAAATTTATTTTATTTCAAATTTTGCGTGTGCGAAGTGAACTCGAGAATTAATTTAATTTTTGAAGTAGGTAATAATTTATACTGCAACACAGAGTATAAACAAACTATGGATTCCACAACTACTCCCACCTATTAGCTAATGGTATGACAATAAGTAGATAACGCATTTTTGTGATAAAAAGTAGATATTATATATATATATATATATATATATATATATATATATATATATATATATATATATATATATATATATATATATATATATATATATATATATTTATTTATTTATTTATTTATTTCAATTGTTGTTGCCTGTGAATTATTTTTAAATTTTTGATAATTATTAGTAGCAAACACTGCACAAAATCAAATAAAACAAATATATTCTAAATTAAAAAGTAGAACACCTCTTCTGCAAAAATCTCATGTTGTTTATAGTATACCCTGTAATAATTGTAATAAATCATATACAGGACAAACTTTTCAAAATTTAGAAGAAAGATTAAAAACACACAAATATACCAAAACACAAACCACAGCCCTAATAAAACATAAAAAGAATGAGAATCATAGTTTCAAAATAGCACAAAAATTTTAGAAATAGAAAAAGATCAAAGACGCAGAGAAATTTTAGAAATGTTACATATTCAAAAAATTTTAAATAAAGCCGTAAATGATAGAACAGATATAAAACATTTAAGTTCAATATACGCAGATTTAATTCTTTAGTTTTTCTAAGAAACAACATAAATCAAAACAAAATAATTCAACAAACAAACTCTAACCATAACAACTCATCTTCTTTGACAAAATCTAAACATCTAGAATTTTCAATTTTTCTAAAAAGAAAGTATAGTTTAGAACATGCGATCTCCAAAATTACAAGTAATGTCTTTTTAAAGACAACAATCATATATAAATAGACCTATCTAATGATATTGGACTAAATAGCAAGTAATTAGTAACTGCAGACGGCCACAGCCGTAATAAAGGAATTATGAAAAAAAAGATAAATAGTACCCTATTCTTTGACTTTTCAAAATCAAAATAATTCGAACCTATTTGGAACATTACGTGGGTAAAGGTTTCTGTGGTTTCCCTTACCATCTAATAATAACAGATTTGAATGTTAATATTGGACTGAATAGCACGTAATAAATAACAGAGAACGGTCACAGCTGAAAAATTTTGATGAAACATAGTAGTCTTTTTTAACTATTCAAATTTTTTCAAATCAATAAATGTCAAAGAAATTTCAATTTTTCAAAAGTTTCGATAAAGCCACGAATGTCGTGGCGAAACGTCAACTTTTTAATAAAATCGAGATTTTTGAGATTCACCAAGCCTGTTATTGCTAATAATTATCAAAAAGTGACATATATTCATGAGCTCCATAATAATAAATAAAGTGATCCACTACTTCCGGTTAATGATAGAACCTTACTAGTAACCTTTTACTTTTTTTAAAGTAGCCCATTCACCTGTAGAGCATTTATAGAAATCACTATCTTCGACAATTTTTCAATTTAATAATTCATCATAATGAACTTAACACTCTAATCGAAAAGTTTCTTCATCAGAACAAAATAAACACAATTTAGTTACCTATATAATCATCATTTGAAGTATATGACGAAATTTGTTAATAACTATAGTTTTAATCTGTTTATGAATTTTTGATCATGCATCATCCTCCTCATTAAAGATATTTTACTAAATTAAAATGTTTCTCTACCTTCAATTCTATCAATAAAATGATCAAATGTAATTATGTGAGCAAGTGGAAGAAAAAGTAGTAGCTATTATTCTAAAAGACAATAATTATTTTCATATATTCCATATAATTTGAATATAAATACCTACTTTCAGGTAATGTTCATTCCATTTGTAGTCCTCTATTTTTCAATAACTTTAAGCCTCGATTTAGTACTAATACGACATTATATTGACCTAACGACAATTTCTCTGGTACTTTCATTATCATTGTGTTAGTAGGATGGAAACGTAAAATTGGAAAGTATATAGAAACGTTTGCTCACGTTGAACGGAACTTGTTTCGCATCAAGTTGTCGAACGCAGCTGAAATCAGAAAGTGTTTGTGTTTAATTATATTTTTCTTCATCTACCGCTTCATTTTGCCGTTTAACGTTTGCTGATACGTTTAGAAATCTCCGTGGGATGGTTCTTGACCTACAGTAAATAGGTTGATTGTCTTTTGATAAGCCGAGGAAGCAGTTACATTGCTATATCACCAATTGATACTTTACAGATGAGCTTATAAACTTCCGGAGTCTTCGAAAAACAAACAGAGAAATTCGTTATCAAAACTTATCACATAACAAAAAATATATCTGAAAATGTTACAATGATATAGGGCTTGATTAAATTCGAATTACATCTAATTCAACACAATAACGTTTAAAGAAATAGGCGAATAATTCATGAGATTCTTCTATTATTTATTTCACTATCTGATCTGTTTTTTACCTTTGAATATGTTGATATTATTCTATTTGCCTTCCATTAAATAAAATATATATATATATATAAAAATTGAAGGCAGAAAGTTAAATAGAACCAGAGTTTACGAAAAATGGACGAATGAGCCATGACAAACCTGTCCTTATTGTTCATTTTATTATAATATCTTATGTGAAATTTATTGCTTTTCTTTCAAATATGTTTATGGTATTTTGATAAGAAATCAGAATACGTTTATTTATTTCCTAATATGAATTTCCATCAAGGAAAGGTTACTTTGATTCAAAAAAAGTATTTCGTTAACCTTCAATTTAATAAGACATCTTGCTAAGTTGGTATAACTACGGTATGTCCTAAAATTGAAGAGATAAAGTAGAATAGAAAGAGAGTTTATGAACAAATGCACCAATAAGCTATGAGATGCCTCTACTACTCATTTTATTATAAAATCTCATTTAAAATTTGTTGTTTTTGTTTTGAATATGTGGCTGATATTTCTTGCTAAGTTATTATAACTTATGTATGTCCCAAAATTGAAACTAAACTAGAACGAAAATTTATGAATAAATAGATGAATAAAGTCAGGAGATTCTTTTACTCCTCATTTTATTCTGAAATTTAATGCAAAATTTGCTGTTTTCCTTTTGACTATGTTGTTGTTATTATGTTTGTCGTCAAATCAATAAGACGTTGCTATGTTGGTATATATAACTAATTTATGTCCCAGAATTGGAGACAGGAAGTGAAATAGAACGAGAGTTTATAATAAATAGACGAATAAACCATGATTTGCGCCTACTCCGCATTTTATCATTGTCTTTTGTAAAAGTTGTTGTTCTTCTTTTAAATATGTTAATGTTAATGAAACATTTCGTTAAGTTGGATCACATGAGTAATCACCCAGGGACGTCTTAAACTAGTCTGGAGCCCTAGGCCACACATGAATTTGAGGCCCGTTTGGAAATTAAAAAACGCGAATTATAATAACATTTTTTACAGGGTATGACCATTTATTACAGGTAAATTCATGTCCCAAATTAAAATCTTACTATTCATGAAAAAAAAAATTCGAAAAAATAGCAATAACGAGAAATATGACAAAATCTTTGGAATACTCTTTCATTATGAAGCTTTTCTATTATAAAAAATTGCATTTGTGGGATATTTTTGAAAGTTTATGAAAGATTTCAATATGACTAGACCTTAAAAACTCTATTGTACACGTGATACAATGAATAAATATAGCGGCTTCTTCTGGAGACTGATTTACTATAATAATTTTCACGTTAAACGTACTTCCAAAACGAATTTGAAAAAAAAATTAAATGTGTGTTGTCGGGAGTCTAGTCAACGAGTGCTTTTTTGTTCAACTTTTTTCAACAGTCTCGATAAAGTATGAGCGAAGTATAATTTGATTCGGAATAGCATGTAGATGCTTTTTGAGAAAAATAAAGTTCCGCTGAAGAAAACTGTTAAAGTTATAAACAGTTTACTGAACGATGAAAAGAGGGGTTTGGTTTTCTGCTAATAAATCAAAAACTAATTGATATTTTCGATATCTAAAACAAGATTCAAAAAGAGGAGGAAATTTCCTATAATAAATAATATTTATTGTTGAAGTGTCCTAAATGGGCGTGACTTGCGCAAGCCAGATTACCCGTTTTCCGCCGTATTTTTACACCTCTGAGAAATTATAAATATTGATCCTACAGTTCCGGAAGTTCAGACTTCTCTTTTAAGGAATTTTCTCCTCTTTTCAAATCTTTTTGATTAGTACTCTTTTCTGTTTTTCGATCTTTCCAAAACGCATGAAAATAGTAAATAGCCAACACTCGAATCACATGTACATTAAAGGTATGTATACAGTAAATACTGGTATCGAGTTACACAATTTTTTTATTTTTATACTTTTATGAGTTTGTATTACGCATACTTGCTGCGTTTTCCATTTGTCGAATATTCATTGCAAAATCGCAATTGGCGTCTGAAATTAAGATCGTAGCGCCGGAACGGCTAATATCGGTACTACTCTCTGGGCCATTGTTTACATTGTTTGGTAATGGTATTTACGTTCAATTCATTTTGGGTTTTCGAACGTTAAGTTTCGTAATTTGTGTTTTTTTGTATGGTGGACATCTGAGAGTCTGTTTTTTTAAAGAATCTTTGTTTTCCTGGTTATTTAATTGAATAATTTAGTTTTTATCTAGCTATAGACTCAAGTTTTATTTCATATTCTCGATGTTATGATAAACTGTTATTTTGGTTGTGCAAATAAACATTATTTATTATTTAATAGTATCTCTGGTTGTTACATGAAAGAAAATACAATTATCTAGAATCTCTGGATGATGGCCCAGATTCAGATTCCGATAAAAATGGAAGATTTGATAAGAGTGATAAAAGTGGAACATTTTTCGTTGGAATAGCATTGGACTTCAAAAACTCTACGTTTTCGGTTAGCTGAAAATTGCACATCATTAGTTGGTATAATTCTATATGGAAAAATCCATAAACTTACTGCAGGTAAAGTAATTATTCTCAGTAAACTGTAAAGAACAACTCTCTTAGGTTCAGACACTTTTTTCAATCTTCAAGTTATGAATCCACACCTTTCTTCTGTCCATCATTTCCTTGTTTCCCAACTTTGTTTGAAATACAACTTTGAATTGTACAGCTTTCGGAAAGGTATGTAAGCTATATTCGGATTTGTTTTTGCCCAAGATGAACAATAGGATACACAACAATAATGATTCATCTCTTCCGAATGTTTGTAAATGATTCCAAACAAAATTAAACACAATTAAAACTCTCATATAAAATACACGTAAACAGATGTAAACAAAGCAATCTATGGCCCATGCGTTAGTAATATTCGCCACCGGTAGGGGGCGTATCGCTTATCTACTTTCGCCAATAATGAGAGAATTTAAAACTTATGCAAATATATAAATTATTCGTATTAATATATTGAAAGAGTAGCAAAACATAAAAATGACTATAATCAACTAATTCTCAAGCTTGTATTGTTAAAAAATCCGGGAAAGAGAATGACAAATTTTTTGTATTGAATATTTTACGTTGCAAAGGAAAAATAATGTTTCAGAAAACATTGAATCTTCTATGCTTCATGAGAAAATTAGTATTTTTCGATTATCCAGGAAATGAAAATCAATTTGGAATAACCAATGTCAGAAAAAGGAAAAAGAAATATTGAAATAGTGAAATTTTAGGAAAAATATTACTCAGTTATCAACTATTTTAACTGATAGGATTCAACTAACTGTATTCTTCGCTAAATAGATGATATTAAGGAAGATTAGCGTATATACCATTTCATCATTTTGCGTATTAGACATGAAAGGAGAAAGGTAAATATAATTGCTGTTTTCTCCTCTTAGATCTGCCTCTTCTATAACTCAGTACACGAAAGCATTACTTCATTTCTTCATTCTCTGCCACTTATTGCTTATCTGCCTGTCGACCCGTGCGGTGCTAAGTTATGTGCAACACGACAGAAAACCCTATTCGCGAGGAAAAGAAGAAGAAGAAGTATTTCTTCCAAGAAAATATGCAGCTGCATCCAATCATAGGGCGATCTTTGACGTAAGTTAATGGTGAAAAGTTTTATATATGACAATAATTAAATCAAATTATTACTTATCACTTACGTATCAAAAAATAATGGAATTGTTAAAGAAATGTATTCTCCCTACGCAATTTGAAAATATTTCAGTTTATATCTGTTTCAAATTGAATCCACCAATTTGATCAGGAAACTATCAGTAATTCAATTAGATATTGGAAAATTTGTATTGGTTTTTCATCAAAAATATTCTTCGGGTTTTTTGCTTGATGAAACCAACTTTTTTGACAGACCACAATTTTTCTGTTAATCAAGATGTTTTAGAATGAAACCATTAGTTATGACTTGTAGTAGTTGATACAGAGATATTACTGCGATTCCAAAATTTCACAATGAACTTCAATAACTGTAACATTCCTCCGGCAATGTTTATGAAACAATTTTTAGGTGAAAATGTTTTGTTCACTTAGAACTTAAAATGTATAACGATGAATAGCCTATGAATGTTTCAGGTCGTTATTCTATTTTAATAGTGAACATAATGTGACAATTTTCAGTTCTTTTAGATATATTTGGAATAAAGTCATAAAAATTATAAATTACTTGTTTCATCTTAGGATCTTTATTGCAGCTCTATATAAGAAACCGGAAAATGGCCTTTGATCTTTTTTTTACCAAAAAGAATAAGTGTTTAGAAAATTTTTTAAAATGATGAATTATATTCTAAAAATTTTGATTGATAATGCATCAACATTCTGAATTACATGCACGTTCGAAAACAAATTTTATGTTTGAACTACGGAAACTCTTGCCGTCAGTTGTACAATGAAAGATGAATATGTACATAATGAATTCATCTAACGTGTACTTTTTCTCTATTTTGTGTCTTACTTTTCTGGGTTTAATTATAAAATATTGTTTTTTATATGGAAGAAATTCAACCAAAATTACCAATTTTCGAGGGTCCGTTTGACCAAGGCGATGCTTTTTTGGTGGGCATAACCTAAATGGCCAAGTTCCTAGACTTTGGACTGTATCCTGACAAAATGCACAGCATTTTCCAAAAAAATATTTATAAAAATAGGTTTTTGAATCCTAGGACCGGCCAAGCGCACCAATTGTCGCCATGTAGGATCTTAAGATCGTAAAATTCAGGATAAATTTACTTTATCCTGGTACAAGTCGTTCAAGACAGAGAAAAATAATGGTATATGTTAAAATTTCGATGAATTTCATCATAGTATGTTAAATTGAAGAGATACTCAAATGCCTTGAAGAATAGGCAAAATTTTTGATCACCAACATTTGATGGTATTTTCATTTTGGATTGAAATAACTAATTTCAGCATAATATTAATTATATAATGCTTGTAGGCCGATATATTGGCTATACTGCCACGAAATTTTTTTTAATATAGATTGATTTTCCAAAAATAGAATATTTCAATAACGAAATCCTTTAACCAACATCAATAATTAAAAATAACATCCTATTACAAAGAAAATTCAAGTACCACAATTGATAGCAATTCTTCAGTTTTACTAGAATGAAATTCTTTAAGGTGAATATGTTATATATTTGTTAAGTTACTAACTTTTGATCATATTTTCTTAGAATTAATAACTCTGCCAATGAAATTTCTACTATTATTTCATCAATGAAAGAAAACAAATTATTTGACGAAACGTTTCATAAAAAATGTATTGCCTTTTCTAGTCTTGGAATCAGTATATATGAATGAAGCTATATGAAATTGAAGTTTCATATTCTTCTAGGCTGCATAGTCAAATTCTTGTTTCGCAAGAATAACTATAATTGTCACATTTTCTAGAGCGTGTCGCCACTATTAGTAACCACATTAATTTCATATTCGATATCAAGTACGGATCAGATCAACAGCAACTGTCATACAATACAATTCAAAAACTGGTAAACCATCACTCATAAATAAATATAAGTATATATATATATATATATATATATATATATATATATATATATATATATATATATATATATATATATATATATATATATATACTTATATACTTTAACCTATAATACTATTCAGTATCATTCACGTATCTTTTTCAATTTTCAGATGATATTTCAGTTACATTTGAGCGATTTAGTATACATATATATATATATATATATATATATATATATATATATATATATATATATATATATATATATATATATATATATATATATATATATATATATATATATATATATGTATTTATATATATATATATATATATTTATATATATATATATATATATATATATATATATATATATATATATATATATATATTAATAAACATAAATAGCCGAGTATATGTCAACGCATCGCTTCAGAAGGGCTGCACTTATTTGGCTAATTCTTTTTTCGTTAAGTTTGCAATTGTCAGGAAAAGGTTTGTATGTTGCATAAAATAAAATGTTTCAAAAAATAAACGGAAAAGTGATAAATTTGGGTTAAAACATCAACATATGAATAAGTGAGTGAGTGAGCAACACTAAAGACAATACGCAAATCTTCAAAAAGAAAGACAAACTTGACAATTATCTATGAACGTTTAGAGACGATCCAATAGTCGATTACGCCAGCGATAAATCAGTCGATTTCCGAACAACCAGCGCTATTTGTCAATATTGCAATGCTCTAAGGTTTCGATTCTAACGGACAGGGTTGTTGTGCGAGCGGAAAGGTCAAATTACCACAACTGACACCTATAGCAGAGCACATTCATTACTTTCTGGACAAGAACCTCTATGAAAATATTTCTTGCAGAATATTCAAATGTACAACAGTGTGTTTCAAATGGCATTATTTGGGGCGAAAATAATTGAAGGACGTGGTATAAATCCAACTTTTAAGCCGCAGCAAAGTATGGTCGGGCAGCTAGTATGTATATATATATATATATATATATATATATATATATATATATATATATATATATATATATATATATATATATATATATATATATATATATATATATATATATATATATATATATATATATATATATATATATAAATATATATATATATATATATATATATATATATATATATATATATATATATATATACAGGGTGTTTCTGAATTGATGCGAAAGATTTCAATGGGTGATTCTTCAGCAAAAATTAAGGGGGGGTCTTTCATATAACTTTTTGTTCAACACCCTTTTCCCTCCAAGTTACAGCCCTTTGAAATTAGGTGAAAAAAAATTGTTTTTATTCAATACATCCACTTAGGAAGAAACTAGAGGAATGAAATTTGGAAGATAACTGCTGCTAATGAAATGGCAGTTTTTGAGTGTTTTTGTTACACTAAAATGTTAGCAAAAGGGGCTGAAAAAAACAACCCCTCTAATATTTTGCATCAGAACTTTTTAATGCGCTTATACTTTTCTATTAAAAAAATATATTTGGAAAGACAGACTCAATCTGCAACTTTTTTATGTCTTGACTTTTTATCATAAAGTTTAATCACAAAAAAATAAAATAGTGCTCAGACTCTTCCCATAAATTCACAGAGAGGTTATCATTTATTCAAAAAAAAACAAGTAAGCTGCTGTCAAATGAAGTCATATGACAAATAGTTTAATTGTCCTGATTTTTTCTAATTTCTAGACAGTTTTATAATGATTTTAAACATTTTTCACAACTAAATAAAACTTTATTGAAACAATGGCATTTTTTTATTTTGTTGAAGAATATTGCAAATTAGAGCGGATTGAACAATAATTGTACTACTAATAACAATTAACAAATTATTTGACATTAGACAGCAGCTTACTTGTTTTTTTTTAATAAATGATAACCTCTGTGAATTTATGGGAAAATAGTCTGAGCACTATTTTATTTTTTTGTGATCAAACTAACAACTTTATGATTAAAAGTCGAGATATAAAAAAGTTGCAGATCGAGTCTGTCTTTTTGAATATATTTTTTAAAAAGGAAAATATAGGCGCATTAAAAAGTTCTGATGCAAAATATTATAGGGGTTGTTTTTTTCAGCCCCTTGTGATTACATTTAAGGGTAACTAAAACACTCAATAACTGCCATTTTATTAGCAGCAGTTATCTGCCAAATTTCATTCTTCCAAATTATTCCAAAGTGGATGTATTTAATAAAAACAATTTTTTTCACCTTATTTCAAAGGGCTGTAACTTGGAGGGAAAAGGGTGTTGAACAAAAAGTTATATGAAAGACCCCCCTTAATTTTTGCTAAAGAATCACCCATTGAAATCTTTCGCATCAATTTAGAAACACTCTGTATATATATATATATATATATATATATATATATATATATATATATATATATATATATATATATATATATATATATATATATATATATATATATACCTATGTATGTATAGATTTATAGATATGTATCAAAATGTTTCTAAACAAATTCAATTTCTTAATATTTCTCATCATTATTCGAAAATTATTGTTAAGTTTCCAATTGTTTTCGAAACAAAGACTAATTTAGTGGTGATGAATGCGTAGAATGGAGTGAGTGATTAACTAATTTGAAACCAATGTAACAATTGCAAAAAATAAAATAATAAAATTAATTTTTCGAAAATGTTCTTATATTAGAAGTTATCGGACCAATAAAATATTCCTACATGTTAGTTCTATTATTTTTCCAATAATTTTCCATCTTTGTCATAGAAAACTCTACAGAGCAATTTTAGAACAAGGAATTATTTTAGTTGTGAAAAAACATTCACAAAAATCGTGTAATGCAAATCAGAAACAGAATCAGTATCCACTGAATACGAAGTGTTTACAGAAATTGTCATTTAGTCCAAATCTGATCTACTGCTCTGAAGTTCAACCAATCAGAAGTGGAAGCAATTAATATATTACTTTGTTTATTTTCAGATTCATGCAAACTATCTACGAATATATAAGTAGAATTGTCACTAGAATAGTCAGAAGAATTATAGAGATGATAGTTCTAAGCTGGCTCACCGTATACTACATAACAGAAGCTGCTGTGTTTACCCTTACCCCTTCATTCTTTCTCCCTAAGAGAAGCATTCGGGGTCAAGTAGTTGTTATAACTGGGGGTGCAGGTGGAGTTGGTCAAGAGCTAGCCATAAGACTTGCCAGAGCCAAAGCGCAGGTGATAGTGTGGGATAACAATGAAAAAGGTAAATACGATAATATTCGAACATAAATACTGATTCAGCAGTATCTACTAATTAACAATAGGGTCGCGACTTAGTAAACTTCCATTCAAAATAAAATTCATAATATTCATAAAAAATGAAGTACTGATTCGGAATAAAATGCAGAAAAATAAAGCTTTTACTTTCTCCAAAATAACTGTGATATCCTTTACAGAAAAAACTATAAATTTAGTATTGAACTTATGAATTGTACTACCTATATGATAGTTGACTCGTCCACCAAGCTAGTTAGTCGAGTACTTAGTGTACGCTGGCTAGTATTTGGGAGGTCTCGGGTTCAAACCCTGGGGCCGACTGGTCTGCCATAAGTTTTTTTCAGAGGTTTCCTCATGGTAATGTAAGTCACTGCTTGCAAACTTATAAGGCGAATGCTGGGCCAGTATTAATCCTCTGAACCCTACCCACACTTCCTATGTTCCATAAATATCCCGTCTCACCTATCCTTAATGCACTTGTACATACAAGTGTATCCTCTGATCTGGCTGAAGGAGTTAATCCCAAACTCAAGCTGCCCGCCTCCTTGACACATACTTCAGGGAGGAATGAAACTAGTGTGTTTCCCTCCTTTTTTTGACTCGTCCATTATGAATATACTGAAAATTTTAATTTACTATATTGACTACTTTTAGCGTATAGGCTTCAGTAATACTTCCATCTTCAGCGTATATAATAATGATACTTGAAGTATAGCAAATTCAGAATTTCGGACTTTCGGGCGGTCTTACAGTCGTCTGAAGGCCTCTTTTGGAACTAATGGTAGATGGGAACGGGTGCAATTCCCAAGGAAAACAACAATAGAGGGTACTTTTTCGGACCATGAAGGGTAATTTTCCCGACCGTGGAGGTACTCTTTCTGACAGTTGAGGGTACCTACTTTTCCCGAACGTTGATGCTTTTCGCAACCGCGAGACGCGATTTCATAGATAATACAGGCCTGTACTTGTAAACTTACTAAAGTTGTTATAAATATAGAAAATACAGGTCTATTCAAGTGAGTTGCCGGAAATTACCAAAAAATCTAGATAATAATATCGTTTAGGCACGTGTGTCGATTTGTAGATTCCAAAGATACTCAATTTATAACCAGATAATGCTTTGTGGGCTTCAAAACAAAGATAATTTGAAATCAAAGATATGGTAGTTAATCAGAATATGCATTTCTGAATTGTTAAAGAGTTGGTGATTTCTATCTATGTATTAGGTTGCCATACTAGAGTCTGATTTCATTCGAATTTTCTCCGAAAAAATAGATAGACTACACTGTATCGAAATCCAACAATGAGATTATGGGGAGGACCACCTCCAAATTAACATAGGAGATTGAGAATTTGCATGTGCGAAGAAAACGAAAATGGGGGCAAAATTCAATCTTAGTGTCGAAGCTCTGCTGATAATGCAGTTTCTATTAATATATATTCAATGTGTCCGTTATATGCGATTACCGAGGAAAAACTTCAAACACTGTCATAATATCTATAGAAAATTGAAGATCTATGAATACTTACAACAAATACAAATTAATGATTCGTTGCTAAAATAGGTAAATTATGCCAGTTGATTTAAAAATTGAAAGGGAAAGAAATAGATTCTTTCCCAAAATATCAATAATTTTTTAATAATTAAAATATTTTAAGTATATAAATGATACATTGTATAGCTCAAACAGTTATTAAGTAAGTCGGTGTTCAATTGGTTAACAAATTTATTTGAGTGAAAAACTAATTGTTCTAACTTCAAAGTTATTAAAGGTAATAATTCAGAAGAAAAAACTGCTTTCTGTTTCATCTTGAAAATGCATTAACAATATTGGGCAATTCTAAATGAAAATTAACTGAATACAGTATGAATTCAATGATAATCATCTATGAATTGTATGAAGAAATAATTAATTTACACTATCATTTAAAATTACCAAAAGTCTGTCATAATAAATTGTCATTATGCCGAGTGCAACGCTTTTTGAATAGGTCATTCAGGTTGTTTTTTTCCAACATTTGTAAAGAATACTTGAAATCCTGTCCAATCAAAAAATAGAGTCTAGTATAACAACCCACTGCATAAATAGAAACCACAAATTCCCCGACATTTCTGCCAAAACTCTGTGAAATTAAATTACTTGGAAAGTTTTTTAAATTCATAATGCATTATCTGGTGTTCCATCAAATCTTCAACTATAAGTACATAGATACCTACTTTCTCGGCTTCGCTATTTAGACCATTTTGTTATTCCTGTTATCCCATCTAAATAGATCTGAATCTTCGATGTTTATTTCAATTTTAGTCTTTTGATATTATGAGCTGATGATGGAAGAATGCCTAAATGTATTTATAATTAGAAGATATTATGCTGACATCAAATTTTTCAATATTTTCAAAATTATTGTAAATACTGTATCATGAAATATCATATCATCTATTGCAATTTTAAATTCTGAGATTTCGACTGAATATTTTAAATGATATCCAGATACAATCTAAAATTCAGATTTCGAATGTCATAATTTCAATAACAATATGCCTACATTTCTCTACTTGATCTAAACATCAAATTTGAATAAATATATTCTATTGTTTACAATTTTGGTCGAGCACGTATAGTTTTGATGTTTATTATTGCGTATAATAGACCGTGCCATGAATATTAATGAAAATAATTATGCCACGCTGATCACTCTGCTACTCATTTAAAATTATTGAAAGAATAGTCATTATAGTTATTAACGTAACAAAGCCGATATGTAGCAAATAACGGATGAGGTTGGATATTGTAATCCGAGGCACAGCCGAGGATTATAACTAACCGAATCCGTTATTTGCGTATCGGCCGTGTGTCGTTAAAAATTTTTCGTAATCCCGTTGAAAGATTATATTTTGATTCCGAAGAAAGAAAAAACCCCGTACCTCGCAATTCTAAAGAAAAATCCCAACGTCGTGCACTCTGTTGTCATGGAACAGTTTGACAGTTTTATAAACAACGTCAGTTTTTTGTGTTCTCAAGTTCGCTTTAACAACGACCATGGATGAAATTGATGAAATTGAGGAACAAAATCAAATTCCTTCAGAAATATTGGGAGAATAATGTGCAGTGCAGCGAGTGTTGATTAACTGCCGAAAATAACTTAAGAGCGATATGTGGCGTAAAAGCAAGAATGTAAGGTGGTTAATGAAGATGTATTATTAGCCTATGCGAAATTAAAATCAGAGGTTTATTCTCCCAACTCACTGTGGACCAAGATTTCAATGTTGTTATTGTAAGCAGAATGATGTTTTGAAATAAATATTTGAACAAGTGATTTCTTAACGGCCGGCGGCCGTTAACACTGACTTTTCAATTGTCATCTGAATACCGTTAAATCAAAATAACAGTATGGGATTACGAAAAAGCAAAAACTATTTGTGTCTTTCACTTGATTCATAGATAATCATTCATAGATAATAATATATATATATATATATATATATATATATATATATATATATATATATATATATATATATATATATATATATATAAACACAATGTGACTTCATAAATAAATCTAAAGTTATAAAGAAACGAAGAAAAGTATAGTTTTTCTAAAGATCAATTGGTATATTATATATAAAAGTTAATCATTAGTCCTCTACCTATTCGTTCAACCTATTCTTGTGAATTTATGGATGGCCATGCTTTCTAAGAAATTTCACTTTTTACATTCAGTTTCTGTACTTAATATTCAGTAAATGCAAAAGAAATAATAATAGAAATAATAGCATTTTCAATAAAACCAATTTTTCATGTATTATTAGAGAATTTTTAAGTTACACCATTTTCCAGTGAATGGTAAATGACGACATATTTGTTTTTTCTATCAATTTCTCCAAGGACATTTTCAGAAATTTTCTTGTAAAAAGCAGGTGATACTTGAAATGTGTCGGAATAAAATTACGTCTAATCATTTCACTCTTTAGGAACATTGCAACAACGATAGGACCCATAAAAAAAAAACACTCGAATTCTATTAATTTCTAATCCTCTATAAGCAATTTAGTAATTTGTATATCTAATTTTACTGGGTTGAATAATGAAATATATAAAGAATAAACTTCAACTTTACTATACCGTAAAAATTACTTTCACTTCTAAGCGAACCAAGGTAAATTAATTGTACAATTTCTCTAATATCGCATCGACAGCTTAATACACTCTCTTCTATCTTCAACAGGGCGAAATATCAAACAAGAATAAAGATTATTTTTAAATGTCAGGATATATGTACTATAAAAATTTTATGTATGTTAGATTTTTGTCAAGGTAACAATGAATAAAGCTTGTTGAGTGCGTATTCAGTCTTGATAATGCTGTAAAAGACAAAACTAGTCAAATAAAAGTTTGTTTTTTCAGTTTGTGGTTTTTAGACAAGTGTTTTTTACTTATTATTTAATTTTCATTAAAATATGAACTACCACATAGTTTATTCATCGTCCATCGAATTTATTGAGCATATTGAAATGCTTCTACATTTTGTTTCGGCAGAAGCTTCTTTTGATTTCATACTAATATATTTCAAATAGTAAATAATTCACGGGAATAATTGCATTAGGAGTTGTATGTATTAGGATAGATATGTGGACGGCGTTATAACATGCTTTACAGGTACTTCAAGGTAACTAAGTACTTTTCTAAATTACATTGATTATTGACATCCTAGTATTAACCTTACAGTCGAAAATGAAACAAATGGTTCTTTTAATTTGATTGGATTTGACAATGAAAAGATGTAACAATAGACACATATTTTTGGTTTTTAATAAGCCATCACATTCGGATTTCACGATACGCAATTCGTCTTTATACCCTTACCAACATAAATTAGCAGCAAATAATAGCATGATACATAAACTCATAAATATTCTCCTTTCACATGAAAATTACAGAAAAGAATTACAAATTATAAAACAAATAGCTCACAATAATGGATATACTCCAAAAATTATAGATGATATTTTAAGAAACAACGCATATAAAGCAGCCATTTATCAATTGTATCCAAAATTAAATTTAAGATAGGTAGACTTTGATGAAAACTTCAAATTATTAACTTATACAGATGATCCAACTCATAAAATTTTCTACTTTCCTCTCCGATCCTCAGTACTAATACGAAAATGTATTAGAAATTCTAAAGATAAAACTACTCCTCATAACAAATCAGGTTTTATAAGCAAACTTCCGGTTTATGTCCTATGGTATGTATTGGCCAAACCGGCAGAAACTTAGGGTGCGAACAGAACGAGTAAGTCGAGGTGGAGGTGTAGCTCGCGTTCGCGGTCGATGTCGACATCTATGTAAAACAAACACATTGAGTTGAATGGGAGCGATCATAACGAGTAAGTCCAACAACACCGAGAATATAAGGACCCGAGACTGCCGAGTGACGTCACAACAGGGAGGCCGACCCGAAGTCACATCGTTGTGCGTTGGATAACGCGAACCGCTAAAGCAATAGGTTTTTTGAAACTTTTGAAGGGCTTTCTGTTTAAAGAGGGTACCAGTCGTCAACTGAGCCCTTCTTTGTACCCCATTCGATTTTATTATGGAAAAACGAAATTTCAAAGCAAATACCATTACTACCAAAACTTATGTAACCAAAGTATTCAATTTGCGAATTTTGCATGACGCCAATCGGTCGTTTAATTTTCCACAGTAATTTTTAACGAGTGTATTTACTGTACAGGTAATCACAATTTTTGCAATCTCATGAATTGTATGAATATTACATGTACTATCATTATGTAGATGGTCGTTTTCTGAGAGAAATTTCAAAATATATTGAGTAAGAAATGCCCGTTTATTATGAAATGTTAAAAAAGTTTCCTCGAAATCATCTAAAATTTTGTTAAATATTATATATGCATATAAAACTATTCGTACGATAACGTCTTTGGGATAAAGCAATTTTCCGCGACTCAAACTTTTAATAAGGTTGAAATTATCTTCGACAATGAACTCATCATTGTAAATAATGTTTTCTTTACATACTTCGCACTTAATTTTTTTTTGCGTGATGTAACAACAGTAACCCGCTAAATATGTTATTACAGGAATGTCATCTTTGACACTGTCTACGTAAAATGAGTTTAAAACATTAAGAAACTGTTCAAAATCATTATATGAAGATCTTTTTTCACAAGCTTCAAATTCGATCTTACTATTTCTAATTGCATTTGCAAAACTTTTATTTTCTAATTCGCGTAGTTTTTCATCACGACTAAGACGAAATTTAATTGTTTTTGATAAATAAGAAGGACATGTTGGGAGTTTGGTGGGCACATCATCGTGTTTTAGTCTAGGAATTTTCAAACTAACAGTTATATACTCGCCGGTTTTGGAATCCGTTGCAGTAGAACAAGTGATTATATTTTCCTTAGCAAAATGTAATTCACAGACCCTAGAAAACTTCGATGGAGAATTCCCGGTGAATAGCTGCCACCCATTTAGCAGACATCACTACATCCGTTGGAAAACGGAAAAGGTGTACTTTTGGTCCATTTTTATAGTTACCGCGACATCCCGGTACACAGCAATTATATGGCATTTTAAATATTTCGTTTCGGTGACACACCACTACCACTACACAAAAAAAAACGAGGGAGAAAAACCCACGCCGCTTCTGTGAGGAAGTAAACACTGAAAAAGTAGGGTTAGTTAAGCGGTGAAGATGAATTCGCTTGTTATACGTTATACCTCGCTGTGCTTACGTCACGCCACTCTGACGTCAGAGTCTCGGGTGGAGGTTTAGCGCGATGCCACCAAGGAGGTTTACAGCGATGCTTTAGAGGATCAAATCAGTTTGTTTCACATGGATGCTTACCGCGCGGTCTACAAGGATGCTTCGCTGTGATTGGTGCGTTCAAGGCAGTGTTGTCATCACCCTAAGCAGATCGCATAGAAGACGTGTGGCATCTGACATTTCGTGCGCTATAGTACTCCAGTTGCCAGCTTTTTTCTCCTTCGGGTATTAAGATTATTTTTTGATAATTTGTGCTAAATATGGAGGAAGATCTCATAGCAATTGTGCAGATCACTCATTTCGTAATTTAGGAGCTCTTATTTGTTCTTCTTAAAGAGTATTTAATCATTAAAATAGAGTTTAATGACTTCAGACTCATTCTATTTCGAAGCTACGTTATGTTCATGGTACTAAATATCCTTCCAATTTCTGCCTTATTTTTCATTCGAAAGCTATAAGTGGGAAAACGACAGACTTGTCAGTAGTCTAGTCAACAAGTGCTTTTTTGTTCAACTTTTTTCAGCAGCCTCGGAAAAATATGAGCAAGGTGTCATTCGATTCGGAATAGTATGTAGATATGTTTAGATAATAAAGTTATGCTCGCGAAAATTGTAAAAGTTATAAACAATTCACTGAAAGAACAAAAGAGGGGCTTGGTTTTCTGTTTATAACTCAAAAAATAATTGAGATTTTTGATATCTAAAAGAAACCCCTCTTTTGATCTTTCAGTAAATTGTTAACTAATTTTACAAATTTTGCGAGCGGAACTGTGGATTTTTGAAAAAAACATCTACATTCTACTCCGAACCGAATGATATATCGTTCATATTTTTCCGAGACTGTTGAAAAAAGTTGAACAAAAAAGCACTTGTTGACTAGACTACAGAATGATATCCGATTTCGGAACGCAGTTTCGAATATAGAGATAGATTTCTATTACATATTTTATGAAGATAGTTAAAATACTTATTTATTTTTTTATAACTGTAGAAGTCTTTAGAATAGTCGCTAGATTTTTTTGTCGCTAGACACATAATTCAAGCCGCTGTAGCAAACAAAATGTCGCTAGATCTAGCGACAAAGTCGCTAAATAGGCAACACTGGCCCGACTAAGCATCGCTGGTAACCTCCTCATTATGTGCGGTCGCCATCCACCGAGACTTAACTAGTGGCATCCAACAGGGTACGAACAGAACGAGTAAGTCGAGGTGGAGGTGTAGCTCGCGGTGGATGCCACTAGTTAAGTCTCGGTCGATGTCGACCGCACATAACGAGGAGGTTACCAGCGATGCTTAGTCGAGCCAGTGTTGCCTATTTAGCGACTTTGTCGCTAGATCTAGCGACATTTTGTTTGCTACAGCAGCTTGAATTATGTGTCTAGCGACAAAAAAATCTAGCGACTATTCTAACGACTTCTACAGTTTAAATAAAAAAATAAATAAGTATTTTAACTATCTTCATAAAATATGTAATAGAAATCTATCTCTATATTCGGAACTGCGTTCCGAAATCGGATATCATTCTGTAGTCTAGTCAATAGTGCTTTTTGTTCAACTTTTTTCAACAGTCTCGGAAAAACATGAATGATATGTCATTCAGTTCGGAATAGAATGTAGATGTTTTTTGTAATAAACACAGTTCCGCTCGCGGAATTTGTAAAAGTTATTAACAATTTACTGAAAGATCAAAAAAGGGGTTTTGTTTTCTGCAACTAATTGAGATTTTTATGCCTCGAAAAAGTTTCGCAAAGAGAAGGAAATTTCCTATAGTGAAGTCTCAACTTCCGAAACTATAGGATAAATCTCTATAATTTTCTCAGAGGGGTGAAAATACGGCCGAAAACGACTAATCTGGCTTTGGCAAACATTATTTTACCATATAAAATAGGAAAGTTAATGAATGAAAAAATTCAGGCACTTACTGTATAGTTAATGAACTATTTTATCGCGATTTTTCAATTAGTTATACGATAGTTCATTCATAATTTTTTTCTACCTGAACATGAACATTGCAAGTGTGGTAACTGTTAAACTAAAGATCTGAGATTTTTTTTTCTTCCTTGGAGCTAGTTTTGAAAAGTTTCAGAATATATTCTCGTTGAAAGAATTCAAAAAAATTCATTCTTAAGTTTTTTATTGATAATGTACGTAGTTTCATAATAAAAGAAATTAAATAATCATAAAAAAATATTTTATTATCTCAGTAACAACGCATTTGTTGACTGTCTTTTTCCCACTTGTAGCCTTCGAATGAAATAGAATGCTGAAACTGGAAGGATATTTAGTGTCATGAACATAACGAAGCTTCGAAATAGAATGAGTCTGAAGTCATTAATCTCTATATTAATGATTAAATGCTCTTTGAGAAGAACCAATAGAAGCTCCTATAATTACGAATATAATTACGAAATGAGTGATCTACACAAGTGCTATGAGATCTTCCTTCATATTTAGCACAAATGATCAAAAAATAAACTTAATATCCGAAGGAGAAAAAAGCTGGCAACTGGAGTACTGTAGCGCACGAAATGTCAGACACAACACTTTTTGTATGCGAGCTGCTGAGGGTGATGACAACACTGCCTTGAACGCACCAATCACAGCGAAGCATCCTTGTAGACCGCGCGGTAAGCATCCATGTAAAACGAACTGATTTGATTTTCAAAACCATCGATGTAAACCTCTTTAGTGGCATCACGCTAAACCTCCACCGTGACTTTTTTTTTTATCTCGAGGGACCTACAGTTTAACGCCGGTTCCGAACGGCCAATGGGCTTGTAAACGAAGTACATTACCCAACAATCTATCTTTATAAATAGAACCACTAAATTCCTGACATACACAACACCCAAGAGCAAGGTGGGACTCGAACCCACATCCTCGGCTTACAAGCGGTATACCTTACCGCTGGTCTACCGAGGCCTCTCCACCGCGACTTACTCATTATGTTCGCTCCCATTTAACTCAATGCGTTTGTTTTACATAGATGTCGACATCGACCGCGACCGCGAGCTACACCTCCACCTCGACTTACTCGTTTTGTTCGTACCCTTAAAATTGTATATCTGAACATAAAAGAAGTTACGATAGGGAAAAAACAGAGTCGACATATTCATCACACCTGCTGGAGTATAATCAAACATTCAATGACGAATTTGAAATATAAAGCTAGTTGCATATTATTTAGTAGAAACAATCAACATTTGTTGCCGAAACATAAAGAAATTTTAAGTAACATTTAGGAACATTTTGGAACATTTACGGAAACAAGGAACAGCAACAAAAGTCTTCCTCAATGTGCCTCCGGTGAAACCGTAGCTATATATTCATTCGTTTTCGTACTTCAGTACACGCTGAAAATCTGCGACACGAATGTTTACTAGTTCTCGATACGTTTTCACTGCGATAGCAACACGGATTTTTTCACAAAAGTTTCCTATTTTATTTTGAAGTTTACCGCTCAAAATGGTAACTGGCGACAAATAGGAATAGTTAACATTTGTTGCCGAAAAATAAAGAAATTTTAAGGAACATTTAGGAATATTTGGGAACAGTTTCGGAAACACACAACATCAACAAAAATGTTCCAAAATGTTCCCCATTGTTCCTCCGGTAGAACTGTAGCTTCACCTACAGACAGGGCCGGATTAACCATTAGGCAGAGTAGGCAACTGCCTAGGCTAGGGGCCCCGCATCGACTGGGAGCCCGTACACGAACCAAAAAAAAAAAAAATTAATGAAATTAAAATTTTATTTGAAAATTTGTATGAAATTCCTCACGATATTATTGCTCTCTTTCGACGCATGTTGTCAATTAATGAAATACTTCATACATACAGAACCTTCTAATATCGAGTAGTAGAACTGATAAACTGTCTTCGTTCAACAATGTGTCAGAACCGTTTGAATTCATTGTCGATAATGGCCATTGAAAATAATGTATAAGAAAGGGTCAACTTCAAAGAAGTTTTAAACGATTTTGTTTCTAAAATGTTAGAAAAGTTAATATTTAAACTTACTGTACTGTACAAAACCAATAAATATCTTGGAAGTTGACTTTTTGCAATTTGTACTTCAAAAGACTGTTTTCTTTGGTTTATTGTATTTTATTGCGTTTAACAAGATTAAATTGAAAATAACCGCGTCCCATCTCATTTATCTTTCCTAATCCATCATGCAACCTGGATCATCATTCATCAGTTATCTATAACCTATTCATTAAGACCATTTCAATAAAACTAAAAAGTCAGGTAAGGTGATGCTGCAGCATCAAGTCAAGGTAACCATGTTTTTGAAATATCACATAAGACTTTAAGTAAAAGGATACTTGGAGTCGATCATCTGGAACTTACTTACATCCCTTTATCAACTTGAAAAGACCTGGAGCCCGGACAGGGTCCATCCGGCCCTGCATACAGAAAAGAAAGGCTATAAACATAACTTATTAGAAGTCCTTGAAATCAATATTAGAAAAAGATCCAGTAATTTATTGAACGATCAATTAGATATTAATAATTAGCGATATTGATGAACTATTTATTTTATGGAAATTCATTTCAAATAAACAAAAATAAAAATGATTTTTGTCTATTTCCACACAATGTATTTAAAATATAGCTACAACCAGTTTCGACTATCACAGATGGCAGATATATTTATGAGTGATTCAGAAAAATCAATTATGAAAAATAAATTAACACCGAAACATAATCTCTTCTGGTACCGTTATGTTGACGATATTTTAGTAGGCTTTCAAGGTTCAAATATACAAATAGATCAATTTTTGAATTTCTTAAATAATTTTCATACCAAAATAAAATTTACTGCGGAAATAGAAAATAATAACCACATAAATTTTCTAGACTTGACAATATCAAAAGAACATAATAAACTATCATATAATATCTATAGAAAAGATACGTTCACAGATACAACTATTCCAATGGAATCTTTCAACCATATAAATCACAAACTTGCAGCCTATAATTCAATGATTCATTTAGCTTTTTCCATCCCTCTATCAGATAAAGATTTCAGTATAGAAATTAATACAATAAAACAAATAGCTTCAAATAATAATATTCCTTTACATTGTTCAAACCGAATTATTAATCGTAAAGAGTAGAAACAAACTTCCCGGTTACTATACTCCATAATGGAAAATCCAGAAAGAAGATATGTTAGTTAAAGTTATATTGGTCAATTATCAAATAATATTTCCAACTATTTTTCAAAATTTGATATAACAACATCATTTTCAAGTGGGTTAAACTTAAGCAAATTATTATTCAATGCCAAACAAAAAACAGTCAAATATAAAAAATCTGGGGTGTATAGAATTGAATGTGGTGAATGTCCAACAGCTTACGTTGGGCAAACCGGTCGAAATTTTGAATCTCGTTTTAAAGAACATATTTCTTCCGATAGTAAAGCTGCGATATTCGAACATATAAAAACTAGAGGGCATAAAATCACAATAAAAGATCTCAAAATTCTACATATTTGCAATAAAGGAACCACAATGAATCTGTTGGAAAGTTTGGAAATTAACAATCTTAGGAAAAAACCCAGAATTCCAAACTGTAAATAACCAATTAGACCTTAACTCCTCTCCACTTCTAAATCTTTAAAGGTTAGATATAAATAGTTTTACCTGATATGTCTTCACACTACCAAGCTAGTTAGTTGAGTACGTTAGGTACGCTGGCTAGTATTTGGGAGGTCTCGGGTTCAAACCCAGGGGCCGACTAGTCTGCCATGAGTTTTTTTCAGAAGTTTCCTCATAGTACCTAATGTAAGTCACTGCTTGCAAACTTACAAGGCGAATGCTGGGCCAGTATTAATCCGCTGAACCCCACCCACACTTCCTATGTTCCATAAATATCCCGTCTCACCTATCCTCAATGCACTTGTACATACAAGTGTGTCCTCTGATCTGGCTGAAGGAGTTAATCCCAAACTCAAGCTGACGTCTTCCTGACACATACTTCAGGAAGGAATGATACACGTGTTTCCTTCCTTTTCATGTCTTCATATACTTGACAATGACGTGATAGTCGAAACCGGTGATAGCTATATTATAAATACATTGTGTAGAAATATACGAAAAGCATTTTTATTTCTGTTTATTAAATATTAATAACTCTACTCTGTTAAATTTGTTTTAGTGAAATATTGAATCTTTGTGCCTGTTATGTTTACCCACTTTCATACTTTTATCTACCTGCCAATATATTACGTTTAGGTTTTCCCATCAAAATTTTTATTTCCCATACCTATATCCAGATTCTTAAGATATTCCATTTGTAAAATTAGTTTGAATTACTCATCTGATGAAGTCACTGTGTTTGGCGACAACAAAATAAAGTGAAAATCAAAAACCGAAATACTATTTACATTATTGCTATGGATTTTTACCAAGTATCGGCCCAATAATCAATTGGTTAGTTCAATTTTCTTGGTGAAGCTTTATATACAATTTTAAACTCCTGAGCAGCAGAGCTCCGCCACTAAAGTAGTAATTTTCATTATTATTATTCTCTTTTACATACCAAATCTTCAATTAATCAAATTGAAGGAGTTGTCGACGTGAAAAAAGCTTAAAAACTACGAAAGGACATTCTACTTTAAAACGAAGGATTGGAAGCCTGCAAAAATGCATGAAATCAAAATTGAGGAGGTAACAGAAAATATTTGAAACCTACAAATAGCACCTCTCACATATCAACGGAATTCGCGTACACATTTTTAACCTTGGAACTGAAGTGGCAATAGAGATGCACAATGCTCGAAATGCATTAAAAACGCATGATATGCCTACATAAAAAAGAAGGCAGTAAAAAAACCATTAAACCCCAAAAGATCACTTCTCCTTCATCAACCGAATTCACTTACAAATGTTCAACCCCCTAAGTGATTTTGTAGGAGCTGTGAAAGTGAGCAAATCCTCAAAACACACGAAAAAACATGAAATATCTACATTAAAATGGTGACGGTTTAGAAAAAGAGTTGAAACTCCCTAAGAACTAAAAGTCCTTGAAGTTGGCTAAATTTAAGATATGTTGTTTATAATTACTCTCCATATCTTTACTGGCTGGAAAATTTTCCACTTTCCCACCTCAAAGCTTTGAGATCACAAAGTTTTGAATGAATTTAAAATTGCAAATATGTACCGAAATATATATATATATATATATATATATATATATATATATATATATATATATATATATATATATATATATATATATATATATATATATATATATATAAATATATATATATATATATATATATATATAATATATAATATATATATATATATATATATATATATAATATATATATATATATATATATATATATATATATATATATATATATATATATATATATATATATATATATATAAATATATATATATATATATATATATATATATATATATATATATATATAACGGATTTACGGCTAGGGCGGCATAATTTGAGCTGCGGCAAAATTTGATTCAGATTAGTTTTTATGAAAAATTTTCTGTAGAATGTATTAAAATTCAATTTTTGAATTTACTATTCAATCTGTGGGTGAGATATTGATTTTGTAATAGATCATATATGATCTTTGTTGTACTTTTTGTATCTTTACTTTCTCAAAATTACTAGCTACTCAATTTTTTCTTAAGTGTGAATTAAAAATACTTAAGATTATTCATTTATGAGTCAGAACATTTTTCATTGAAAATAAATTCCATCTTTCTTCATATTCAATTTCTGAATCATCAAAATAATTGGAAAATAATTGAAATTCAAGTTATCACCTTTGGAAAAATCTTCAATTATATCCACGATATAATAAAAAATTTACTTTACAATTATCAAAAGTTTTTTCATTTCTGATAAGTGGCTAAGAACACGAAACAATTGTAAAGTAAGTTTGTTATTATATCATAGCATTTTGCCAGGCCACTATCGCTCTTTACTGTTGTTTCTCGATACAATACAATAGTCAATTATTTTCAAAAAAAATACGACTAAAATATTATTATAATAACTGAGGTAATATGCAGGCTAGACCGATACTTTTGCTTTTTTAGTTTCATATTTCCTCGCGACAAATTTCTTCTTTGTAGTTAATTTCCAAGGTCTAGCGGATGGCTTTAATCGCCTCCGTGTCAAAGGTTGACCAAATTTGCCAAACCGGAGAGTCCGAACAATATGCCACAAATGGGTGATTGTCTTCCGTAGAAAGGAATTTCATTTGTTATTGCTGTTTTTATTTCTAAGTTTTCCATCTCATACCTACTTGGCTGCGCCGTTCTGATGACCAACGAGTCCGAAACACGTGTCAACGGCTGCTTCGATATATGTGGCTAGACCGATTATTTTGCTCTATTACATTATTATATAATGTATTATATATTATATTATATATACATATAAATATATATATATATATATATATATATATATATATATATATATATATATATATATATATATATATATATATATATATATATATATATATATATATATATATATATATATATATATCTGTGTGTGTGTGTATCACACTTCTCTAAATCCTCAGTAATCGAGATCCAGGGGTTATGCAACGGATTTAAAAACTACTTCTGCACCTCACTGTTGACTTTCGATGCAGAGCAATAGTCTATTATTTTCGGGAAAATATGACTGAAAAAAACTAGCGTATATGGACTAATAACCATTATTGAATGCGCACGAATTTTTTATGCATCAACCCATTGAAGTTACATAATTTCATTCTTAATTAACTTTACTTTCAAATAGTTTGTTTCGAAATTGGTGGATAAAGATTAGAACTATTGCTGCAAGGTCTATATCCTCTGAGGTGTTTTGAAACTGAAACGCACAACAGTTCAGCGTACTCGACATAATTGATTCATGTTGGATCAATTATATAGATATATATATATATATATATATATATATATATATATAATAATAATAATAATAATATATCTTTAGTTTCCGAAATTGGATTGTTGCTATCCATTACATGGATAGCAACAATACAATAAAGAAAACAAGTCAAGGTCAATAACTAATTTGTTTACAGAAGCTGAAAATTCGCCAACATCATACGGCTCCATATCCAAAATAAACTCATAAATATTCTGTCTAAATTTGTTATACCTTAGATCAAAAGTCTTAAATCTCCTAGGAAAACAAGTTAGATAGTTTCATACAATTATGAAGTGTTCCCGTTTCAGTGAGAGAAAGGCTATGCACAGGATACAGAAAGGGTTCAATTCTTCGTGTTCTATTTTTATTCAGGTATTCTTCAAAATAATGCATATTCCTATACATGAAAAGTAATGATTTGAAAATATAAATACCACAGACAGTTAACAACCCATTCTTCCTAAAAACACCCCGGCAAGAATCCCTGTAACCCATGCCCAACATAACCGTCACTGCACGCTTCTGGGAAACAAAAACCTGACGAAGCATCGGACTCGCCCCCCAGAAAATGATGTCATAACTAAGAAGCGAGTGGAAGTTAGCAAAATATACAATCTTTAATGTTTCCGTATCTATTTGTTTTTTCAACATATTCATGGAGTATATTACCGAATTTAGTCTTCCCTTCAGAAAATCAATATGCGCATAAAACTTCAATATATATATATATATATATATATATATATATATATATATATATATATATATATATATATATATATATATATATATATATATATATATATATATATATATATATATAAACTATTTTTGGCTGCATTCTATTGTTATTTACTTATCTTTTTATTAGAAATAACATGCCAGTATTGAGAAATTCATGAATTTCATGACGAAACGTAAATTACTCAATGAAGTGGTTTGACTAATTCAAATGGCCTGTTATTGCTCGGAAAAGACAAGTTAACATACGCAGTGACCAGAAGCCTAAAACGGGCAGAAAGTTTTTTCAAACTTTCGGGTTCAGTAACTTATCTAATTATTCACCGGTTGAGTTCTGATTTCTACAAAATAGTGCAAAGTGCAAAGTTTCACATGAAGCCTCTTATTTAAGAATTTGGTTTCTCACCTTACGAAAATAATTAATGAAGTCATTTGAAATTACTCCTTATTGTATAAATTATTTGTTTTGCAAAGTATTTTACATACTTTATCATGATGTCATTAGGGCTCATTATTTGGAATTATTGAAACTCATTATTTGGAATTACTGATACATTTCAGTAAAATTACTATGTCGACATATTTAAAATGTTATCGTGATACTGAAAATTGTGAATTTCTGACTTTGGAGTTAATAATCGCTATGAAAAATAGCGCACTTGAATAAACAAAGGTTTGTCCTAAAATCGTGGAACAAATGAGATGAGTTGAAGAAAATACTTTTTAAAATGAGGAAGATTCTTTTTTGAGCTAATCAGAATCAAAATATCAATTTCCTCACATAATATGAATAATGTTAGCAATATTTCTTTCGAAGGAAGAATACCACGGAAGAGTTGTGATCAATTTCTTCCCAATATATCGGTTATTTCTGCTGATCACTGTAATTTATATTACCTCCATCATTATATCATTAGGAATCTATATTTACAGGGAAAACATGAAAATTATTATCAAACAGTAGTTAGATAATTCGTCATTTTATTAAAATCTCTATTATATTAAGACTATGTCAACAGTGAATTCATACATCAATTTTACGAAGAAAAATCTGAAGAAATATGTGAAATATGTCAGCATTTATCACTCAAGATTCCAAGTATAATGTCAAATGAAAATATAAATTGAATTGAATGTTTCGAAGGAAAAATGTAAACTCTAGCAAGTTTTAAGTCAATACAATACTAATAATGATTGGCACCTACATCATAATATCATAATTTAAATTTTATATATTTTCAATTTTGTGACAGTTAGACTGGCTCAAAAGTATAAAATATCAATCTTTTTCAGCTATGGATAAATTGAAAGAACGTGCAAAAGCTGAGGGATATGAAATCATAACACAACCTGTGGATGTGTCTGACAGAGAAGTTGTTTACAAATATGCAAAAATCATAGAAGATGATGTTGGTCCAGTTGACATTATCATCAATAATGCTGGCATTGTTTGTGGTCAAACACTACTGGATATTCCTGATTATATGATAGAAAAAACATACAACGTCAATATTTTGTCACACTATTGGGTGAGTTAATCAAAATTTTTCACCTCAGTTCCTTCTATTTTATATATATATATATATATATATATATATATATATATATATATATATATATATATATATATATATATATATATATATATATATATATATATATATATAACAGAATTCTTCGTTTCGAGTCACGTCCGTGGCAATAAAATGAAGTAAACTAGGACATTTATTTGAAACTAATCAAACAAACCTCCTAGCGGAGCTGGTTATATGAGTTTACGAAACATCGAAATATCTCCATCTACCTTTAGACGGTAAATGTTAAAAATATTAAGTTGTTTATCACAATCAACGGAAATGATAGTCATACTGTTTCGCCCTTATTTGGGGCTCATCAGTATCATCCATCCATCGAAAGTGATAACCAACAAAAAGGAAAAGGAAACACACGTGTCTCATTACTCCCTGAAGTGTGTCTCAGAAGGCGGGCAGCCTGCTGAGTTTGCATTACCATGAGGAAACCTCTGAAAAAACTCATGGCAGACCAGTCGGCCCCGGGGTTTGAACCCGAGACCTCCCAAATACAAGCCACCAGCGTACACTAAGTACTCGACTAACTAGCTTGGTTTACCAACAAAATATTTCAAACGTTCTTATGTTTTCCTTCTAGTAACACAATGGCATATAAATGTGACACAGCGCCACCAGTCGTAAACAAAAGAACCACATCTTACAGATAGATGAAACATTTCGGCAACGAGAACTCGTACGTCCAGACACCTGAAGGTGGTTACTATATTCGCTAAGCTAGAGTAAAGTTGCTACATAAATTCGATGTAATGCGTCATTTACACACCGCCAGTAACAATCGCCCCAAATTTTATCCCTCTATAGAGGCAGCAAATGAATATAAAACAAAATTCTTCGTGTCGAAACACGTCCGTGGCAATAAAATGAAGTAAACTAGGACATTTATCTGAAACTAATCAAACAAACCTCCTAGCGGAGCTGGTTATACGAGTTCACGAACATCGAAATATCTCCATCTACCTCTCGACGGTAAATGTTAGAAATATTAAGTTGTTTATCACAATCAACGGAAATGACAGACTGTTTCGCCCTTATTTGGGGCTCATCAGTGTTATCCATCTAGGAGGTTTGTTTGATTCGTTTCAAATAAATGCCCTAGTTTACTTATATATATATATATATATATATATATATATATATATATATATATATATATATATATATATATATATATATATATATATATATATATATATATATATATATTTATATATATATATATATATATATATATATTTTTATATATATATATAAATATATTATATATATATATATATATATATATATATATATATATATATATATATATATATATATATATTTATATATATATATATATATATATATATATATATATATATATATATATATATATTTATCAATGGCAGGTTATTTAAGTTTGAAAAACCGACTCAATTAACGAGTAGAAGTTTCATGACGAAACTCGTGACTTTCTCAAAACTTTTTAAAAATCAAAATTACTTTGGCATTTATGAATTTTGGAAATATTGAAAAGGCAAGAAATATACAACCATGCTGCATTAAATTTTGCGGCTTTGGCCAGTTTCTAATGACGTACCATTTAGCCCAATATCAGTATAGTCAGGTCTGCTTATAATCGATGGTAAGGGAAACCACAGAAACCCTTAGCCACGTAATGTACAAAATAGGTGCTTCATTATTTGATTTCCTTGAAAAGGCAATATTTGATGTCAGTGGAAAGACGTAATTCGTGGTTTCTAATGTTGAATAATACACATATTCAAGAAAAAATGAATGTTGTAGATGAGATTGATAAATGGGCTGTATATTCTGAAAATGTTGATGTTTTTTGAAAAAGTTTAATCTGTATTTAAATTGGTCTACTAGACAGAAAGCAGTGGTTAGTTGAGTGGATGTTATCGAAGAATTTGTGGTTTGTGCTTGACTTTGTTGTATTGATTGTTGTTTTTCAATTCGTGTTGTTAGAAAAATTAACATCATGAAGCAAAACACAAAATTGTATTTTGATTCGTGTTGTTGGTTAGAATAATTAAATCTTTATATATGGTACTTGAATCGAATATGTAACATTTCAAAAATTTCTCGGCATTTTCTATTTCTGAAATTTTTGGTGCAGTTAAATTTGCAATTAGGATTCTATTTATTTATATGTTTGATATTCTCTTAATCTTTCCTCTGTATTTTAGGAAGTTATGTCTGATATATGATTTATCACAATCTTTGCAAGGTTTACTATAAACTTCTTGAGATTTTATTTAAGTTAGAATAGATTTGTTCTATCGTATCTTGTGTGGTATAAAGTACTTTGATATTATGTGTGTCTGATGTGTGTCTAAAATATGTGATATTTCATCAATTATTTGTGGATTGTAATGTAATGGAATGTTATTTTTCATTATCATTTTATTTGGTTGATTTATCTAATGTAAAGTGAAGCTTATGAATTCTATTTTTTGTATAAGTTGTAAACATTTTGTATGAGTAGGTAATGTATGGAAATCTTGTAATGATTTATGTTTATGTGTTATAACTTACTTGACCAACAAAAATTCGGTATCTAGAAATTTGTATAAGGTGGGAAAACCCTGATGATTATATATATATATATATATATATATATATATATATATATATATATATATATATATATATATATATACATATATATAAATAGATTGGTGAACCATAGTTTTGCCACAGTAATTTACAAGCTGCCTGCCATGTTTAATTGTCGTTCGGAGGTAATTAAAACCAAACAAAATAATGCTATAAAAAACAGGACAATCATCTCTAACATAACTAATTGTCTATATCCTCTGAAGATTTCAAAATCTCAGTGAAACAACTAAGAATATGCATTTCAACATGTTCAGTTCCACGCTTGCGGACAAATCGTAGAAAGTTTCAAATTTACTCGCGCTGTTGTGTTTACCTATGGGTCAACAAACTTCGTAACAAATTCTAAAGATGATACGGAATATAATGAATATATATGATATAACCGTGTTAATTATAGCTATTAGGGATACGTGAATGAAATAGTAGCGTATAAAAAGTTGTTAAAACCCAAAGGAAATTCTTTTCTATATAGTTGGATTCCATTAGATCTCCATATTGCTAGTATTAAGCAGAGTAGAACAAAGTGCTTTTTAAAGGATTAGTGCAAATTACAATTCGATTGAAATATCATTCAGGTAACCTATAAAATTTATTCTAGCAAATCTGATTTCATAAATATCTTACGTTTAATTTATATTTCAAGTGTTCAAACACGGATTGCATGGCTGAGTGATTCCAATCATTTTCCACAAAAACAGCGAATAGAAACTATGTTAAGCCACTGACCTTCTTGATCAATATGTATCTATTTCATTGTGAATAAACGCACATTATGAATTGTTGTCTAAAAAATTATCCAATCAATATGGACCTATATTTTTGATGACAGTTTCGTCTGCAGGAATATAATGAAGATAATCAATATTTATCAACCGGCAAAAACCGATTATTATAAAGGTACCTTCAAGGGTTTTGACAATCTAAGAATTGACAGATTAGTTATTTCATGAAATCCAACCAGTTAGTTGTGGGGTTTGGTCCAAGTAAATATAATTTAATATAATTAAATTGTTATGTGCATTCTCACTAATAATAGATCATAGTGAATTTCTCTTCTGAATCCTAATTATCTTCACAAAAACAATAATATTTACATACTATATAAAGCGAACAAGGAGAATTCTTCAATAATTGAAAAAATTATCGAACAACTTTCCAAGGGAGCTGGTTATACGTATTCCGTGACGCAAAATTCTACATTCACAATCCAATGGTGAAATATAAAACGTAACGTTACCCCGACTCAAAATCAGCATACAGCTGTTTCGATCTTTTTAGGTCTCATCAGTACAGCTTATTTGACTCGGAGTGAATTAACAAATTTTTTTTAGAATACAAATCGCGGCCGAGACCGCGTTTATTAGCGTTTAAGATTCGTGAGTTTTTCCCTTTTAGGGAATTTATATTGATATATACAATTTTCATTGACCTGCATCAAACATGTACAATGTAACGATGTTAAATAAATATTTCTTTCTTCTTTACTATTTGGATGACAATTAGGGTTGCCAACTCTCCCGGATTGCCCGGGAGACTCCGGTAATAATGGTTATCCTCCCGACCTCCCGGGTTACAATAATTTCTCCGGTTTTGCTGAAATTATGCGCGACCGTCGCTCTAATAAAACTTCGATCTTTAATGATTTTGATTCTGTGGAGAAATAACATTAAGTATTAGATACTGCTCGAAAAAAAAGTATAATAATATAAATTTAAAATTGATTGACAATTTTACACCCCCCCCCCCTAGTCGACTTCTTAAAATTCTCCCGGGTTGGTCCTTTCGAGAGTTGACAACCCTAATAACAATCCAGAGAGCCCTCCACCAAGAATATTGGAAACCAACGATCAGATCGAAAATGCAGAATCCCGTCGCGATAATACAGACTTCCTGACATGAAATGTCTACTCTGCAACTTTGACTCCAAAGCACGGTAACATAGCGTTTTTAATAACTCTAAACATACTAACGAGAGTGCGCTCCTTAAATAATTCGCGTTGTGCTTACACGTATAAGAGTGCACTGAAAAGTTTCAGGTAACGGGATCTACCTTAATGATACCTAATAATACGTATATGTGGCCAGGAATTAATAGTTATTTATCCATCTCCCATCGGGAGTTAGGATCTAGTAACGCACGTGGTGCATACAAGAATTTAGTTTTCACGAAAAAATTATTTTATTATAATGAAAAATCGAGTTTAAATTCGGTTAATTGCTCCTATACTTTCCATTTTCCTTCGCATAGTAGGCATGTCATTTGTTGATATTTTGACGTTTGTGAATATTATTGTCATCATATTTAGTGGATGTCATTGCTGCTTTCTTTGTGTAGTCTTGTAGAAATAATGGAAATGAAAATGAATTTACCCAGAATATCATAGAAAATGCAGCCAAAGCTGCGAATAATTCATTGCCGGAGAAATCCAGAGTCGTATACGACAAGGATTATGAAGTATTTAATCAACGGAAGTTGCTTCATTTCTCCTCGTACAATGAACGGGCGTTATGATCCATAATGCTCGCTCATAACGCCCTAGGGCAAAATGAGTGTATTTGTAGCAACCGTATCTAAGGTAAAATCAACAAATAATATAGAAGTGGAAAATAAACACCTTTTCATATCATTTATTTGAACTATTACCTATTTGATTGAGTATTAGTGACAAATATGTTTGATATGAATTGATACGGCCTATACTTGATGTGAATCGATAAAGATATTGGAACAATAATACGTTGTTTTGCCATATAAATTATTTTTATCTATCTATCCTTCTATCTATTCATCTATCTGCCGATGTATCTCTATCTATCTAACTATCTATCTATCTATATAGTTATTTAGGTTTCTATCTATCTATCTAACAATCTATCTATCATTACATCTATCTATCAATATATCTCCCCGGCAAACGTTGTTTAAATTATTAAAATGGCTACTAAAAAATATGAGTTATTGATAGAAGGGTGAAAATTTAGAGTTGTATGTATTTTTTAATGCAACATCATAAAAAAATAAAACTAAAAAATTTGGTCTGAAAAATTCATAAAAATGTTTGGGGTGGACCACCCTAATCACTTAGGGGTATGAAAAATATAGTACGACCTTTTCTCAGACCAACTTTTGTTATTTTCGATTGCCATCTTACAGGGGGTGAAAAATAGATGTTGGCCGATTCTCAGACCTAACCGATATGCACACTAAATTTCATGAGAATCGGTCTAGGCATTTCGCAGGAATTTAACAAATAAAAATAGAGGTTAATCGTAGAGAGGGGAAAATTTAGGGTTGTATGTATTTTTGAATGATGTATCATAAAAAAAATAAAACAGAAAATTTTGTCTGAAAAATAAAACGAAAAAATTAAGGGGTGGACCACCCTTAACATTCAGGGGGATGAAAAATAGATTTTGGCCGATTCTCAGACGTACCCGATATGTAGACAAAATTTCATGAGAATCGTTCGAGCCATTTCGGAGGAGATTAACTTCTAACACCGTGACATGAGAATTTTATATAAATATAAATATATATATATATATATATATATATATATATATATATATATATATATATATAATAACATTTATTTAGTAAACCTGCTAGTATGCAAAAATCTTCCATATTATCACATGTGAAAAATGAAATCAATTGGAAACAAAGAATGAAAAATAATACAAGCTACATCCGAAAATAAATTTTTCTTAACCTAGATTTAAATTGCTTGACAGTTTTCGAAGCTTTGATCATTATGGGAAGGTTTTTGTACCATCTGACACCCATCACATCTATCGATTTGTTCAGATTGGCAGTATTGAAATGGTCAATAAACAAATGATCCCCTTCTCTGAAATTATAATTTATCATATCTCCCCTTCTAATGAAATAATTTGAAAAACATTTTGGTGCCAGACCGTTTAAAATTTTGGAAATTAAAATTAAATTTGCTTCTTCTACCATTTCTTTGACATTCAAAAATTTTAATTTTTTTAACATATCATTAACTCTAGTATAAATGCTACAGCCTAACAAAATTCTCATAGCCTTATTTTGCAGTATTTGAAGTTTATTTATATCCTCATTATTACAGAAAATTAATAAAGACATGCAATAGGTGAACTGGGGGGTAAATTATTGTATTGTATATAACTCTTCTAGTCCAATAGGACAGTATCCAATTTTTTTCCCCAGTTTCCTACACATGTACCCTATATGCTCCTGCAAATTTAATTGAGAGTCCAATTGAATCCCTAAGTAACTAGTTACATCAATTTGATCAATGGGTTCAGAATTCATTTCTACTTTCAAATTTGCTTGTTTAAAAAGGCTACATCTATATCTACTTCCAAATATCATACACTTGGTTTTTGTAGAATTTAAAATACCCAACTCTTCATTCATAGTTCGAACAAGCTCTTCCATATTGTCACCAGATACTGAAATTACTGTGTCATCTGCATATAAACTAACATTACATTTTGTTATTCATCTACAAATGTCATTAATATAGAGAATGAAAAGCAATGGATCGAGCACACTACCATGCGGCACTCCAAAATTAACCTTCCTTTTATCTGACACTTTATCCCCTATTTTTGTAACTTGGGATCTACCACTTAAATAACTCTCAATCCAACTGAACACAATTCCCTTGAGTCCATAATTAGCGCAAACTTTGAGCAGTCTTTGTTGATCAATGGTCTCAAATGCCCTTTTTAAGTCAATAAAAACGCACAAAACAACCTTTCCTTCATCCATTTCTCTTTTCCACTTCGAAAACATAAATTGACACGCACTCCCACACGAGTGCTTACTGCGGAAACCAGACTGACCCTCATGAAATATGTTTTTCTCTTCCAAGTATCCATTTATTTGTTCATGTACTACTACTTCCAGAATTTTGCTCACTACTGGTAGCAAATTTATAGGTCTCAGTTCATCAGCTTTTAGAGGATGTTGTACTTTCGGGACAGGTATGACCGTGCTGCATGGTCAATCGGCACAATGCCACTCTACAGAGACGTATCTATGATATTAAACAACGAATATCCTATTACAGAAAACGTCTCCTTAAAAATTCTATAGGTGAGAATAGAATCACCAGATGATTTGTTTTTGAGAGAAGCAATGATCCGCCACAGCCTGTTCAGGGTAATCTTTCGAAACTCCCGCAAACAACAACTCAAATCATACTCAATCTCCACAAAATCCCAATCTGGTAGCGGTATTGATGTCACAATATTTTCTATACTATTTAGAAAGAAATTGTTCATTGTATGAAGCTTTACATATATCTATCTCTAAAAAATTTATTGTTCCATTTCCCCCGCTGACCAATGATTTCAGTGTTTTCCACATCTTCTAGCTATTGTTTCGGTTTTCATCAATCTGTTTTTCATAGTATCGTTTTTCCTTATGCCGGATCAATCCTACTACCCTGTTACGTTGTTCCTATCAAAATCAATATCTGCATTTGTAAACTTAAATTTCCTATAAAGAGTGTTTCTAACTTTTTGCTCATGAATTATTTCTTTATCAATCCATCTATGAGAATTTTGTGTAACTTTTTCTTGAAAAGGTGATACTGATTTCATTACGCTATTTATGTTTGCAATAAAGTTCTCGTATAATCTGTCAACATTTGTCGATGTGTTGTCCTAATTTTTTTCAATTAGTTTTAAATTTATTTTTTCTAATTTTTCATTACTTAAATCTCTAAAGAAACTAGAATACTGTTTTGATGGAGATTCTAAACTTATTTTTACTCCAACCGTTTCATGGTCACTGAACATAAGATAATCCCTTTCAGATTTTCGCAAACCTGCTATGTTTGTATAAATATGATCGATCAACGTTCTAGTATCCTTTGTACATCGAGTAGGTTGTTTAACAATTTGCCTAAAACCAGCTGTTTCGGCAATGTTCAGAACACTATTTGAATTACAATTGTTGATTAACAAGTTAATATTTACATCACCGGCCAGAATTGCTTTATTTCCATTTAAATGCTCATTATCAAAAATTGACTCAAAAAACTGAAGGAACTCACCAGTATTTCCACTTGAAGATCTATATATTCCACCAACAATCACCGACTCTAAACAGGCGCATCCTGATGAGAACAAACCAGTATTCTTTATTTGACTTGAACTTGCATAGTTCTTCATACTCTATAAAGTCTCTAACATATATTGACACTCCACCAGAATGCCTACTCTCAGAGAAGACCGAAAAATATCTGTATCCCTGAATATTGTACTCAGAGTCCCCAATGTCCTCCGTGATGTGAGTTTCTGTAGCTATGAATATATATATATATATATATATATATATATATATATATATATATATATATATATATATATATATATATATATATATATATATATATATATATATATATATATATATATATATATATGTTTGTAGAGATACGTAATGCTATAAAATCCTCAAAAACGCTTGAAATTCTCTATATCCCCCTTATCCACTAATATCACAATAATATACAAAAATTCAATCCTCTAACTCAATCAGCAAAAATATTTGCCAAAGATTTGAAAAATTTCCGCTCATGTATTTCCTCGCCACTCTCTGGCTCAAAGTTTGAAAATGCCAAAATTTGGCCTGAAATTACGAAAGTTTTATTCTACATCAAAAAATACCCCAGATCCAAAAATATGTGGATAGATAGATATATGACCCACGAGGTATCGAAAAGAGTTAAAAACTACTCCTGCGCCTCACTGTTGACTTTTGATATGTATTCTAATTTTTATAACAATTTTTGATTCTTAAAAAGAAGGTAGTTACTTACCTAATATAATTACCTTTATTCCCTACAAATCAAGAGAAGTATAAATAAATGTAACCAATAGACCAAAGGGCTTCCAGCGATACCTACAAATTAACATTTTGAAGAAATATTCATGATTAATTACACCTTTTCACAATTCGCGGCTCAATAAGCAACATTTTGTTCAAAAAGAATATTACGAGAAAATGAATTTCTAAAAGTTTCCTCAATTTTTCTAGACTACTAAAGCCTTCCTGCCAGACATGATCAAGAGGAAAACAGGACACATTGTTACAATAGGAAGCGTGACAGGAATGCTTGGTACATATAAATGTACAGACTACAGTGCAACTAAGCATGCAGCAATTGGTTTCCATGAGAGTCTTTTGACTGAGCTGAAGGTAGGAAAAACAAAACAAATATTCATATTCAGATCAACTAGTCCCAATATTTTATTTTAATCTGTAAAAATCTCTAACTGTATTGCTCTGAATAAAAAAAATTATTTTCAGACTCATGGCCATAACAAAATTTGCATGACTCTCATTTGTCCGTACTTCATCAATACAGAAATGTTTGCAGGATGTAAACCAAAAAATATGAAGATGCTTGAACCAAAGGATGTAGCTAAGAGAATTATAATAGCCATCAGAAATCGAGAAGTTTTTGTCACCATGCCTGGCTTTTTCAGATATGTATTACCGATTAAAAAGTAAGTATATTAACAAATAATATGCATGATTAATAACAAGAATCTGAAATTAGCTTTAATGTAAAATTACTTCCTAATTTCAGTTATATTCCTGTGAAGTTGAGCTGGGCTGTAATGTACCGGCTAATTAGGGGACCCCAGTCTATGATGGGTATGAGGAAGTTTCAAGAAGTTCCGGTGGTTGAAGCAATAGAGGCAGCATAGTAATAAATCTGTATCATTATCGAAGCAGTTTCATATAACAACACTTTTATCCATAAATATTAGTCGTTAATTTATTTTAAATAAATAGTTCCCAACATCGTACACTATATACCCTTATTTCTGACGGCAAATGTCGACATTCACAATAGTGAATGTTGAACCTATCGTAGATTTATATTTTCTTCTCCGTATTCCTGCCGCGATAAAACGTCACAAGAGAGACGTAACTTTAGCGCCTCTCATTCTTAGAGGAGTCACCAAGAACTCAAAACAAACAGTACGTTCTAAATAAGAACATAAAATAATAGAACTAAAGAGCTTACAAATTATACAGTACAGTCTAAATGAGAGAAGAAAATAATAGAAATTACAAACTTGCTGAATCATGCAGTACATTCTAAATGAAAAAAAAATACTATGTCATTCAAATCTTATTTATTGCAACAACTTGAACCATTATGATACGTTGAATTGCACAGGAGTGCCTTGCTCTTAGAATTGCATTTATTTTAGAATCACTTTCTTTCGCAATGACACCGTGTATTGCCTTGCCCACTGCATCTCGAATTAGCACAGCTGCTTCTCTCAGCGACATTTCTTAACCCTTTGGCTACGGCATAATTGCAGAAATATTTGTGCTGAAATTACTGTTGGGTCATATGTGTCCCAGCAGATATTCAAAAAGTCCTGTTGGTAACTAAATGTAGCGTAAATTAGCATCTACTTTGTCCCAATCGTAACGGGTAATCTCAGATTGAATACATAGAGGCGAAAATCGTATTTTCGGCGCGCATTCGACAAATAACCGCATAAACTTGTTGTTGTACACATGTGTGCAGAGTCGTCTGTCTGATAACTAGGTTTTATTATTGTAGTGATATAAATTAAACAAATTTCGTAGAAGTGGGCATTAAAGATGGCTAGGTAAGTACCATTTTACTTTTTATAGTAATTTCAATTAACTTAACAGTATATTTATTGCAAATTCGATGTTCTGGGACATATTTGTCCCAACAGTATTTCATAGTGGGTTGAACCTATACCAGTAGTATTACCGATTGGCACTTCTTTTCAGCAAACGACCTTTGAGCCAAAAGGAAATTGAATATTTAGCTGAACATTCATCAGAAATTGAATCAATGGATGATGAGCCTTATGAAAGCAGTGGCTCTGAATATTCTATGCCTCAACATGACACTAGCAGTGATTCTGATTTAGATATTCCAAAAAAAATTAGAATTCTTGAGAAAAAAAAAGTACCAGTACATTCTGACGAACAGCGTGGCCTGGCTGTTAGGAATGGCAGTGATTCTGACTTCCCTTCTTCCGACTCTGAGATAGATGTTCCTTATTCTGGGCCACTTGCAAATCTTTCCAATCAAAACCCCATTTTAGTTGAATAGAAACCCGTGGATGAGCACTTTCGTCCACGATTAAGAATACCTGATGAAAAATGTTGTACTATTTTAGCTGATTTGAATCGGGGGTCTTCGGAGCTCGAAATGTTCATGAAACTTTTTCCGAATAGTTTGTTTCAGTACATTGCCCAGTGTACCAATCAGCGATTAGAAATTTTAGAAAAAGCAACAAAAAAAAAGCAAACATACACAGATTCCCATGAAATAATGATCGTCTTAGGATGCTTTTTCACCATGGCGTATAACAAACTCCCAGCAATCCATCATTACTGGTCATCCAATAAATCCTTGGGCAATGAGTCTATAAAGCAAGCAATATCTAGAGACAGATTCCAGCTCTTATCAAGCAAACTTTACTTCAATGCACCAATTAAACCAGATAACGCCAGTAAACTTTATTATATTGAAGATATAGTGTCATGTCTCAAGAAGACCTATGTCCAGGCTAGATCAGAAAGTAAGAACCAATCAATAGACGAATCTATGGCTAAATTCAAGGGTAGATCTGTCTTGAAGCAATATCTACCCCTGAAACCCATAAAACGAGGTGGGAAAATCTGGGAACGATGTGACTCAGTGTGTCCGGTTATGTTTATGATTTCAATATTTACTCGGGAAAGGAGAGCCAAGAAGTTGAAGGCACTTTAGGAGAACGGGTTGTGAAAAAACTGACTGAAACAGTGAGAGAACCGGAGGTGTCATTTTGCTTCGATAGATTTTTTACTTCTGTAAATTTGATAGATACCCTACCATTTCCAGCAGTTGGAACATGTATCTCTACTAGAAAAAATATGCCAAAATTTGGAAAAGCAAAAAGGAAGAGAGGTCATATTGAAAGCTTCCAAAACGATAATAGTACTATTGGATTTCTCTGGATGGATACCAAAGAGGTTATGGTTCTCAGCAACTGCCATGAAAATAAAATAGTTGAAATATGTCGAACAGGAAAAGATGGAGCAAAAATGAAGTTACCGTGTCCAGAAGCGATCCAGTTTTATAACGCTCACATGGGCGGCGTTGACTTGTCAGATCAGCTCACTGGACTATACGAAGTTGATAGAAAGTCTTTAAAATGGTGGAAAAAAGTTTTCTACAAGCTTCTCTTGACCACTGCTGTCAATGCTTGGATCATTTGCAAAGACCTTCGCAAAAAACATAATTTACCATTTCTCATTTTTCTTGTGAATCTTTCAGAGGCGTTGGTATCAGCAGGTCGCAAAAATGCGTCTGTAGTTAGAAAGCGCTCCTATGGGAGATCAGCTGCAGCTTCAAGAAATCTCATAAACGTTGGGGATCATTTACCCGTTGTGACGAATACTAGAAGAAGATGCCGTAGTTGTACGCAGAAGAAGTTGGAAAAGAGAACGAAAATATTATGTTCGGGTTGCGATATTCCTCTATGTAATGATTGTTTTTCTCCTTACCATATATAAGTTTAGTTGAGTTATTATCTGTAAGTTTTTCCTGTCTATTTTCGTAATAAAAATTCTGAATGTTTCTGAAATATTTATATTACTATACTACTGGGACGAATATATACCCTCAATTCATACGGGTGGGACATATATATCCCACCGCAGAATAGTAGTCTAGAATTATTTCATTCGAATCAATCACTTCCATTGTATATTCTATTTCATTATCAATGGATAAAATTGAGTTTATTGGAAAAAATTGAGCCCGTATTTTTGGGACTCAAAATCTACTGGGACGTATATAACCCATTAGTAGCGAAAGGGTTAAGAAGAAATGTCATCTATGCAAAGTAACTTTTCTTCACAAATAACAAACTGATTACGTGTGAAAAGCTGCTTGGGGGTACCATTTTTATTTGCCAGTTTATAATAGTCGGAGTACTCTACTTCAACAACAACCGTTAACACATTTCGGCTACCTGTACCACCACGGTCGACATCAGCTAAAGCTCCTCTTTTTTCAACTCTCATTAGAGATATAGGTTATAGGAGATTGTCGACATGCAACGGTGAGGGTCCGCATGTACAAGGTTGTTTGAAATATTCGATTCTTCACCGACGTAGTTGGTATGTGTTGACATTCACCAATTTCGGTATTTCACCTCAACATATATATATATATATATATATATATATATATATATATATATATATATATATATTATATATATATATATATATATATATATATATATACATATATATATATATATATATATATATATATATATATATATATATATATATATATATATATATATATATGCATATATAATGATAATAATAATAATAAATTCATACAGCTGCCATTTCACAATGGATATACACGTCATTCAAGAATATAAATTAAATCAATATAAATTACAGTAACAATCAACATGTGTATATGTGACAAGAAGACACACATTGGAAACAAAAATAAACAATTATAAGAAATACAACACCGATTCACATTAAGTACTCTGACGTCGAATAGTAGGCTCGGTCCAAAAATATATTTTTTATTTTTCTTTTGAAAGCTGTTATTGGTAAGTTCTCAATACTATTTGGCTATTTTTTCATGAGTCTTTTTCTAGTATACATTGGCGAATGTTCAAATTTTGTTGTTTTATGAATATCTAGTACCTATTTATTTGATCCTGTTGTTGAATACTGATGGTAATCCGAATTTTTAGGGTACTTACTGGAGTTCTGTCAGCTTTATATATGTTAATAGTTTATACATGTAAATACATGGAAGTGTTAATATTCTATATTTCTTGAAATATGGTCTACACGACTCTTGTTTTTTCAAGTTGAACAGCAATCTGACAATTCCTATTTGTTTTATAAAAACCTTCATCCAATGTACACTGTTTCCCCAAAGAACAACATCATAATTATTCAAGTGGCTGAAAATTAGTGAGTCAAAAGGATCTGCATGTCGTACACACGTCTCAGCTTATCTACAACATGGTAACCGTCACTCAACCTGCCTCATACCTAATCAATATGATTTTTCTAGTTTACGATGCCATCAATACGTAATCCTAGGAAAGTTGTTTGTTTCGACCAGTTCACTGAAGGCAAGTTTATGGTGTATTTAAAATGGCTGCAACGGAAATGTATACACACTGTTTCATTTAAATTTAGTATTATATTGTGCAATCTACACCATTCCACAAAAGCATCTATTTACCTTTTTACTTCTAATTCCACAGTAGTCCGTGCTGAGACCACCACCGATGTACCATCGGCAAACATGATAATGAGACCACTAAGTAGATATTCTAGCACTTCGTTGACAAATAGTAAAAATAGGTGTGGTCCCAAAACAGAACCCTACGAAACACCTATATCTATATCATGAGCTTCAGAGACGAATTCGCCCATTTTCACACATATTTTTCTATTATTGAAATATGATATCAGAAACTTGGATATCTTTCCTCTTAAACCATAACACTGTAATTTTTCAATCAATAAATGCCAATACAAACTGTCAAAAGCTCTAAAAAGATAGAAAAAGAGAGCCGCCACACACTCCTCATCATCCATTTTCTTGTAGATGCACTCAAAGAGTCCCAGGGCAGCACTCTCCGTCGATCTACCCTTGTAGAATCCATGTTGAGATTCTGTCAGAATCTTGGTATGTTCCATAAACGAAACCATTCTATCATAAATAAGTCTCTCAATAATCTTACATTCAATAATTTTATAGGACTATAATTTTCCATTTGTTCAGTACTGCCTTTTTTATGGATGGGAATTACTAGTCCGGTCTTTTAGTGCGTCGGGCAACTCCTCTGCCTCGAGAATACAATTAACAATGTCAGTTATTGGCTTTATTAGTACACCACTCAGGTATTTAATTATTTTCACCGTGAATCCATCTATTCCTGAATTATTTTTATTTTTTATTTTGTTAATTATATTTGCAACTTCACTCTCATCGGCTAAGAGTATGAAAAAACTATTTGAGATTTTGTCAGAGTGCACTTAACCGACAGTTTGTTGCCGTATTTCGCATGGAGCGAGGTTCTAGTAACGCTCGCGAAATAACGAACAAAAGCACAAGCTACCTCCTTAGGTTCTGAAATGAAAGCGTTTATGTGCATAAAAGTGTAATTTCAGTTTTTGTTATTTCACCATTTATATCCATGTGTACTAGCTGCCAAAAAGTTTTTTATTTGTTTTCACTCTCTGTTATACGGTTTCTATTGTAGTTACGTTTTCTATCAAGAATAAATTTATTAAATTCTTTTTTTTTTGGTGTATTTTTCACGAGACACATATATATATATATATATATATATATATATATATATATATATATATATATATATATGTATAAATATATATATATATATATATATATATATATATATATATATATATATATACATACCTATATACAGGGTGTTCCAAAATTGAACGTACAAACGAAAAGGGGAGATTCCTTAAGTATATATAAGAAAAAAAAGGCCCATTAACATGGGGTTGCAAACGTTTCGTTTTCGAGATACAGAGTGTTGAAGTTTGAATTTTTCTCGAGTTTTTTTCTCATTGTATCTACACTAGTTTTGTCGTATCTGCTACTGATTTCGAGAAAAAAAATTTTGAACGATTCTCTCGAAATCGTCGGAAAAATCCAAATTATGATAAGGAGGCCAGTTTGTAAGCTGTGGTGAATTAATTCATTATCAGTTTTTATGGAAATTTTCCTGATCTGTTGCGATGATTCATAAAGATTTGACAAACTCGTATAATCATTACAAAAAATGCATTACTACAAGAAACGTAAAAATCATAACAAGAAAACTAAGTAACCGCAAAGGACTGAACTACAGCAAATGTTGAAAATGTCCTCCCCCAACTCTTATACAAACTTCTGTTCTTCGTCTCATAGACGATCGAACTCTTTCAAACACTCCCGGAATATTCCTAACTGTATCAAACGCGCCTATTATACGATTTCTCAGTTCTTCTACGGTGTTCACTGCCGTCGAGTATACTAGAGATTTCAGGTGGCCCCATAAAAAGAAATCTAAACTATTTAAGTCTGGGGATCTGGCGGGCCATGACTGAGGTCCCCCCCGTCCAATCCACCTGTTTTCATAATTGTCGTCCAAATACTCCCTTGCCAAAACTGAAAAATGAGCAGGAGCACCGTCATGCATGAACCACATTTCTCGTCGTAGCATAAGAGGTATATCTTCCAATAACAAGGGCAAATCGTTTTCTAAAAAATGTCTGTATGATTGACCTGTTAGTCTACCTGGCAAGAAGGAAGGACCAATCAAATGATCGCCAATATTACCACCCCACACTTTTAGTGAAATATGCTTTTGAAAATGGGTTTCTACATATCCATGCGGATTCTCCTCAGCCCATATGTGTTCATTATGAAAATTTATAATTGAAGTCCTTGAGAAACAGGCTTGATCAGTGAATAGAATTTGGCAATCAAAATGAGGATTGTTTAATAGTCTATTGAGGTACCACTGACAAAAATTAATCCTCGGATGAAAATCTCGAGGCAGAAGAGCTTGCACCCTATGAATGTGATAAGGATATAGCAGAGAATCCCGCATGATCCGCCAAACAGCTTGATGACCTGCATTCAAAAATACACTAATTTTTCTTGTACTAGTTCTTGGATGTTTTTCTATTTCGTTCATAACTGCCTCTTCGAGTTGTGGTGTTCTCACACTGCGTGGTCTACCGGCATTAATTTTTTTCGTGGAAAAAGATCCAGCTTCTGAAAGGCGCCTATGAATATCAGAGAACATTCGATGATCAGATATCCCTCTATTGGGATAGCGTTCCATGTAAAGACGCTTAGCTTCTCTTGAATTTCCATTTGCAAGACCATACATGAAATGCATGTCAGTCATTTCGGAATTCGTGAAATTCGGCATGTAGTCTACATTCAAAAAAATAAATAGCCACAAATGCACCACCTTTACTTTTCAAAACACAAACGTTCAATAATTTGACGTGTCAAAACTGACACTGAATACAATCACCACAGCTTACTAACTTAATTTTATGATAATTTGGATTTTTCCGAGGATTTCGAGAGAATCGTTCAAAATTTTTATTTTCGAAATCGGTAGCAGATACGACAAAACTACAAGAGACCGGAAAGTTTAGTATAACAACAAAGCTTCTTTTTACATTTTTTCAAATTAACAGTTACTCACAAAAAAAATTTCTTGAGTAAAACAGGTGACAGTGTTCCAGAAAAAATATCACCCTGTAGATCTGCTATCAAAATTGTAATGTCACGTAGTGAGAAGTGTAGATACTATGAGAAAAAAACTTGAAAAAAATTCAAACTTCAACACTCTGTATCTATATATTTATATATATATATATATATATATATATATATATATATATATATATATATATATATATATATATATATATATATATATATACCTATATATATATATATATATATATATATATATATATATATATATATATATATATATATATATATAATATATATATATAATAATATATATATATAAATATATATATATACCTATATATATATATATATATATATATATATATATATATATATATATATATATATATATATATTTATACAGTGTTCCTAAATTGAACGTACAAACGAAAAGGGGAGATTTCTTAGGTAATTTTGAGACAAAAAGTCCAGTAAACAAGGGTCGCAAACGTTTCGTTTTCGAGATATATTATATATATATATATATATATATATATATATATATATATATATATATATATATATATATATAAATATGTATATATATATATATATATATATATATATATATATATTATATATATATATATATATATATATATATATATATATATATATTTATATGTGGAGGGGGCCATGAGTCTGAGGATGTACCTATTTGTAGCGTAAAATTTTATATAAAATAAAATAATTTATTGACTTTATTTGAAAGCATTACATGTTAAATAAAACACAAAATATAATTATTATATATTTTGACGTATATTTTAACATTGGAAGGTAAACTTTTAAATTGTATTTGGAAACATGTACCTAGATAGGTGCCCGAGAAGCAAAGTTATACTCCCGATAAGAAAATATCGTTAAATCCAATTTTTACCCATTCCTCATTTGCATATACATATATATATATATATATATATATATATATATATATATATATATATATATATATATATATATATATATATATATATATATATATATATATATACATTTTAAGGCATTTTAAATCGCTGTAACTTCTGTTCAAAAGGAGCTATTGGGGTTCAGTAAGGTCACAAATCGTTTTGCTTTCAGCTATTTAACAGATTATCTTATAAATGATTCAATTTTTAATGCAATGTTACCAAGAGATAATGTAGTCTGCCTTTTTTAATTTTTTACCTTTAGCATTTTCGCATATTTTCAGTTACAAGAACGCGTAAAAACTGGAAGTTTCACAAACCCATATTCGATGTAAAATTTTCCGAGGATTCAGATATTTGCTCAGATTTACTGTAGAATTAGACGTAAAATATTCGTGGAAATTCTCAAAAAATGGCGAAGAAACTGCAAACTACCAGTTTGCGTTCTGAAATTCTCATTTCAAAGTACTATAATTATAGATCTTTCCTGAGAATTTGAACGATAAAAGAATGGTGTTTTTGAGATTTCAACTTATGTTCAATTTATTAACAATAAAGTTATCATTAGTTTCGCTAACTTTTTCTGACACAGTAATAAGGTAGAAAAAACCATAAAATGATAAAAATTTTATGAGTCTAAAAATTGTGAGCCAATTCGCACAACATCGATTGCGATCGATTGACAAGGAAACCCAACAAATAAAGCATTTCATGAAAAGTACGAAAAAATAATTCATTTTCAAATCTTAAAATGTTTAGAAGAAAACTACTAGAAGATTGCGAGGGAATAGAAATTGTTATATCCAATTAAGTGTTATTGTAAATGGTTTTTGTAAGAAATAAAAATATAAGTTAGTTTTAATTCATAGTCATTTAACTATATTTTTCTACGATTTAGCATTTTATAATACCTAGCGAACTCTCATATACTCTCTTTTTTTTAAGCATTTTCAGCTTAGAAAGTAATTGAAGCTATACTCTCCAACCAGTTTATTGGTTTAAAATGACATATTTATGGTTTCAATCGCATAATATTCGTTTTGGTGTTGCATTATTTCAATTTTAATTTGTGGGAATCACTTCATTATTTTAAGGATATTTAACATGCTCTGGGGGAATCATATTTTTATGATTTTTTAGTTGGTAGTTAGGTATTATTTAGTAGGTAATTAAGTAGTCACCTACAGCGGAAAAGACTGTAACCCACATTTTTTAACAATTTTTGATTATAGAATTTTAAGTAAAAGTCCAATTTATTAGGTTTTTTCTGGATAATAACAAAAGAGAAATTATTATTAAAAAACGAAATTTGTTTGAGTGAAGTAAACTATTAATTGAGAAAACTGTTATTTGTTAGTACTCTAAAATTTACAAAATGAGGGTTACGCCCTTTTCCTTTTTAGATGACGAAGTTTTATGTCCACGTACATGTTTTCCTCTATGGTCTGACAGTAAATTTTTTGATTTGAATGAATAAATAAATTATAATAATAATATATATATATATATATATATATATATATATATTATATATATATATATATATATATATATATATATATATTTATATATATATTATATATATATATATATATATATATATATATATATATATATATATATATATATATATATATAATTCAGTGGCGGCTCGGGAGGTTTTGGTTTAAGGAGGTTACAAGACGTGTTAAAAAATACACCATAGGTGAAAATTTTCAGGATTTCAAGGTCAACCGCCTTATAATTTAAAGAAAATCAAAGTAAAACAAGCACCCTAAGCTATTAATTTGTTTTCACTTTCGAGTGTCTACCTTGAGACCTACAACTCCTATTTACAATATTCATAAATACTCTTCTCAGCCAATTAATCTATTCATCAAATTTTTTTTCTTTCACAAAATAGGTACCTACCTACCTACTTAACGAATTTGTTAACAGCTGGTGAGAGCAAATAAAAAGTTATTATATATTTTTGAAGATTAGCGGGATTCTGCGATCTTTAACGTTAGCAAAATGATCTATAATATCCTCATAAAATATTCTGTCTTTCGCCAAAAGTTTTACCAATTCCTTTTCAATAGACAACAAACTAATATTTTTCAAACGATCCTGGCTCATTGAATTTCGTAAATAAGTTTTAATTCTCTTAAGAGTGGAAAACGAGCGCTCTACGGAAGCCGATGTCACCGGGATAGAAACAATTAGACATAAGAGTTTATAAACTTGGGGTAAATCTTGATTCAAATCAAGTCGAAGAAATGCCGTTCTTTCAAATCAGAGAACCTTATTTCTATTTGACCCCTAATAGTATCCAAAATTTCATAAAATATTTGCTTATAGTGAAGCTCCATATCTGCGTTACTGAATTTCTTTCGTTTTGGGCTAAATTGAGTCGTATCTATCATCAGTAGTTTGAAATACAGAAAATAGTTTTGTAAAATAAACTTCTGCACGAAATTCTGAAATTATTTCCAAAAGAAACTTGAGCCGCGCGATCTCGTGAGTAAATTACATCTGAAAACTTGTGCTGTAAAATTTGAAAAACTATTTCTGTTTGTTCAAAAATTAATTTCGAGATGTTTAAAAAATATATATCTTGTAAGAAAGATATTAATCCGCGTGCGGTAGGTATTTAAAGTTACTTTATTGGTGAAAAATTCCTCACTTTCAACTATAGAATTAAATCCTCAAATCCTAAGCGGCCCCAAATAGAGACATTTTCCCTAGTAACAAGTAAACACTGCCAACAAAATAATTTATTTTTTACCTGTGATCCGGTTAGGCAAGGATGTCTCCCATAATTTCTTGTATTAAAACCGCGGTTTTGTTGTCTGTTACGCTGCACCAAATTATTTACTTCAGGGGTAGGTCGCAATGTTTTTATCAAAACTTTATCCTCATAACTTAGTGCACTAAAGTTGTGGGATAACAAATATTCCACTAAGTCACCATTGAAATTTTTGAAATTAACTTCAGTAACCAAACTCATTTATTTTAAAACAATACGCGAGCAATATAAGTAAACAAGTTGTTTTCGGCCATTAGTCACTAAGATCACACTACGATTAAATTAATGCTTTCCAACGAATTCACTCGATTTTACCCGAAATTCTATAGTTGTGATTGGTCGACATTGTATGAGACTCAGGCTCCATCGGTGTTGCCATTTACATGTTTTGCTTTTCTATTGCAATGAAGTATTCATTGGCAGTATTCGCACCGTTGTTTGCTTTTCTGTGGCAGGCATAATGAACGTTGAGAATATTTTTTAAGCCTCCGCAGCGTTGCCACAAATCTTGAAATGAATGAAATGCAGTAAATGGAAATACCATTATATAATGTAGGTTGAAAGGAAGGTAGGTGCATAAAATAATATGATTTTGATTAATATGAATATGCTGAATGCTGACTATTCAATATAATATATTAGTGATACACGGAATATTATTGAGGAGGAGGCTTAACCTCCTTAGCCGCCTTTGAATAGCCGCCCCTGATTATATATATAATAACACTAATAAGAATATATACGCAATCCATTTTTAACATTATCTTCGTCCTAATGGAAATACCTACATGATCATGAAGTGAAAAGAGTAAATATCAAATTACAAAAATTCAGTTACATTAAGTACCTTTTATGGCTCTAATCACAGTAATAAGGAGAACACCAGATGTTTGTATTGCTTGAGATTTCTAGTAAATTTTATGTTGTTTGGTAGTTTGTTGAAAATTGCTATTGATGAATTACATGAACCCTTCTCATAAATTCGTTTAGGTACTGTACAGTTGAAATTTCAAGTATGAGTTGATATCAAGTTATTAAATAATAAGTTGTTTTCGAGAATAAACATTACTATTTCAAATATGTATAGGCCTGCAATTGTTAACATGTTATTTTCTCTGAAAAACTTTCTTCATGAATCAATCTTTTTTCAAACCTGACATGATTCTAGAAGGTTGCCGCAGAGCTGCGGTCCCAAATCTCAAAAGAGAATGAAAATTTGAATGCGAAACAACATGTATTTGTGGAAAACAAAGCCCTGCATAATTTTTTGGTTAGATATTCTATTTGTACATCCGACTGAAGGTTATCATCCAGATGCAAACCTGGAAATTTCATAGTAGTAGTGCCAATCAACGTTCCATTTACAATTACTTCTTTTGGTGCTGTCAGATTGGATCATGCTGTTTCAAGTTTTAAAGAATATTATAATGTTCGTCATTTCTGTACTAAGCACTAGCTGGTTTTTCAAGAAGCTACTCATAAGCTTATATAGCTTATAAAGCTTATATCATGAAGATTATTTGATCTTATGAGCAAAGTTTTGTCATCAGCAAAACTTACTAGTGATCCAGATGGTATTGCCGATTCAATTTAATTTGCCTAGATTGTAAATGTAAAGAGTAGCGGTTCTATAACGCTGCCTTTGGTGTTCCAATATGCATTCCCGCCAAATCCGAAACCCCCTCAAGACAAGTCTTTGAGTTATCCCGTTCAAAAAGGAGTGTATCGAATCTAGTGCAAACCCCCTTATGCCGTACCTCTCGATTTTTTCAATTACAATGTTATGATCTATATATCATCATCATCATCAAGCAACCCTTTGAGTCCATTGTTGGACGTAGGCCTTCCCCATTCGTTTGTGTTCTATGCTGTCTGAATGCAGTTGTTCGTCATTTGTTTGATATCGTCAGTCCAACGTGTAGGCGGTCTCCCAACACTCCGTTTGTCTGCTCGCAGTCTCCACTCAAGCAATCGTTTTATTCAATGCTCAGTCCGCATACGTCCATATGATCTATCTATATGTAATTTCATAATGGTTGTATATATATATATATATATATATATATATATATATATATATATATATATATATATATATATATATATATATATATATATATATATATATATATATATTATATATATATATATATATATATATATATATATATATATATATATATATATATATATATATATATATATATATATATATATATATATATAATATATATATATATATATATATATATATATATATATATATATATATATATAATATATATATATATATATATATATATATATATATATATATATATATATACTAGCTGACCCGGCAAACGTTGTTCTGCCATATAAATTATTTTTCTATCTATTCATCTGTCTGCCGATGTATATCTGCCTATCTAACTATATATCTTTCTATCTAGAGAGTTATCTATCTTTCTATCTATCTATCTATCTATCTGCATATCGATCTATCAATTTATCTGACCGGGCAAACGTTCAGCCATATAAATTATTTTTATCCATCTGTCTTTCTATCTATTCATCTATCTGCCGATGTATATCTATCTATCTATCTAGTTATCTATCTATCTATCTAGTTATCTATCTATCTATCTATCTAGTTATCTATCTTTCTATCTATCTATCTATCTATCTATCTATCTATCAATCTATCTGACCCGGCAAACGTTGTTCAAATTATTAAAATGGCTATTGAAAAATATGGGTTGTTGATAGAAGGGTGAAAATTTAGAGTTGTATGTATTTTTAAAGCAACATCATAAAAAAATCAAAAAAAAAATTTGTTCAAAAAATTCATAAAAATGTTAATCATTAGGAGTAGGTATAAAAAATAGGGGTTGATCGTAAAGGGGTGAAAATTTAGGGTTGGATGTATTTTTGAATGTTGTATCATGAAAAAGAATAGAACGGAAAATTTTGTCTGAAAAATATAAATAAAAAATTAAGGGGTGGACCTCCCTTAGCATTTAGGGGGATGAAAAATAGATTTTGTTGGATTCTCAGAGCTAACTGATATGCACACAAAATTTCATGAGAATCGGTCGAGTCATTTCGAAGGAGTTTAACAAATAAAAAATAGGGGTTGATCGTAGAGGGGTGAAAATTTAGGATTGTATGTATTTTTGTATGCTGTATCATAAAAAAATTAAAACAACAAATTTTGTCTGAAAAATAAAAAAAAAGTTTAGGGGTGGACTACCCTTGGCCGATTCTCAGACCTACTCAATATGCTCACAAAATTTCATGAGAATCGGTCAAGCCGTTTCGGAGGAGTGTGGGAACGAACATTGTGACACGAGAATTTTATATATAAGATATATAAATACATATATATAATTATTTATATATATATATATATATATATATATATATATATATATATATATATATATATATATATATATATATATATATATATATATAATATATATATATATATCAGGGGCGGCTAGTTAAAGGGAGGCTAAGGAGGCTAAGCCTCCTCAATAATATTCCGTGTATCACTAATATATATATTATATTGAATAGTCAGCATTCAGCATATTCATATTAATCAAAATCATATTATTTTTTGCACCTACCTTCCTTTCAACCTACATTATATAATATAATTTATTAATAAAGATAGAAGGTATTTACATTTACTGCATTTCATTCATTTAAAGATATGTGGCAACGCCGCGGAAAGCTTACAAAGGTATATTCTCAACGTTCATTATGCCTGCCACAGAAAAGCAAACTCACACCACTCAAAAACAAATACTTCGAATGAATAATTCATTGAAATAGAAAACCAAAACACATGTACATGGCAACACCGATAAAGTCCAGTCTTATAAAATGTCGACCAATCACAACTATAGAATCTCCCTGACATCGAGTAAAGTCGTTGATTGAATCGTAGTATGATCCTAATTCGTACTGTCTGAATAATGGACGCCGGAATCAGCTCGCGTTACGCGTATTGTTTTAAAATAAGTTTGATTACTGAAATTAATTTCAATGGTGACTTAGTGGAATATTTGTTATCCCATAACTTTAGTGCCCTAAGTTATGAGGATAAAGTTTTGATAAAAACAAAAAAAACCTATTCCTGAATTAAACAATTTGGTGCAGCGTAACAGAAAACAAAACCGCGGTTTTAATACATTATGAAAGACATCCTTGCCTAACCGGATCACAGGTAAAAAATAAATTATTTTTGGCAGTGTTTACTTTTTACTAGTGAAAATGTCTCTGTTTGGGGCCGCTTAGGATTTGAGGATTTAATTCTATACCTAGTTGAAAGTGAGGAATTTTTCACCGATAAAGTAACTTTAAATACAGCACGCGGATTAATATCTTACTTACAAGATAAGGAATTTATATATTTTTTAAACATCTTTAAATTAATTTTTGAACAAACAGAAATAGTTTTTCAAATCTTACAGCACAAGTTTTCAGATATAATTTACTCACGAAATCGGCTCACGTTTCTTTTGGAAAAAATTTCAGAATTTCGTGCAGAAGTTCATTTTAAAAAACTATTTTCTGTATTTCAAACTACTGATGATACGACTCAATTTAGCCCAAAACGAAAGAAATTCAGTTACGCAGATATGGACCTTCACTATAAGCAACTATTTTATGAAATTTTGGATACTATTAGGGGTCAAATAGAAATAAGGTTCTCTGATTTGAAAGAACTGCATTTCTTCGACTTACTCAATAAAAATTTGTTTACCGGATTTTCGGCTAATTTTCCAGATAACCTTTTGGAACATTTTTAACAAAAATACACTTTTTTTGATAAGGCGGCCATAAAAAAGTGAACTGTGTGTTGTTTATAATGACAATGAAATTTTGGGGCAAAATGAAAATCATGTGAGGACTATTAAATATCTTTTTGATAATGATTTGAATCAAGAATTACCCCAAGTTTATAAACTCTTATGTCTAATTGTTTCTATCCCGGTGACATCAGCTTCCGTAGAGCGCCCGTTTTCCACTCTTAAGAGAATTAAAACTTATTTACGAAATTAAATGAGCCAGGATCATTTGAAAAATATTAGTTTGTTGTCTATTGAAAAGGAATTGGTAAAACTTTTGGCGAAAGACAAAAAATTTTATGAGGATATTATAGATCATTTTGCTAACGTTAAAGATCGCAGAATCCCGCTAATCTTCAAAAATATATAATAACTTTTTATTTGCTCTCACCAGCTGTTAAAAAATTCGTTTAGTAGGTAGGTAGGTACCTATTATGTGAAAGAAAAAATTTGATGAATAGATGAATTGATTAATTGGCTGAGAAGAATTTTTGTGAATATTGTAAATAGGAGTTGTAGGTCTCAAGGTAGACACTCGAAAGTGAAAACAAATTAATAGCTTAGGGTGCTTGCTTTACTTTGATTTTCTTTAAAATATGTTGACCTTGAAATCCTAAAAATTTTCGCCTATGGTGTATTAACACCTCTTGTAGCCTCCTTAAACCAAAACCTCACGAGCCGCCACTGATATATATATATATATATATATATATATATATATATATATATATATATATATATATATTATATATATATTATATATTATATATATATATTATATATATATATATATATATATATATATATATATATATATATATAATATATATATATATATATATATATATATATATATATATATTATATATATATATATATATATATATATATATATATATAATATATATATATATATATATATATATATATATATATATATATATATATATATATATATATATATATATATATATATATATATATATATATATATATATATATATATATATATATATATATATATATATATATATATATATATATATATATATATATATACAGGGTGTATACAGGGTATATATAACGTCAGAAAATTTCGAGAGGTGTTTCTTTAAGACATTTTAAGAAAAAAAGTTCCAATGAATGTAGGTCCGCAAATGCTTCCTCCCCGAAATACAGGGTGTTGAAGTTTGAAAAAAAAATTTAATTTTTTTTAATATATTCTAAACTAGGAATGCTATCAAGATGAACTTCTGAACATTGTTATAACTTTTTAAGCTCTATAAACTGCTGTTGGAATTTCTTCAAAAAAAATAAATCAAAACACCATTCGCAAAATTATTTAACAACTGTATTCATAGACATTAAACATAAAAGGATATGCTTACACTGATTTAGTTTGACTTCGGATTATAAAAAATTTAACATAGGTCAAAAGATGGAGAATATTATAAAAAGGAAATGTCATGAAGTAACTCGAATTATCAGTTATGTTTTTCTCGAAGTAAATAACACAAGAAAAATAAAAAAGAATATATTTATATACAATTTGGGAGTATAAAAAGGTTCAATTTCAAAACAGAGAAATTCTTAAAATTACTATGTACATTGAAAACAAATGTGGGTCTCTTTATAAAATAGTCGAAGAAAAATAGGTGAACAGAAACGTAAATAAATCAAAGAGAAGCAATGAAGAAATGCTATCTGAAAATTGTCACCATTTGCACTAGAGATATTGGAGACATAGACGGTGAGTTTTTGATTTTGCAAAACGATCAAAAACATTTTTTGGTTCAACTAAGATATCGTGATGAATCTGCAAAAGTGCAAGTCCAACCAGTCTCTTCCATATTGTTCCATATTTATATTATTTCTGACCTCATTACATTTTCATTCCGTATCCGTACTTTCAACATTTTTGTTTCAGAGATTGAGTCGAATTAAATTTTTGATGATCTTGTTATTATTTTAGCCTTAGTATGTCAAATAATAGGGGACCAGAAAATTTTTAGGGGGCCTGAGCAATTTGGGGGGCGTTCCCCCAGTTCCCCTCCCCTGGATACGCGCCTGATATATAGATCCCTTCAATTAAATAAAAAATAAATAATCTTTTAAACTTAATTGCGAACTAGCTCAATATGCAAGCACAGAAAATTTATGTAGTTTTTAATCCACTTGAAGATTCACCAAGGGAAACATTCATGAGCTGACATTTCAAAATACTATAGAAAGAATAAGACTTCTGATGAACAAAAATTTTAAATTTACTCAATATTAATGAAATTTATTCAGTAAATCACAGCAAATCATAAAAGTAGTCCAACCCTTGCCCAAGTTCCCAAATTGATAATCCAGTACCTAGTTCCCTAGCTAGCTCAATCCTTCTCTCGACTGATTTCAAGGTGGGATAAAATACTAAGTTTTTACCCTTCTCATCTCTGAAAAAAAAATATCAACCAATTACAAATAATAAAACATACAAATGATAATAAAATATACTCATATTCAAAATAATGCTCTGCAATTTCTGGATCGTATTTCAATTCACCCTCATATTTCCTCAAAATATCAATGTATTCATGTCCTACTATTGGACCTCCGCCATTGACTATATAGTTATTTCCATAAAAATTAAGACCCAATAAAATTTTAGATCTTTTTTCAAAATTTGTTGTTAATTGTAGAATACAATCTTTCAGCCATAGCAAAGGAGCATTGGGACCTGAAAAATGTAATTTGGAAAATATTCTCAATATAGTAAACATTTCATGCATATTTTTGATATTCTTACCAGGTCTATATGAATTTGAAAAATCGTAAGTCATCAAAGAAAATGCAGTGACATGATCATACAACTCATCAAAGTGTTCTTCATTAAAAGTGAAATCTTTTCCTTTCTTAGGGGGTACTACTAAAATTGTATCTAAACTCTCCAAGGCTAAGCGATCACCTACAACATTTATAATTTTTCAACCCTCCACAAGTTAACACATTATCCTGTTAAGACCTAAGACACTTTTTAGTCGTATTTTCTTAAAAAATACTATTGCACTCCAAAAATAGTAGACTATTGAACTGTGTTCAAACTCAATAGCTAGGTGCTTTAATGGTTTTTAAATCTGATTCATACCTCCTAAAAAACTTTTATGTACGTTATAAAACAGAATAATAATATATTTCAATTACCACCTGATTAATTTTTCTACATTCTGCACATATGTTTATCTCATTACATAATATATATTTAAGATAATGATTAAAATTCAGGTAAGAAAGCTGTATCACTCTGAATGAAAGTCCCATGACTACTGACTTTTTCTGGCTAATGGGCAAGGTTTTTTTCAGTAAACCAATCTGCCCTTAGAGTTTTTTCCATATTGAGTAATGTTATAAACAGATTATCCCAACAAATCCAAAAACTATTAGGGAAATATATTACAGTTTATCAGAGAGGCCATAATTTAATTCCACAACATTCCACAAAACTCAAAACAAGAACAAAGACAAACAACATGGGTAATTTAATTAGTCGAACACCTTGTAATGAAGGTATATATAGGTCAAACCAGCCAGTATTTAGAAAACAGATTGAAAAGTCATAAATAGAAAAACCCCACCGCTCTAACAAAACATGAAACTTGTTTAATTTCAATGAAACCAACATTATGAAAACCGATTCCAACATAAAAAATTTCTTGGATCGCTGGAAATCCAAATAATTATCAAATATGTAAAAAATGACAAGACATATATAAATAATACACTAAACTGTATGCTTCTCTGATATTCGTCCATAATTAATTTACCTACCAGCATGGTGGACTTGTTGTCTGTGATATGTGTAGCAGAAATGGTTCATTCTTATTTATTTTAGATTTGACAATCTACCTTGAATTGTTAATGTAATCATTTTAATTAGGTATTTATAAATTTTGAAAGACCATAAAATGGTCGAAACATTACTAAACAATTTGCATGAAACCTAAATTGTACTAAATCATGCGACCAAATACCCACATTCATATAAATATATATATATATATATATATATATATATATATATATATATATATATATATATATATATATATATATATATATATATATATATATAAATATATATATATATATATATATATATATATATATATATATATATATATATATATATATATATATATATATATATATATATATATATATATATATATATATATTTATATATATATATATATATATATATATATATATATATATATACATATATACATATATATAAATATAAATATATATATATATATATATATATGTATATATATATATATATATATATATATATAAATATATATATATATATATATATATATATATATATATATATATATTTATATATATATATATATATATATATATATATATATATACATATATATATATATATATATATATATATATATATATATATATATATATATATATATATATATATATATATATATATATATATATATATATATATATATATATATATATATATATATATATATATATATATACATATATATATATATATATATATATATATATATATATATATATATATATATATAAGTTTGATACTTAGTTTATGCATTTTTTGTCAATGTGTCTACAGTAATTAACTTAATTGAATTTTAATGTCCTTTATATCCAATTTTGTTAAAAATTGTTTGTGATCATATTATATTTCGTTAAATTGAAATGGGGAACCACTGGCATTGTTCCACGCTTCTTATGGCTTATTGTAAAAGTTTCTTGTACAATCTTATATAAATACTCATTTATTTTATATCGGCAATAATAGGTCCAGTTGAAGTTTCATCACGAAACTCGTGACCATCTCAAAACTTTTGAAGGAACAAATCAACTTTGAAATTTATGAATTTTAGAAAAATTAAAATGTCCAAAACTGAACAACTAAGTTTCATTAAATATTTTGAAGTAGTGGCCTTCTTCACTTACTAATTACGTGCTATTCATTCCAATATCTGCAGTGAGGTCTACTGATATTAGATGGTGAAGGAACCACAGAAAACCTAACCTATATAAATGAACAAAATAAGTTTTAAACATTTTATTTCAGGGTTTGTATTTCAAAAGATATTACCCTTTATTTCGATTAACAGATTTTCGAAATTACACCTTTTCTAGGAAAAATTAATTTTGTGCATATGATTGATGGTTGGATGGATGTGCTGAAGAGGTGAATGGTATTGGTAAAAAAAAAATTGTATTTGAAGTTGGTCTGTTGGAGAAAGGGGTGTTTAGTTGAATAAAAGTTATTGAAGAAGTTACTTGAGTTTGTCAGGTTACTTGTTGTGTATCAATCATGTTACTACATACTTTGATATTGTGTGGGTTTAAAATATGTGATATTTCATCAGTCATTGTGGAATGTTAGGTAATGGAATATATTTTTCATTATTATTTTATTTTTTCAATGCGTGTGGTAAAGTTTCAGAATAAATTTTTTTGTGATTTTCTATATAAGTAGTATGGGGTAATCATTCTTTTATGAATAATTTATGGACATCTTGTAATGCTTCATGTCGGTTGGTGAAGTTTTACAGCTTTGTCAATATATCCAATAAAACTTTTTTTTGTGAAAAATAATAATCTCGACTCGCGGCTCTTAACTCAATGATTCATAGGGCTTTTTCGGTTCCTTTATCAAAACAAGACCTTATGGTAGAACTTGACGTGATTCGCGCGATAGGTATTAACAATGATTTTCCACTAAAAATAATAAATAGTTTAATTACGAAAAAAGAGAAACATTTTATCAATTTGAAATTATATGGACCATCTTGCAATAACAAAAATGTACAAAAGTTTGTGAGCATCCCTTATACGCACATCCCCTCTTCGAAGATCATTATTCTTTAAAAATAATAATTTGAATACTGCTTTTTCGAGTCACAGCAGATTGGATAGAATGATTTTTAATAACAAAATGTCAAAAGTCGATCCAATGAAGAGAACAGGAATTTATAGAATGGACTGTGAAGAATGTAATTCAACATATATAGGTCAGACCGGGAGATGTTTTGAAACCAAGCTAAAAGAACATCTAAAAAACGGACAATCAGTATTTAGGGAACATCTAGAGTCAAAAAAACATAACATCTCATCCTCTTTCAAACCAAAAATTCTTCATTACTGTGATAAAGGTATGATAATGAACTTCCTGGAAGTCATGGAAATAATAAACAAGATCCAAAAATCCCATAATTACATTCTTCTCAATGACCAGTTAGACTTAAACCACTCCCCACTGTTAAATTTCTGATAACTTGGACCCATCGATTACATTTTACCACCCCCAGGTACCGAACCGAAATACTTATATTTTCAAGCGATGTCTTTGCAATTATGTATTCAGTCTTTATAATGCTGTAACAGGCGAAACTAGTCGAATAAAAAGTTATTTTCATTTTGTGGTTTTTAGACAAGTTGTTTTCTTATTATTTAATTTTTAATATATTTATTTCAAGAATGTTTGCTTGGCAATCGTCAATCTTGTATTATTGTTATAGATTTTTTTATTCAATCAACAATAATCGTCTTATAGGTATTTTGCCAGTTATTCTCTCTAGGTGGTAAAAAATATGGCCAGCAGAACTGAAGGCGTGGATTTATAGTTTATATATAATTGTATACTAATGAACAATGCACTCATTTAACTCATAAATGCAAATTTACTTTCCATAATTAAAAATACGCACACACAAAAATTTATTAATATGATATCACAGGTAGAGTGCCCATTAAACCTATCTTTGTAGGAATGACAGTTTGTCCCCCGTAGATCAGCTACTTTTAGCATTAAAATTGTATGCTCATGGAGGACATTTGCACAGTATTGCTCAATTTGTTGGAGTTCATACATCCACAGTTTCAAGCTCTATCTGGAAAGTATCAGTATGGTCCCCTTTTCCTTCTATTATTATCTTTCATTTTATGCATATTTAATACAAATCACAAAAAAAACAACTTCTTTATTATTAAAACTAGGTTAGAAAAGTTTTAACGTAGTTTAAAAATTAAACCAAGTTTAGTGTAACGACGTTTGATAATAAAACGTTGCAAGAGCCTGCTCTAATCATTTATATTCTTTATCTTTCCCTGTTTTTCACATTTCTCATATTATAGAAGTCATGGTTCCCCGAGTCATTTAGAATAAATAAACTTACTGATTGTTTTTCATGGCTATAAGATTAGTTCATCTAGTCCAGGCAACGAAGACCAAAAAAGACCAAATAGCGGAAATCATTCACGTAGAAGCCAATTTTGGCACACTTGTAGACAAGGTGTACTTAACAACATAATACCAAAAGTACTGATGGGTGGGGGTGGAGCTAACGGAATGGGGGCGCTCTAAAAGTCCCTTTTTTCAGTTTTTCGTTAATAACTCAAAAACTACTACCTCTAGCAAAAAATGTGTCAATACTAAATTAATCTACATAAAATTCTCTACAGAAAAGATTTAATACACTTTTCTGCTAGGATTAATGCTTAAGTAGATATAAAGGGGGGACTGAAAAATTTAAAAAACCGTTTTTATTGTTGTTATGTTTATTGTTGAAAATTGAATGTTTATTGTTAAAAAAGAAATGTTTATTGTTTAATCATTTGATTGACTGCGTGCACGTGTTATCAGTAATATGACTGAAAAATTCTCTGCGGAGGGGAACACAGTGTAATGTGCATCGTTGGAGCCTACGGTAGGGGAGGATCGTTGAAATGCCTGGGCTCCCCATAACAGATCACGCCTACAGCCGAGCTATTCGAGGACATTTAGGGAACATACCCAAACTACGTGACCCGTTCAGGGGGGGAAAGGGGTCTTCAAAATACTACGATTGGTCACAGGGGCGGGGGTAGGGGTTAGGTTTTTGTCACGTAGTCAATGTCCTCTGGAAACGTGTTCGTTGAACATGATTGAGATAAAAGATAAATGTGAATAAAAGAAAAAAATACTTTTGTTTTAGTAAATTAAGTTCCTGGTACATATGTTTTTTCTTCTTGATAATATTTTTTTCACCTGTAAGTTATACCTAGGTATGTACAGGGTAGCCAATTTTCGATATTTGTATGGAGTATCTCAGTAACTATAGAAGGTAAAAAAAAAATGGAGGGCGCATACTCAATCTCTTTTGTCGAGACAAATTCACTGGCGAAACCCAAAATTCGCTGTGTTCTTGAGTTTTCGAGTTATAAACAAAAATTTCATTTTTCCACTTTAAGATAAGCGTGCATGGTTGTTTGTGAAGTTAAGAGATAATAACTTTTATATTCTTTAGGCACTTTTTTCTGTATAAAACAGTGGTAGAAATGTATTTTTTCAAATGGGAATAATGGTTGGCTGTGGTTTGGTTGGATCGGACTTTTTCTCCTTTCTAACGATGTATAATATGTCAGGTTGCTTTTGATGTGTAAGGCTTTAATAGCAAGAATAAATTTTAGTTCATTACCTTTTGCGTTTTTTATATGTACCTACTCCATGTAGGCAGGTGACATCTATGACAGAGCTTGTCCATTTCTTTTCATCATAATATCAATTAACTGATTTAATCGTAAAAGTCAGGACGCCGCACATACAGGTATTTTCACGATCTACGCGGCCAAAATTATTTTAATGCTTAATTGGTATCTAAACACTGTAAATAAACAAAAAACAACTGTCTTTTTTTAGTTTTACTATTATATTTTCAAAAAAATACAAAAACAAACAAACACAAATAATAAACATGAAAAACATAATAATTCTAAGTTTCTTGACTTTCTTCGTCATCTAAACACTGTAAATAAACAAAAAAACTATTTTTTTTCAGTTTTACTATTATATTGAAAAATATATATATATATATATATATATATATATATATATATATATATATATGCATAATTGGTATCTGAACACTGTAAATAAACAAAAAACAACTGTCTTTTTTTAGTTTTACTATTATATTTTCAAAAAAAGACAAAAACAAACAAACACAAATTATAAACATGAAAAACATAATAATTCTAAGTTTCTTGACTTTCTTCGTCATCTAAACACTGTAAATAAACGAAAAAACTATTTTTTTTTAGTTTTTACTATTATATTAAAATATATATATATATATATATATATATATATATATATTTCCTAATTTCAAATTATAAAATGCCTTTTTATATTTAGTTGCTCGTGTTGGAGAGATAGTAATATCTTTTAGGACATTTGATGCATCTTTTTTACCAGATTTTCCCAGTTCCACTTTCGCAGCATGTATTATCAAATCCTTTTCAAAATTATGAACAACAGGTATTTCAAAAGTACCTTCAAGCCAACACTGGTTGTTTTTTATAAATGTATCTTCATTATAATAAGCTTTCGTCCACCTTTGTTTAATTTCTGATTTGAAATGGGCAAAATTATGTTTTAAATTAACAATTTGGTCTTCACTGTGACCATCACATAACAGAAGATGATCATTTAAATATTTTAATTTGGCATCTAAATTAGGCAAATTTTCGTTTTTCATGAGGTCAAACAAGTATTTTCGGGTCACAATCCTTACTCCTGATGCACCCTGTGAACCTAAAACAAACATAAGCTCTGTTAAAAGTCGCTAAAAAATATTTTCAATTTCAGACGAAATGTCGATAAATAACTTTGATCCCTCAAAAATGTATCTAGCCGGACATATCCGGAAATGATTTTGATTTTATTTATAAGGAAAAGGATCAAATAATAACCTATTTTAAAAATAATAGCCCGATCTACCCCGATACATGAACAAAAGCACTAGCAAATAAAAAAATATTGAAGAAAATCACAGTAGGTATGAAAATGGGTTTTTTATTTTTTTTTTAAATTATGTAGTTTGATAGTTGATCATAACTTTATTTATGTAATCTGTAAGTCTCTTACCTTGTCCATCAGAATCCATAACTTTCAATTCGTACGAAGAACTTGATAACATAAAAAATCACTTTGTAAGTTTAATGTTTCGAAAAGCGCCGCGCCGGCGCCGAGAAGGGATTCGTACACTAGGTAACACGGTCAACTTCCGACTGACCCTACCACGGTGTGCTGTGGACCCTACGAGCTATGGCTAGAAGGTAAATAAACTTTGGATATTGTTCCCGGGTTCATAATCTATTTGTGGAACTCGGTTAAGGAATGTTTTTGTTATTTTGAAATTTTGGACTTTTGGCCGCGTAGATCGTGCAAATACCTGTGTGTGCGCCGTACAAAAAAATGTTAGAAAGCTTTATTCAAAGTAATAACAGTTGTGATATTACATCTAAGATATATTTCAATGGCTATCCAGGAAGAAGACAACCTAATAAATCTATTTTCAACTGACTAAAAGAAAATCTAATTAATTGTGAATCATTCCACAAGCCAATTATAAACAACATTACAAAATACAATAAATGTTCAAACTTATGTTCCTTTTAGTTGATAGATAAATTACATCTCTTTATAACATTTTGAACTGCATTGTGAATATGATTATTTGAAACTGAATTCACAAAGCATAAAATTTACGTGGCTGTCGTGTTTTAACGTATCATATATATATATATATATATATCCTCCAGGGGAGGGGCCCGGGGGTCCACCCCACCTACATCATAGTAGCTGTTTATTGTACACCTTGTACTGCTTCTTTTTCTTCCACAATAAACAATAATAGATTAAACGTCACGTACCGATTTGAGATTGATGTGTGATTCGCCTTACCCTGAATTTATTCAAATAAGTCCACATTTTTGAGTGATTTTCGTCTCCATTTTTTTGTATCTCCTATAGTTACTGAGATACCCCATACAAACATCGAAATTTGCCCACCCTGTACGCACTCTTATCGTCACGCCGCAAGCGTTGTATTAATAAAGACAAATATAAAGCAAATTATTTTTTTTAACTTTCTGTCTACAAGAAAATGATTAAAAAACATATTTATGAATTACTACGTGAAAACTAGAGGGGGAGGGAGGGGGTCTTGGAATATACTACGAATGGTCACCAAAGGGGGGGGGGGGACAAAAAGTTGTCAAAAATAGGTCACGTAGTTTGGGTACGTTCCCTTACTTGTTCACCTTGTTTTATGCCCAATTGTTCTGGAAGGTGCCAATGTTTCAGAGGAAGAGAAGCATTGACTATGCTAACCAACATGGAGGATGTTACTTCTGACAAAGTTGAAGAGAATGTTTCCTTGGTGTAAGCTTTGACGGAATCTCAGAATCATCTGGAATCCCTCAAGGATAATGGGCCTACCGCTGCTTTGTGGGTTCAGTACATTCACATGGTTACCTTGATGAACAATTTCATTATTTCTGATCGTCGTGGTGTTTGGGATGACCACTTGGCGTGTGTACAGCCAAGAGGGCACTTCCAGTACGCCAAATGTGTTCATCTCTACGTACAACATATGATACAACTGAAAGCTAGCCATGCAGAGGCGTTGAATTTGCTGAAAAGGGGTACTTTACTATCAATCGCGCAAGTATTTGGTCGGATTTGGTTATAGAACAGCATTTATGCGATCCATGAAAAGTTCAGGTGGCCTGACGCGAGGACGAGGAATTACTGATTCTGTACTCACGAAGTGGATTTGTGGATCACCAGGAGGCACCGCCATCTGCACGTCATTGGAGGAGTTCGCTGTAGTAGTTTTCTCAACTGGAGAGCAACACATTGATGGGTCAAGGGAGAAGATGAGATCCTTAACCCAGTTAACACGAACAACCCTGTGGCACCCGACTCTGTTTTGAACATGATCTTTTGCCGATGCACGACTGGGTGTGGGGTGCGCTGCTGTTGCCGCAAAGCAGGAATTGTCTGCTTCGGCTCATGCACGCGCGGAGCCCCCGTCAGAGACATCGTCGATGACGATGAAAGTTTAAATTTTGGCATACAAGATACATCCTAAAACACTTATTATTTCATGTTTGACAATAAACATAATTTTCAATAACAAATATTTCATTGTAAACAATAAGCATTTCATTCTTAACAATGAACATTTCATTTATAACAATAAACATTTCATTTTTAACAATAAAAACGTATTTTTTTCAATATTTTCCATTTCCCTCCTTTATATCTCCTTAAGCATTGATCCAAGCAAAAAACTATATGAAACCTTTTTTTAAGAAAATTTTATGTGAATTAAATAGTACCTAAACATTTTGTCGCTAGAGATAGTAGTTTTCAGTTATCAACGAAAAACTGAAAAACGGGACCTTTAGAGCCCCCCCCACCGTAAGCTACACTCCCACCGCTCAGTACTTTTGGTATGTTGCTAAGAACACCTTCCCCTACAACTATGCCAAAATTTGCTTCTACATTAATTATTTCCTCTATTTTCCTGGACTTATCCCAGAGTTTCGATACTCTCAGAATTGAATTGAATAATTTGAAATCAACTTTTTTACATACCAACATTCTTAATAAAGTTTATCAGAAAATCATACTGGATTCTTGTGGCTAACAGAGACCATAGTTCTATAACGTATCCATCAAACTGCCACTTCACACAAGATTCAACAAGAATATTTAATAAAGCTTGGGATTCTTCCTGTTTTGAGAATAATTCTATGAAATCTTGTCCCGACCATCCTTCAAACAATATTCGAGGCACAACTAAAATTTTAAAACTAATTTGAGTATTATTAGATAGTGAAAATGTATGTTAATACAAACATACTTTTCAGTTTTCTTTCTCTACCAGCATTTTTTACGGTAATCATCCAGTTCCTATCAATATCATGTGTACCACTCAGTTCATATTTCAAGGCACCGTTTCTCTTTAACTGAAGCCAAACTGGACTTATATGGGTGAACTTATTTCCAAATATCTTTGCGATATCATACCCATGGTTATTCCACTAATGAAAAAAAAAATCGCTCTATTAATTACTTGTATGCTGGAATAACCCTGAATGAATATTTTTTTAAAACAAAAGAATTACCGGTGTGACATAACCTAATACCATTCCATCAAGGGAATATTCATCAGTCTCTCGAAAAAAGCCTTGATGATTATTCAAAATATCTAGAGAATGCAGGATATCATCACTAACTAAATTTCTCTGAAATACAGTCTGATTCTGAGGACCCTTCAGAGGGGTAATATTTTTTGCTAGCTTCTTTATCACTGGTTTATCGGTAGTATGATGCTTTTTAGATTTAGATTTAGGACTAAGCGTACCATCTATTATAATAATGAAAGATAAAAATAGGAAGGTATTGGGCACGAACATAATAATTTCAAATAATAAATAACTGCAACTTTTCATAAAAAGTCTTCCATATAGGTTATTCCTCTTCTTCTTCATTGAGATTCCCGATTATGGAATCCTATGAGCTAGCGACTAGGCGTTTTGCGTTTTACCCAACTCCGATGTGCCTCCAACAAACGAGATGTTAGAGGTTTCGTTTCGATACCCATCCTGTGGGATCTACTAACAAGGCTATTGTGTTCTCAAATTTTCCTGACTTATATGCTTTATTTTATAATATAATCTTTAGGTTTCATGATAGGTGAGACAAAGGTGCGAGACAGGGGTATATTTGCATAGACCTAAACTACTAGAAACCACGTTCAACTTCTATGAAAGCATGCTTTAATTTAAAATTACAGACAAAAAGCTATATATAATTAGGATGGTCATATTTGAAGATTATTGATAAGTTATATCATACAATTTACGGCAATTTATGTTATTATCCACATTTACAGATATCATTGTTATTAATTTTGATTTTATATATGTGTACAGAAGCCTTCCCAAGCGAACGTTTGGTTTAACCAAAACGAACCAAAATACCAACCAAGCTGTCCAAGCGAGCTTTGGTACAAACCGTGACGTCATTATTTTATGTCAAATGACGTCACTGGTTGAACCGAAGTGAACCTACCTCAGGAGTTGGGTACAATTTGGTTGACAGTTGTTTGTGTGTATTCCATGTGTTAATTTTTAGTTTATTGACTATTTATTTCTTATTTTAAATTTCTAAATTTTTAAATTCTTTCTAAAACAAAAAATAAACCTTATAAACACTTACCTAAATATATGATAAAATAAAGTTAGTTCTAAAAAGAACTGATTTTATGGAAAAATTAAAATAATTTAATTTTAATATAACAACAGAGCAGTAGTAATTAAAATTATTGAAAACCAAGGTATTAATTTAAAAAGAAAATAACAAAACATGTGCAGTGTAAAGGTTATGTTCTACGTTTTTGGTCAAACCAACATATCCAATCGACTAAACAAATCGTGACATCACAGCCTGAACCTAAGGTGAACCAGTGGTTAAACCAAAAGTCTCGCTTGGGAAGGCTTCTGAAGCCTTCCCAAGCGCTAAAGAGCTTACAGAGTCACAGAATAATATTATCATAATTTATAACTTTTTATTGCGTAAACTTCTGTCGTACCTATTGAAAATTGTCGAGGTAGGCTCCAGGATTGTGTTATATTAAGTTTCGGACAATATAGTGCAGTCATTGAAGCTTTTTAACTCAGAAATTTTTTACTATTAACCGATTTACATGAAATTTTGGAATTAGGCTTATCTTACCCTTAACTTTGACAGTGATACTGACTCGAACTCCGTTTTCACCCTGGGGGTGGTTGCCACCCCTTTTCGGTGGTGGATTTTTTTTTCAAAATAACTTCGGATATCGATAGAAGACCTAATTTTGAGCAAAAAATGTTCCATAAAGTTTTTCAGAAACGAAATACTTTTCAAGTTATTGGCAATTGAAAACTCAGAATTTTTCCACGATTTTCAACGGTTTTTTGCAAATATCACCAAAAATATGCATTTTAACGATAATATTATGGTGAACAAAATTGTAGCAGGTAAAAAAAATGAACAAACTAATTTTTTTAAGAGTGTTCTAAGTGCAATATTATGCGAGATATTGAAGATCAAAGCCGTTTTTTATTTTGTCTGATATTTAATCGATGTATTCAATGCCATATAGCGGAGAGCCAATAAATTTTATGCATGCTGATGAAAAAAGATTTTATAGTGCTTGAAATAAAATTTTTTTGCACGTAAAATGAGTGAGCTGTAATGAAAAAAAGAAGAACATCTAATGGTTTTTTTTAATCAATGGGTTTCATAAGTGCCATTTCCGCCAAAATTAAAATTAATCCTATTCCGTCAAGAATTAACTTTAATATAAAGAGTTTGATGAACTCTAGCAGTTTGGCTGCTTTGGAATACATATTTTTCGAAAAAATCACGATTTTAAGAAAAAAAATGTTCGCATTTTAAAAAAAACCACTTTCTTTTCATAATATCTCAAAAATAATGAAAGATACGTAAAAAAGTGTAATAATAAAAAACTTAGGGTTTTTTTTGACAAAAATTTCGGGTTTTTTCCCCTGTCAGACGAAAATTGACGGAGATGTGATTGTTTAAAGAGCGCGTGGTAGCGCAATCACAGTCTCTCTCGAGCCCTTTGACCCTTTACCGTTTCAAAATAAAAGGTTTTTCATTACATATCGTAATGACAAAAGTTGTAGCTCTTTCAATTACCTTTGAAATGGTTTTTTATAAGTTGTGATAGCTTCAAAATTGAAGGAGTTATGGCCCAAAAACTAATCGTATTTCTTCTACTTAGTAAACTAAACATTGGTAAACTGAAAATTCCGAATTTTCAATTGCCAATAACTTGAACAGAACTGGGTTTCTGAAAAAACTTTATAGAACATTTTTTGCCTAGAATTAGGTCATCTATTGATATCCGAGGTTATTTTGAAAAAAAATTTCCACCACCGAAAACGGGTGGCAACCACCCCCAGGGTGAAAACGAAGTTCGGGACGATATTACTTTTGAAGTTAAGGGTAAAATGAGCCTAATTCCAAAATTTCATGTAAATCGGTTCATAGTACAAAATTTCGGAGGTAAAAACCTATTTTACGCTTCAATTAGTCCACTAATATATTCCCAAACCAAAGTTCTCTCCGTTCTAAGGGTAATAGGCGTGTGTATAGATAGCACTGGTATTCGTATTAAAATTGTAGAAATAATTCAATAATTGTGTTTATCTATGACTGGTTAATTTTTAAGCTATTACGCCCTTCATTTTGAACCATTATTTTTATTGGAGGTGAATTCAGAAACTGAAAGAACTTATAAACGTTTTACCTTGAACATGAAACTTACAAAAAGAATCAGAAACAGTTAAAACTGTGAATAGGCTATTTTTTGTAAATATTTATTGTACAATTTTCACAATTTGATATATTAATACCCCAGGATGCTATTCCTGGTTTTGTTGTTACTTTTAAAGCATGATTATTACAACTATTACTAAGACTTATTTATAGTTCAAGTTATCCTAAAATGCTTGCGGAAACTTTCTTTTTATTTTCAATGGAGGAAGCTAAGTATCCCCCAGCAACAGGATTACTTTTCCAGCCTTAATGTCGCTTCATAGTCATAAGATCTGATCCTGAATATGCCAGACATGAAGCTAATGATTGCCGGAAGCAGTGACCCGTATATTGAGTAGAAGCGGGTAATTTTAGAAACAAAGCAACGTTTTTTGGAATCATTGCGAAAGTATTTATGCCGAGTCTTATGCATGAGCCGTTCCTATATCCAACGAAAAATCGTCCATGCACAGTATGACGAGGAAGCAGCGGCATATATTACCGAACAATTTGGACTATATTTAGTCTCTCGATTCCTCCAGAAGTTACAAAAAATTTCCTTGAAATACTGGTTTTTGTATCAGGAATATGCAGAGGCGGATTAACCTTGAGGCAAACTAGGCATGTGTCTAGGGGCGCGAGGGTACGAAGGGGCGCGCGGGCGGAATTGTAAAATAAATTAAAAATATACAATATAGCATAAAATTAATTGCGCCAGTAAGTAAGCCACCTACTTAGACACTTAAAACTATTATTTTTGCTTACAACCTCAATTTTCAGCAAGCTTTGGAACTTTCACTAGCCGAAGAATATGAAAAGTATAAAAAGAGGATTCGGAAGAAAAAGCTCTCAGCAGATGAATCTGCTGAAGATATTACCTCTTCACTATCTGGTCGGGACAAATTCAAAGTGACAGTATTTTTAGTAATTATAGACAGACTTGTGGTTGAACTTCAGAAGAGACGAGAAGCATACAGTAATTTTTACAGTAAATTTTCATTTTTAAACAACTTGACCAATATGAGCACTGAAGAAGTTCAAAATAGAGCAAGTACGTTAGTAACCTTGTATTCCGGTGATCTAGAAAAGTGTTTTGTGGATGAATATATCTACCTGCGTTTTATTTAATAGCTCGAAACGGAAAACTCCCCCGAACAACCAACGCAATTTTAAAGGTTCTAAGTAAGAAACGAAGAATTTGAAACAATTTATCCAAACGTTAACATAGCTTTAAGAATGTGTGTATCGACGGCAGTCAGCAATTGCACTGGTGAGTGGGGCTTTTCCTGTATAAACAGAGTGAAAAATTATCTTCACTCAACTATGACAGATATCAGATTAAATTCGTTAGCAATACTTAACATTGCATCAAACTTATTGCAATCTGAGTCTGTAGGCGCCGAAATTTTTATTTTTTTTTAGTTTTTCATTTAAGCTGTAACAACAAGTAAATGAAAATTAGCAACTTTAAGGGAGAGCGAAAATGCTGCCTAATTTTACATACATACCATTATAATATCATTTTTTACTTTAAATAATTTCTGCAAATATTTTAACTATTTCCAATTACATCTAACTTTAAGTTACCAGAGTGCCTTTAAGTTCACTTTCAGTATACTTAAAAATTCAGATCGTGTTGAAGATTTAACCCTGTATCCGTGTTTCAGTAAATAATTCGTAACTTGATTTTTCTTTATTTATCAATTATTAATAAATTCTTAAAATTAATAAAGACGCAAGACAATTCACGGCGACGTTCGTTTCCCAAATTTGCCCGATCGAGAAAGAAATCCGGGACCTTCCGCGCTCACGGCAGGCACCTAGGCCACTATCTATACCATCGAGTTCGAATTAAGTAACTATAACATATTAAAGTACACTGATTTAATTCATATTTTATTCTGTTCAATGATTTAATTCATACGACTGGCGTGTAAAGCCAGATATTATTTCATAATTTTCGGATATACATGCCAGTCGTACATTAAAGCTTTAAAATATTGTCAACAGAAATCGTAAGATCTGTCAGACAATATCAATCTCATGTGGACTAATGCTCTTTTTTACTTGGCACTTATCTCACCGCGTTTTCCTAAAGGGCGGTACATCGGTTTAGGTCAAACTATAGTACGAGTTATTTTTAATATAGGGGCGCCGATTAGATGCTTGCCTACGACGCTCTGAACGTTTAATCCGCTTCTGGGAATATGTAGGTATATGTAAAATTTGTTCTTTATCCTTAATATATTCTTAAAGCAAATTGCTTTCTTAACAAGACTATTTCATGAGTAACAAATTATTCTTTATTGACAATAAAATCAGACAAATTGTTTAGCGTCGTTTTTTTGATATCTTAGGAGGTTTTTTTGGTGATAACAGCTGTCAAGTTTTGCCGCGGCTAAACTCGAACTGACAGGTGTTGTCATACAGTTTTTTCATATATAATACCACTAGAGATGAAATTTTGCCGGCAAAATTTCTCGATTGTAATATGAAAGTTTGTTGCTTAGGCGATTTCGAGAATGACATTTGTATCAAAATCACGAGCCGTCAGGCGAGCTATTTTGGAAAAAATGTCATGAGCGAAATTGTCTAAGCAACAAACTTGAATGTTACAAGAGAGAAATTTTACCTGCTTAAATTTCATCTCGAGTGGTATTCGACATGACTATTTCACGAGAAAATATGTCTAACAGTAATATGGTCACATTTCAGAAAGTCAAGGAAATAACGATTCATGTGAGAAACGTCAAAATATTGTCGCTGAAATACTAACATAGTAAGTTTTGCCGGCTTGCATGTTTTATCGCTGTGAAACGAGAGTAGCTATGAAAACTTTCTCACTAAAAATGGAATGAGTGAAATAGTCATATATAATACCACTAGAGATGAAATTTTACCTGCTTAAATTTAATCTCGAGTGACTATTTCACGAGAAAATATGTCTAGCAGTAATATGGTCACAAGGAAATAACGATTCATGTGAGAAATGTCAAAATATTATCGCTGAAATACTAACATAGTAAGTTTAGCCGGCTTGCATGTTTTATCGCAGTGAAACGAGAGTAGCTATGGAAACTTTCTCACTAAAAATGGAATGAGTGAAATAGTCATCTAGAAACCGTTTGTAATTCAAAATTGCGCATTTGTGATTGGTGGAAATTAAGACGAGGGAAATAGTCAGCTATAATATCCCAAGAACATTAATAATTTGCAATAATTCTGTCATAGATTTTCGAAAGCTTGTTGCTTGGTAACAACCCGAAGCTGAACGCGGAGGATTCTTACACAAAAGCAACATGCTTCAGGGAAGTTATGTCAAAATTATAAAAATTGAACAAAGTTGGAGGTATATTCGTTAAGATAATATATTATCAAAATAAAATTAGTTTGTAGATTGAATTATTATTTTTGTAATCAAATATTGAAACCGCCATTTTTGAAAATTGTCTAATTGATAAGTTTTCCTAATCAAAGAAAATAGTTTTAAATTACCTTGGAAACACTCAGTATCATTTATAATATCACAAGAGCATCGAAAATAATCGATTATACTTCCGAATCACGAGACGTATTTTGCGAAACATCCACGAGAGCGCAGCTCGAAAGATGTTTTGAGAAAATACGTCGAGTGACGAGGTCAGTATAGCGATTATTTTATATTGCTCGAGTGGTATTCGTTACGATTATATAACGAATAAAGAATATTAATTTTTTTTACAAACGTCAAAATATCGTCAATATAAAAACATTCACATTTTGACACGAGGCAAAACACCAAAACGATTATATCACGTCATCAAGGGTATATTCACTTATCAATACGCAGTACTTATGCAAAATTCACGAATTCTATTGGCTTATTCATACATGAGTTATAAAATCAGTAGTTATACTATAAGTACTTCAAAATAATCAGGTTATATGGTTATACATCGATAACTTGTTGCATAATTACAAAGAGTGTCAGTTTGACAGTCAGGATTATTCTGTCAAACTGACACAGGAAGTTTGGAGATGTATAACCGTATTTATTTTGAAGGAAGTATTGTGTTTGATACCATTATTTATTGATCATTTTCAATCACCTGATTTTGACAGGTCCGCCATTTTGGCTGGAGGACAAACAAACCATTTACGACTATCAGTGAGTTGTTTGCTTACGTTTATTGAAAGTAAAAGTATTAAAAAACTTTGAATCATAAATTTATATTGAAAATGGAAATAAGTACTTATTATCAATCACTTCCTGCCGATATTAAGAGCCGCTACGATCAGAAAATCAAAATTATTGATGATATAGACCCCTATCTCTTGGAGTCCAGCTCTCAAGATTTGATATCATTGTCATCAATTCCAGTAATATCCATCATCGATATGGTTAATTATTTTATCCTCACCCACAGTTTTTATACTGGACAGCAAATGAGAGCATATAAAAGCTTGCAAGGTTTCAAATTGTATGAAGCAGGACTAGTCCAAGAAATTTATGGGAAAAGAGTGAACGAAACAGCTTTTGTAGTTATTGGCAAGGTAAGATGTATTTTAATGATATTCATTAGGTTTATTCTCATACTAATCAGTGTTCTTAATTGTTATAACTAAAAGTAAACTTTATATTTCAGGTGAAACATTCACAACGTCTTAAGGGAAAGCTTTTGAATTCATGGGTTATTATCCTAACTGACGGTAGTATTTCCAGTGGCTATTGCACTTGTATGGCAGGCTTAGGGGAAGTGTGCAGTCATATAGCAGCAATTGTTTTTCTCCTTCACACCCGCTCTCAGTCTAAGGATGAAGAAGCGTGTACCTCAAAGCTGGCAATGTGGCCTGTCTATATCTATATGATATGTCTATATTTTCATATTGTTCTTCCAGAAAAAATAAATATACTTTCATGAAGGTCCTAATTTGCTGTCATATAACAATTACAGCAAAATCACTAGATACCTGGCTGCTCTACTTGCTCTTTTCGTTTAACCGAACGTTTAAACCTGCTGACTTGAGTTTTACCAACAGGATTGGCAATTGTGTACCCCATATTTTGGGTTGGAATCCAGTCAGGGTTGTCTTTATCCAATAACTCTGCAGGAGTCCCTGAAAAATATTTTAACACGTTGACTGCCATGTCGGAAAAAAAAAATTTTGCTCTGAGGCCACATGTTTTTTTTTTGTTTTTATGCTTAAAATTGTATGTTATACCTAACTAATGAGAATTGAAATTTAATTTCAACCCCTGAATATGATTTACCCCGTGCATTATATTTGATTCACGCGGCGCTCAAACAATTAGGGCTGCGTGAGTCATATATAACTCGCTATGCTATTTCGTCTAAAATCACGTCTCGACTTGTTCTAATCTATTAGTACGTACACGTTCGACGAGTTGAATCAGTTGTTTCAACGCAGTGCTCCAGTTAGGTTGTGTTTGCAATAATTATATCAATTTGAAAATGTCTTTCTACGAATCTCAACAAAAGAAGTTGCAGGAACTTATGGATAAATATTTAGATATGAGCGATGAAGATCTAGCGGATTCCATCGAAAATTTTTCGGAGGACGAGTATATATGTAGCGAGAATGAATGAATTATTGAAAATTAAAATATTAGAACAAATACGTTCTATTCCAACTGATAGTTTGAAATATTATAACAAATTTTGAGAAATATGTTTTTTTTAAGAGTTCTGATTTTTACGTTTTTGTTATTTCTAATTGATTAAAGATTATTTTATGCAAGGATCATTATTTCAATCATAATAATACATATATAATATTATTGAATATTAAAATATTAGAACAAATACGTTCTATTTCAACTAATAGTTTGAAATATTATAACATGTCAAGAAATAACCTGAACGCCAGGCCAAATACACCAAATTGTTCCTGGCGCCTTGCTTATTCGATTTCGTATGCATTAGCTTTAAACTGTGAACTCTCCACGATACACGCGGCTTCATAATCAAAACATGCATGGAGTTATATACAACTCACGCGGCGCCTCGGTCTCGGAGCTGTGTGAGTTGTATTTAACTCACATGGCAGTCAACGTGTTAAATAAAGAGTTCATCTTTTTTCACTTATTCAAGTAAACTTACCTGTTATAAAATGTTTAGAACAGACTCGTGCATATTTCAATTGAATTTCACTAAAAGGTCCCCTTTTCAATGCTTTAATCCATTTCTCTGGCCTTTCTAGTGATACAGCATTTGAATAATCACCAGCATTCTTGAGGGCAGCAGGGATTCTATAAAATCTCACTTTGTGTCGGTTTGCTCTCATACCACAATTAACCACGGCACAAAACGATGGCATTTTCTCTAATAAACTCCAACAATAATCAAATAATCAGAAAAAAAACTTTAAATTCGACAAACAACTCAAAAAATTATGAAACTTAAATGACAATTCAGCACAACTGTTTGCATAACAATGGTTTGTTTGTCCTCCAGGCAAAATGGCCGAAGTGGCGTGACGTCATATGAAAATGGTCAATTGAGGAAATTAAGTAAAATCTCCGATTCGACTCCTTTTTGAACAGTTATTGATAAACGTCAAAATTTGACGGTCCTGTTAGTTTCCGATTGGTAGAGTTATTCTATGTATAATCAGGTATTATCGAAATTATACAAGGTAACTTAACTAAATTGATCGTTCCGATTGGTTGAAAATCATACGAAAAAAATAATCAGTAATAATATCACAAGAGCATCGAAAATAATCGATTATACTTCCGACTCACGAGACGTATTTTGCGAAAGCTCTTGTTTTAAGAAAATACGTCGAGTGACGAGGTCAGTATACTGATTATTTTCAATTGCTCGAGTGGTATTCGTTACGATTATATAACGAATAAAAGATATTAATTTTTTTTGACAAACGTCTAAACATCGTCAATATGAAAACATTCACATTTTGACACGAGGCGAAACATCAAAACGATTATATCACGTCATCAAGGGTATATTCACTTATCAATACGCAGAAGTTATGCAAAATTCACGGATTGTATTGGCTTATTCATACATGAGTTATATAAAATTTTTGATCGTGGAGAAAGTAGGTATAGTCTGCTACTCGGTTAGAATGAAAATTCGTGATGCTCGTGGTTCCTCACGCTCGCCTTCGGCTCGCGCTCGGAACTTTTCCACTCGCATCGAATTTTCATTCTAACCTTGTTACAGAATATACTATTCTATTAGGCTATTTTTGAAGACGTGACTAAAATACACAGTTTCAATAGATTTATCTGTCGGCTATAAAATCAAAAGCACTATCATAATTATCCACTGAAGTGGTGTACATTCCAGAGCTAAACAACTTCGTGGATAGAAGCAGTATCACTTCCAGCCTTTGTTGCAGCAATGTCGGGAAGATACTATTCATGTTTCCTACCTTACACGGCTCAAAGTCCACCACTACTTAGAGGAGTGACCATCGCACAGCCCATATCTCCATACCTACATGGCTGAAATGGCCAGTCCATCCAGTCCTCAGTGAAGCCAAGGAAGGGCTTCCCCACCATCACCTTCATCTCCCCTTCAGGAATCGATGAACCCGCCACCAGGCTCACTCAGTGAACCTTATACACGCATGAGGCATTTTCTGAGTACCCTCTATATTCTTGCAGCCTATGAGACACCCTCAATCGCTTGCAGTATCTCCGGAATTATATTCTCTTTGCTGTTCTTATATATTCTATTTGGTTTCTTCGGTGTTTTTCCCAGTTAAAGAAAATTTCAAAGGACAATCTAAGGCCCCTGGCCTTAGATTTTCCTTGTAATATCAAATGATCTCATGCTTGCCACCCCGCAGTGTCTCAAGTCATTAGTTTCACCATAGACTTTTATCTTTGTACGGTTTCGGCGTACATTTGACGTCGTAGGATTGTATGATCTATTCTCCCAGTAGTCCTACGACACTTCTATCTCATCCTTACACCCTATTTCCTCGAGAACTGTGTCATCTTTTCTTTCAAATACCAAATCAAATTTCTGGCGTACCCCATCATGTTAAAAAAATGTCGGTTCCTTAACTTTGTTATGGACCTGTAGTTTCTGTTTTTGTTAGTTATCAAATACCTTTTTCATAATTTTTCAAAAGAAAAGTATAATTTAGAAGAAATCAAAAACAAGTAATATTTATTTCTAAAATTCCCTTGTAGCTTGTACCCACAGAAATCTTAATATATATCGAGTAAGTATGCTTGTACTACTATCTCATGAGTGTAGTGCTATATGTTCATTTTCTTAGTGCAAAAACATACACTGAAGAAGAGGATAAGCAGAAATACGAGTTCGTTACGTTACCAACTTTCTCATGAAGTAAAACTGGCAACCCTGTCTGAGATGCACGTGTGGTCTGTAGTGTGGGTGATCCTTCCTAGAAATAAATACTTTGCGCAAAGCGATACCCATTTCGTTTTGTTGTTATTTTCTCTCTTTTCATTGGGTGGTCCTTTATTTAATTGTATTTGTTTTGTTATGTTTTTTCTGACTTAGTCAGTAGTCTGTGTTGTAGTATAGCTTGTTAATTTGATGCTTGGTATTAATATTAATAATATTAATACCTGCTGTGGTTTCTGATCAACCTTACTCTCTAGTCTTCCAAGTTAATTTATACTAGTGATATCTCAACAACCAGTATAAAATATTTTAATTTCTTTCATTCAGAATGTGTAAAGTAAATGTAATGCATCAAGTTTTATATATTGCCGAAGCGTAAACCTGTTCTGAAATTGATTATGGTTTTTCATGAAATATTCAACAATGAAAGCTGTTCACATGTTACTTTTGTATCTCCACGTCGTAAGTGCAGGAATTTTCCGAAAAAGTCCTGAATATGCCTTCAACATAAGTAGTAAGTTCACCAAACGTTCAATAAATTCTAAAGCAGAATCAGTTTCTACTCAAAATAATGGACCTGTGGGCACGATTGCCTACATAAGGCATAAGGAACCAAAAATGACAAAAACTGATAGATTTTCGGATTCACCATACGATATGCCGTTAGATTACTGCACCAGGCCAGCCAAATGTGAGCCGCTGAATTATACAACTTGCCTTGGAGCTAAACTACCTTACAAATCAACAACTCTTAATTTGACCGACTTGGAAACTCAAGAAAAAGTGCAAGAACAGTTACTTCTGTTATATCAGTACTTACGATATGTTCCTAAATGTTGGGCTGTTATTCAGCCTTTTCTTTGTGCTTTGTATATGCCGAACTGTACTAAGGATCTTGTGAATTTGCCATCGAGAGAAATGTGTGAAATAACGATGGAGCACTGTAGAATGTTTCTGAAAACTCCTGTTTTTCCAGAGATATTAAATTGTAACAATGACATGTTGTTTCCTTCAAAATGTAAGAATGATGTTCATGTTATGAAATTCAATACTACTGGTTATTGTATGGATCCTTTGATAAAAACTGACAAACAAGATTGGTATTATCCAGGTAATATTTTTCTACTATAAGCTACTCATAAAATTTCTGAAAATTTATAATTGTGATTTAGTCAGTTTGCAAATAACCAAATTGAATTTTCATTATTATCTAAATATATAATTATCTAATTATTATCTGAATATATAACAAGGTATTGACATTATTTAAATTTGAATTCTTATATATATACCAAGAAAATAATTGCCAAAATGGAATATTGAATTTTTTTTTCAAGGCAATACATTTCAAATATATTTTAAATTTTGTTTCTAGGAATTGAAGGCTGTGGTCTGAAGTGCAAAGACTCCCTGTATACTGAAACAGAACATCACCAAATTCACAAACTCATTGGTTACTGTGCTTTCATATGCATCATTTGTAATCTCTTTACTGTTATTACTTTTCTCATAGACTGGAATGCTGCTAATAAGTACCCTGCACTAGCAATATTTTATATAAATGTTTGTTTTCTTGTATCTTATATGGGTTGGTTAATCCAATTTTTGAGTGGAGAAACACGAGAAGATATTGTTTGTAAACGAGATGGAACACTAAGAAAATCTGAGCCCAGTGCAAATGAAAATTTATCTTGCGTAATGGTTTTTGTCATGATTTATTATTTTGCAATGGCAGGAATGGTTTGGTTTGTAATTTTCAGCTATTCTTGGCACAAGACATCTCTCCAGGCTTTAGGTACGTAGAAATAATTTATTATAAGATGAGATTCAAACTTAGTTTCAATGTGTTTTCGTTTAATTTATAGGTAAAAGTCAGGAAAAAATTCATAAGAAGAGAGCATATTTTCATTTAGTTGCTTGGAGTTTACCTTTAATTTTAACTATAACCACTATGGCAGTTGGGGAAATAGATGGTGATTATGTTACAGGAATATGTTTTGTCGGTTTCAAGAGTAAAACTGCTAGAATCGGCCTTCTTCTAGCTCCCTCCACAGCTGCTTTGATTATAGGAGGCTATATTATTGTCAGAGGTGAATTTCACATATAAAAATTTACAGTTTTTGAATGGTTTTCATTATATCTCAACATCTATTATTTCAGGACTCCTTCTTTTAATTAAAATAAGAATTGAAAGCCAGGAAGTTATATCTGAACATTCTAATAGTAAAATTAAATCTACTATAGTAAGAATGTCAATATTTGCTACCTTGATGGTTCTCTTTTGTATTATAACTTTTTTTTATCACAACTACCTCTACACCCATGAAGAAGAATGGACCGATAGTCTCAGTACCTATATATTGTAAGCTATTGATGGTGTTTACAATAATAATAATTTAAAAACTGTTATTTCAGATGCAAATTAACCAGCTTCAGTTCTGATTATTCGAATTGTAAACAAGTTAATCGACCCAGTGTTGCTATGCTTCAGTTACAACTGTTGGCAGGATTTGGAGTGGGGATATCAATGGCCTCTTGGGTTTGGTGTGAAGCCACAGTGCATGCATGGGAAAGATATATTAGGAAGTAAGTACATTGCTTAATCATGTATTAGTCTTAGAGCCCAGGACACTAAACCTAGTTCGATAAGACTACCAGATGATATATTTATAATTAGTCACGTCATTGATAGGGGAACACGAAATGGCGATGCTGCAATGCAAAAAACCTGGCTACGTCATAAAAAAAAATAAATTAAAAAAGAATATATCAGGTTTCTAGTACGATAAGACTCCCAATTTTTATTTGTTCCTCGAAATAGGAGAGTGATAGAACTATACGATAATGCAGTGCTGCAAGCCCCCCTGATTGGCCTAATCAGTGGCAGCAGCATGATATACGACGCCTCGTATCTAGGTATCTAGTATGATTGATCTCCTCAAAAAATCCGAGCTCATCCGAAAGGTCATCAATTTCTGTGTAAAAAACACCACTGCTGCATTTTCCAAACAGTGGAGAAAGTGGTTGCTGCAGCCATTGAAGTCGCCCTCCGCGCGGCTGCATTCGGCGTTTCAATTTAGTTTTGTCAGCAAGCGACCGGTTCCTTCCGATTTTTACCGGTTGAATAGGCCTCCCACGTTCACATAATAATAATAATAATATAATTTATCCTTTAGATATTACATAAATATATAGGACATGTCAGTATACAAAATACAAAAAAGTTAACAAGATGGAAATTTAACAAATATCAGTAGAGAAATATTCTTTCAAACTATAAAAACAAAAAGTAGACAATATTATATGAATATATATATAATAATTTTACGTGTCGTTGATTGTTTAAACAAATTAAATCGGCAAATTTTATGTGAGTTTATTCGATTTTTCGGCCATTTTCATTTGTGTTGTATTCATAGAATAAATATATCGTTATAATAATTAATCAATAGAATTTTAACATTAAGTAATTTATTATTAAGTAATTTCTGCAAAAAGTAATGTGAATCCAATTAGTTGAATTGTATTTATAAAATTGTATTATATAAATAATCGACATTTTTTTAATAGAGAGAGAGATATTTATTCCACAATATACAGAACAAAGTATATAGAAATTCAATAAAATACACAGTGACTTTAGTCTAAGCGTTGGAAATAACGAAAAAAAGAGGAAAAAAAAGCTTTAGTTAAAATTCGTCAGAAAGAATTCTGAGATATCATAAAAAACATACTGATATAGAAGTTGTTTAATTTTTCTTTTAAATTTTTTGTTTGTTAGATTTTTCAAATCCGAAGGTAAATGGTTATATACTTTAATACCTGAATATAAAGGGCCATTTCGAGTGCGACCATATTTATAGTTTGGAGGTATTATGTCTTGTTTTCGCGTGGGATATTTATGTCTGTCATTTGGGGTAGGAAGTTCATTTTGATGTTTGTGAATTAATAAAGAAATTTTGTAAACATAAGTATTTGTCATGGTCATTATTCCATTTTCTTTAAAAAATGGTCTACAAGAAGTTCTAGATTTTAAGTTGAAAAGTGCTCTAATTGCTCTCTTTTGAGCCATGAATACGGAGCCTGCGGATACCGCCGTCCCCCAAAATTCAATACCATATTGCATTATACTATGAAACTGAGCGAAATACACCGTTTTTGCTACAAATATGTTAGTATGTTTTTTTATTGCTCGCAATGCAAATACATATTTGCTAAGAGATTTATTTAGTTGATTTATATGGAAGTTCCAGTCAAGCTTGTTATCAATGTGTATGCCTAAGAATTTTATGTTGTGAGAAGAGGTGATGGTTTGTTGACCTATATTTTTATCAACCACGTCAGAGTCTCGATACAGGTTAAAAGATATATTTTGAGTTTTGCCAATGTTCAATGCTAGTCTGTTAGCGAGAAACCAATCCGATACGCCTTGCATGACGGTAGTAGAAGAAAGTAATAAAGAATCTTTGTTTATTCCGCTGACAATTATACTGGTATCATCGAAATAAAGAGAAAAATAAGCATTGGGAACATTTACCACCAAGTCATTGATATATAAGAAACAATGTTGGTCCCAAGATAGACCCTTGAGGAACTCCGCATTGAACATCGACGCAACTCGAGTAGTATTGATCGCACCTGTTATTAACGGTATGATTAATTCGTACGCACATTTTACGGTTCGACAAGTAAGACCCGAACCAATCATGCGGTGTACCTCGAATACCACAATAATACAACTTTTCCAATAACAATTTATGGTCCACGCAGTCAAAGGCTTTTGACAAGTCACAAAATATACCTAACGGATATTGTTTAAGTTCTAAGATTTCATGTAACTTCTCAATTAGATGTAAAATGAATGGAGATTTTGTAACAATATCAATACTTTCATTCATAAAAATTATTCAAAAAAATTATCTTGCTAAGAAATTTTCACATCTTGCATGCAGATCTATGACTGGGGTTTTTGACGGGTTTAGGGGCAAATATTTTTCAGAGAAGGTAACACTGGCCTAGAGTTTATACCTGCTTAGTCTTGTGGAAAACGTCAGTAACGTTCGGTCTTTTTGCTGTCGGTATTTCAAAATGCGTTGTTTCGTTTGCAAAAAAACTTGTAACTTCACTGAATTTGATGAACGTACGTTAAATAAATGTTTGACAATTATTGCGTTCCGAAAAAAAAGTGTCTTAAATACGGCGACTCGCCATTAAGCCGTGAGAATAGTGAGAATTATGGTTATCATTATGGGTGCTACAGAAAATTCTCTGTTTTGCAACGGAAAGACCAGGAAGAACTGAACCATTATACAGCGGCGTTTTTTCGAAAAGGCAAAGTGAGACCTTATAAAATATTAGAAAAAAATGAACGATTGCAGAAGGTTTTCGCGTCTCGAAACGATCGCACGAATTTAGAAGACGAAAATATAGTCGACACGCTACAAGAATTCACCTAACAAATGTTAAAAATCGGTTAAAAATTGTAAGCGCGTGGATGTTGCCAGATTCGAGCTTTTCCAGAAGCTGTATTCAGGGAGTGGTTCGAATTAGGTTTTTTTGAGAAAAATAAAAGGCTTTGATTCAAGCCTCATGGCACCATGTTTTCGGTCTTTGAAACAAAAAATATTACGCACTATATACGTCACCAGCATGTGGCTGAATTCAACTTCACCACATTGAGTAACGCTCCATTTCGAAGAGTACGGCTGGGAGATGCGGGAAAAACTGCAGCCTCTCTGGTATACAGGTCAATCGACGCCACTATTCGTGGACGATATATTGGCTATGTCGGTTGACACCGAAGAAAACAGTGAGGATGAATTCGATTTCGTTGTATTCGATTCGGATGACGAAAAGTAGCGTAAGAATAATTACTGATAATAAAGAAATAGTTTACAGGAAGAATAAAAATAAGTTTATAAGAATTTTTAATTAAGACTTATCTTGTTATTAGTAGTTTTTTCACACCTCATGTTCTTGACACGTCATGTTGTCGTACTTGTAAAAAAAATATATTGATAAAATGATCAAATTATTGGAAAAACCAATCTTCGTTTTTCATTGCCCGCATCCAAATTTAAAAACACCAATTCACGTTCATACTCATTCAAAATTATTTGTTTAAACAATCAACACAATGAAAATGGCCGAAAACTCGAATAAAATTACATAAAATTTGCCGATTTAATTTGTTTAAACAATCAACGACACGTAAAATTATTCATATGTGAACGTGGGACGCCTATTCAACCGGTAAAAATCGGAAGGAACCGGTCGCTTGCTGACAAAACTAAATTGAAACGCCGAATGCAGCCGCGCGGAGGGCGACTTCAATGGCTGCAGCAACCACTTTGTCCACTGTTTGGAAAATGCAGCAGTGGTGTTTCTTACACAGAAATTGATGACCTTTCGGATGAGCTCGGGTTTTTTGAGGAGATCGATCATACTAGATACCTAGATACGAGGCGTCGTATATCATGCTGCTGCCACTGATTAGGCCAATCAGGGGGGCTTGCAGCACTGCATTATCGTATAGTTCTATCACTCTCCTATTTCGAGGAACAAATAAAAATTGGGAGTCTTATCGTACTAGAAACCTGATTTTTTTTTTAATTTTATTTTTTTTTATGACGTAGCCAGGTTTTTTGCATTGCAGCATCGCCATTTCGTGTTCCCCTATTAATGACGTGACTAATTATAAATATATCATCTGGTAGTCTTATCGAACTAGGTTTAGTGTCGTGCGCTCTCCTACTATATTATCTAATGTAAACACTTAACTATAATATTTGAACTTTGTTTTAAAACTTTTGTTTGATCTGCTTTTTCAGAAAATTTCACTGGGAGGTGGATGTTCCGTTAAAGCACCAAAAGCATAAAGTAATAGCAACTGCTTTTGCAAAAAGAAAAAAGTATTATGAAGGCGGTAAAATCTCAATAGAAGATCAAAACTATACAGATCCGGTGGGCCTTGATTTCGATCCAAATAGTGCATCCAGTAATGAGCTTAGCACCTCTTGGGTTGAGAATTTGCGTAAACTCATATACCGAAGAGGCGCAGTTCCAAATCAGCCCGATTCAGAAGTAAGCCTAAGTTTAAGACATGTTAGTATAGAAAGCCGTTGTAATTCGGGTGATAGCCAACTTTCAGTACAAATAGCTGAGTTGAAAGCAGTGAAAAAAGTAAGAAACAGCAGTGGTTATAGAAAATCGAAAAGACATTCACGAAAATCACGAAGTAGACACTCTAGGCGATCAAGTAAATACTCCAACCGTGGCAGTCATACTAGCCTAGATTCTCACTTAGAACTCATTAATGCTCTTACAAACAAAGAAAATAGTAAGAGTCTCAGGCCAAATCTGAACAGAAGAACTGCAAATGCTGGATTGGATGGCCAACATTTCACAGATTTGTTAAATAATAGAAAGTTAGTGAGACCTTATAGTCGTAAAGCTAAAAGTGGTAGTGAAGACGAAAATGTATCCGTAACAATTTCTGAAAGTAAAATAAATATGGTATTGAGTAAAACTAACAATTTAGACCTAAATGATCACCTAATGATTCAGTCTTTAAGAAAACAGATTGGTGATATAACTTCTACGTCATTGTCAGAGGAAGAATTTTTACACAAAGATTTTGGACAGGAAAAGAAACAACTGAGAATTGATGGTAGTTCGCTTCTAAGTAGAAGATCGACACAAACTAAATATAGTTCAAATTCAGGGTGTTCTGTTTCAGAAAGTGTTAGCTCTTCGTGTCCAGAAATAAAAAATCTGGTGCAGAGTTCTGTTACTTCTGCAGTCTCGGGTGGTGAAAAACTTAATAGATCAAGTAGACAATCGCGGACTTCCAGAACATCTACTGATGTAGCAGTTCAAACTAGTATACAAGATATAGAGATGGACGAATTAGATAAAAGTGATGAAGTTGATACTAAATTTTTGAAAACTAAAATTTTGAAGACTAAGGAAAATAAAAAATTTAAAAAAGACAGTGATGGAATGTATAAAGGATCTAGAGATTACTGCAAGAATTGTGGAACTGCAGAGGAATGTGAGCCTTTAAGTAGAGATTCCAATAAATTATTAGGAGAAGGTAGTGAGGAGAAGGAGCTCTGCACAAAAGAAAAGAGAAAATACTCTAAAAAAAAATGACTGACTCAATTGTGAATATAATTATTCATAAGTTTGAAAAATATCATTTAGTTTATCCTTAGTGTATATTTATTAATTTCATATTTGTTACGAAATGAGTAATTTTATTGTTCCGACTAATTTTATGTTATTTTGTAGTTACAAAATCTTACTACAATATGCATGAATTATTCTCGCTATAGATATAACTGAAACTTCCCGATAGAGCTGGTTCATAAAGGAAATAAACTGTTAGTGATAATGTATTCGTAGACATTTAATTTCTAACTCTGTCTTAAATCGCTAATGGTTTCAATTGTAGATCATTTCGATGTTATTTTTACTACATTAGGAACGGTAAGGATACTGCTTGACATGACAAACATGTACCGGGTGTCTGATTAAGAGAGTCGCGCGGCTGTATCTCACAAACTGTACGTCGTAGAGACTTACGGTAAAAAATTTTATAACCAGAGTGGCCAACAGAAAATCCTAGAAATTATTTTCAGGTTTCTAAGATGGCCGCCAGGGGGCGTAACCGCCATCTGAAACTTTTAAAGTGATTTTTTCTAATATTCATCTAGCGAATATACCAAAAAGCTATTTTCTGTTTAAAGCTGAGCTTCATTCGAGTCATTTTTATTTGACACTTTTTGACGTATCTATTGAAATGAAGTGGTGGGGGTTGATTCAATGTTTTTTTGAATAAACAGCTGTAACTCCTGAACGACTGAACGGATTTCAACAAAGTTGATCTCGTTGGGAAAAGCATTTATTTCTTCATCGAAAACATTTTATCAGAAAATTGCTAATTTCTCTAAAAATTAAATGCAATAACATAACTTTTTTTCCTCAAAAATGTATTGTGATGATGCCAAAATAGGCTAGTGAAAACCGTATCTCGATACCTTATTCCTAGCCTAAAATATCGAAGAAAGAAAATTTTGTTATCATATGATTCAAAAAGATGCCATTACACCGGTATTTATTTTCATCTATCTGTATTTTTTCCAAGAATCAATGATGAAATTTAATAATTTCATGATTTTCAAGAAATAACATTCTTATTTCAAAAACTTCAAAAAAAAATTCGAGTGGGAGCATAATAACCAATGTAATATGCAAATGCAATGTAGTCAGTATATGAAGAGCAAGCCATGGAGGAAAATCAGATGCCTCAAATCAACTTGTCAACAAATACTAAAATTATACATATAGTGGCAGTTTAATAAGTTTTTGTGGCACACAGAAGTAAGGATTGAAAAAGATTGGAATACATTTCACAAACAATGGAGCTGTTGATATCACTGACGCTATATTTTGAAATTCTTCAAAATGTGGCATTGGCACAAAGAATATACAGTGCTCTATATTCGGCGTCTACGCCATGCGAGAATTTTTCCGCGTTCAGTCCGAAATTTGCGTAATACTGGCAGCTTCGACCCTATAAATTTCAGATGAAAATTCTCTATTTTCTTCAAATATGCCCAACAAATTCTCGCATGGCGTGAACGCCAATTTGGAAATCGAGTTCCATATAATCTTTGTGCCATTGCCGCATTTTGAAAACTTTCAAAATATACCGCAAACATATCAACATCTTCATTGTTCGTAAATGCATTTCAATAGTTTTCAGTCCTTACTTGTGTGTGCCACAAAAACTCATTACACTGCCATTATAAGTTCATTTTTAATATTTGTTGACAAGTTGATTTAAGGCATTTATTTTTCCTTCATGGCCTTCTTTTCTTATTCTGACTACCTTCTTGCACTTTCACAAATTATATTTATTGATTATTATGCCCCTAAAAGATTTTATAAAATTTTGTTGAACTAAGAATACGATAAATATGATAATCATTGAATGATGAAATTTCATTATTGATTCTTGGAAAAATATAGATAAATAAAAATAAAAACCGGTGTGATGGCGTCTTTTTGAATCATAAGATAACTAAATTTTCTTTCTTCGATATTTTAGGCTAGGTATAAGATATTGAGATACGGTTTTCACTAGCCTATTTTGGCATCATCATAATACATTTTTATGGAAAAAAAATTATGTTATTGCATTTAATTTTTTAGAGAAATTAGCAATTTTCTGTTATTATAACAAAAAACGCTCTCTACTGGCATAACCAAAAATTTGACAGACCACAGATAAAATGTTTTCGATGAAGCAATAAATGCTTTTACTCACAATCGATCGGTAATCGATGGTTTTCTAACCTTCAAAACAGTCGGGAAGCGCTTCATTACATACTTCATACTTTCCCGGCTAACAAATCTCACTTTCCCGGCTAGCAAATGTCACTTTACCGGCTAGCTTGTGTCACTTTACCTACTAGTACTGGAAATAAATCAGAATTAACTCGATATTCATTTAATATAAAAAGAAAAAAACTATTTGGAATTATAAATATTAATAGTTACAGTCGAATTATGATTACTATTGACCGTTAAAGCAAGACCTTGTTGCTTAAAGTTATGAGTTTCAGAATTCGATGATGATGCCGACGTTCTAGGATTTTCTTTTAGAAGTTCATCACACCTGTAAGCTCCAGAAATGCCAATAATCAAAGCAACCTGAAAGAAATTTGTACTTTAACATTTTTAATATGCACTAAAGAAATTAAAATGTTACCTTTTGAGGGAGATATTCTATCGGAGCATCGTTTAGAAATTTATCGATGTTTGCTTTGGAAAGAACACTTGACTTTTTAGCTTTGCATCCCACATTTTGCCTTTTCAAGTATTTTGCATAATTACTGATTGCCTATATTTAATAGTGTTCGTAGCATCGAGTACCTTGACCATAATGTACTGGCTTTATTCTGATTAGGTACTCGATTCACCGAAATAGGCAAGGAGCACAGTCTCCGTATTCACATACCTTCCTCTGATTTTCACAGGAATAAGGCCTTCGGATGTTAGTTCTGCAGCTACTCGAAGTTCTAGTAGTATGGATTCAAATTCGCAGTCGGACATTTTTCGTTAATATTGTCAAGAATTAAATTGTGAATTATGACCCAACTGTCAGATCGAATCTATGGTTAAATCAACTAACTTTTATGTTGCCTAATTAATACAAGTAATAATAATTATTATCAGAACTTGATTATTAATGTGATAGATTGTGAGTAAAATAGTATACAAACCTCGGGGAAAATCATTCCAGCCTCACGTCTGCAGCACACCTCGGTATGCTACCTTGCCGTTCGGCTGTAATAGATTACTTCCCCGCTCGGTATGTAATATACTATTCCCAACGAGATTAACGTTGTTGAAATCCGAGTTACAGCTGTTTATTCAAAAAAATATTGAATTACCCCCCACCACTTCATTTCAATAGATACGTCAAAAAGTGTCAAATAAAAAGATCTCGAATAAAGCTCAGCTTTGAAAAAAAAAATAATTTTTTTGGTATATTCACTAGATGAATTTCAGAAAAAAATCACTTTAAAAGTTTCAGATGGCGGTTACGCCCCCTGGCGTCCATCTTAGAAACCTGAAAATAATTTCCAGGATTTTCTGTTTCCCACTTTGGTCATACAATTTTTTACCGTAAGTCTCTATGACGAGTAGTTTGTGAGATACAGCCGCGTGCCTCTCTTAATCAGACACCCGGTACAATAATATTTTTCAAGTGGTCTTTTGTGTTTTCAAATAAGGCACAGATGAAACTTGTCTCTATTTACTTCTAAATGACGCCTCTCTTAATCAGACACCCGGTACAATAATATTTTTCAAGTGGTCTTTTGTGTTTTCAAATAAGGCACAGATGAAACTTGTCTCTATTTACTTCTAAATGACTAGTGTGGCCAGAAAATTTATTTTCTATTCCCTATGCCAGATGGCAGGGCAGTCGAGACTTAGACATTTTCAAGTGAACATTTTTCTACATGTAGACAAACTGATCAAGTATAAAAAAGGATTAACGCATTTACCTCATTCATGTAAAAAATTAATAAAAAAAGGAATTTTGCAATCTATATAATTTTTTGTTTTATCTGGTTGATTGTATTCTCCGATTTGAGTGATATATGGTTATTTCTAAACAGATCCTAGCAAGGTACTTCTATATACATCTCTCTCATCTGCTCTTGTAGACGTGTATACAATATCACACACATAAATTATTGAATTGTGATTTTATCCATGACAGTTTATAAGTTTTTCTATTAATTGAACTGAACTCATCATTTTTATTGATAGCTACCAATTGAATACTTTTGTTATTATCATTTAAAATAGTGATTGTAAACATGTGCCTTTCCAAATATTTTGTATTAACAAATTGAATATTTTATTATTATATGTGATTTGCTATGACAATAAATGCAAATTCTAAATGTTTTTCACATTCTTATGGAAATAGAGGATATTATTATTAATGAATATTACAAGATGTGACAAATTTTGCATACTCAATTTTGTGCAATTTGAATTTGATATAGTTAGAATATTTTTTTTATCATAATTTGAATTGATATTACTAGGAGAGATTGACTCATTGTATTGATTAGGCAGCTGTATATTTTATTACAACAAATATAAACAACAGTAATGTGTATTTGAATTTTTCAAATAAAAGTTTTAAATATTTGATAATTTTATTTTTGGATAATCAACATATTTCTTCCAAGTTTTCAATTGTATGGATGAGAAATGTTTATTAATTTTGTATTCACCGCTAACAATTTTGAATATAGTAAAAATATTTTCAAGTAATCCAGTTTACAATTTGAAAAATTTTTCATGCAAGTAATAATTATTACTATTAAAAGTTGTTCTGATAGAACTTGACTTCAAACAGAATTTATTTTCATTTCAGAATTCAGATTATTTTTTTTAATAGGTGCATATAAAAAACTCAAATTTGTCAAACTGATAATTTGTTAATTCTGGTAATTGCTCATAATGAGTTATTGGTTGACAATGAAAGATCATCTGACACTAAAACATATACTCAGGTAATTCTTTTTTGATATATTTTGATTGAGGACTATGTTGAAGCATTTTGAATGAAAAACTAATTGTGAAATCAACACAAATATTTTAGAATTCAAAGAATCAGATGCTTTTTATTTGAGTAGTACAAACTTGCTTCATGAGGAAACCATACACAGAACTATATTAACAGGAGAATAAATAAATATTCGTATTCTGCGAAGAAAAGATGATTTTCAAATCTATTGACACAGACAGCTGATCTCTTAAATACTTCGCTTTTTCATTTGTTTACTTGGAGATTTCAAGTCGGAATTGGAACTGCTTTGGCAACAGCTTCCAAAACTTGCTCATTATTAAGCCTAACATTTTTAATATCCTTTGAAATTGAACACCATAATTCTCCATGATGTGGTTCGGCATTTAGACATCTCTGTTTTACCTCTTGCTGTTGTTCTTTTGTACCATGAAGCTGTTCAAAACGATACCAATAGCCCCAAGCATCACCCAGATCTGGTTCAATTTTCAGAGTTCTCTGAAACCATTCACGACATTTACTCAATTTTCTTTCTGCCCAGAAAAGCTTGCTCACTGCTAATAAAACAAATGGGTCATGCTCGCATTTTTTCAACGCGTCAACCTATATAAAAAATTTAAAATCAGTATTGAATGTGACATTTTCAAAATAATGATTTCTTCTACATACAGATTTTGTTTTTCTCTGAGGTCTTGCCTCCATGAAGATAGCTTCTGCCCATAAATGTCCCGAAGTTGGGCATTCTTGCAGCGCTTTTGCCATCATGGAATTTGCAATATCTTTCATATTTGATCTCAACTCAACTCTTATTGCTTCCAACCAAAGAATATCATTTTTTGGATTTTTCAGCCTGGCTCTTTCCAAAACAGATCGAGCTTTTATAAGTAGACCTCTTTTTTCCTCTAATCCTGATAACAATACCCACAAAGCAATTGAATCAGGACATTTCTTAATCTAGAAAATGGTTACCAGTAAAGCCTTTTCTTTGTAGAAATTAATTTAAACTTACGCCTGTATTATAAGCATCAAATGCTTTCGAGAACTCATTTAGTTGCTCGTGAATCTGTCCAATCATCATCCAAAGTTTTGGAAAATTTGGAAATACTTTAAGTGCTTCATCAAGCAATCTCAGAGCAGCAGATGTGTCATTCAAGGACCATTCAAGTTTAGCACTCTTCATTAACACTCTTGGAGTAGGAGCAGAACCTAAAGACAAATTTTGAAATTAGTAACTCAGATTTGTATGAGTAGTGGAACAATGAAATAAAATACCAAGTATATTTGTTTATTGTGGTAACGTCCATTATCATAATATCGGAGAAATCTTACAGGTTTCTGGACAAAAATGTTTATTATTAATTTACTAACAATGCCGACGTTTCAATGCTACTTGCATCTTTTAATGCTTACCTAGCCTTGAAAAAGATGCAAGTAGCATTGAAACGTCGGCATTGTTAGTAAATTAATAATAAACATTTTTGTCCAGAAACCTGTAAGATTTCTCCGATACCAAGTATATTATTTCTCATTTATATTTCATGAATATCTCAATGAAGTTCAGTGGTTAATTTTCAATAAAATTTCAGGAATAATATTACTGTATTTTATGTTTAGCAATAAGAATAAAAACTGACCTCTTGCTTTAGCTAAAAGTTTTCTGGCTCTTTCATACTCATGATTTTCAGACTCTAGTTTTACAGCTGCCAACCAAATTTCCTCACTATTAGGATTGGCTTGGAAAGCTAGAGATAGAATTCCTCTTGCAGCTGGAACATCACCAGCCAACCATTTACTTTTGGCTCCCATAAGCCATAATACCTAAAAGAGTTAACAACTTATAAGTAGCAATTCTTCATATAAAAAGTATATAGTAAATATAGTGATTAAATGCTTCTCACCTCACTTTTAGGACAGTGAGCTACAGCTCTCTGTAGTAAGCCTTCCAAAGATTCTCTGGTGCCATTGTTTTTCTCCAAATATGCTGCACGAAGCCATATTGATTTTTTACCTGGGAATGCGGCAAGAGCATAGTTATAAACTGCTCGGGCACACTCATAAGCTCCTTGATTTGTACACTAAAAACGGCAAAAATAAATAATAAACATTTCATTCAAACAAAGCAGAGTTATATTTGTAATTTTCTACCTTGACAGTTACAGAGTGTTAGAAAAGTATATTTTGCACATTTTAAACTATGTTACGTAGGAATATGAAACTTGTTTTGTTTGAAGTATCAATATGCAGTTGGAAATATCAGACTGATACCAATTCTTTTGTGTGACAAAACATTGACTAAGAATTCACTTCCAACAGAAAGGTTTAACTTACAATTTCGGCATCTTCCATCCAAGTGTGCTTTTGATCTTCCGGTTCAACACCATATGTTATTATATTCTTTATGATAGCACGACAACAATGAATGTGTCCTCCTTTTTCACTTTCAATGGCCTCTTTGAACCAGTGTTCTCTATTAATCTCCACTCCATTAGCACTTAGAGAGGATATGGCCCTTTCAATAATTTTTTCCACCATAGCAACATTACCTAAAATGAATACAAATCATTGTTTGAAGTTTTACATCAAACACAAGATTATTTCACCATGAGCTTCTTCTAACTTTGCAGCTGTAGTCCAGATCTGCTTGTCGGTGGGAATGTTTTCTCGAGCCTTGTTGAGTACTTTTCTGGCATTTTCATATGTTTCAAGTCTGGCTAGAGCTAACCATAACTCAACTGCTGTAGGACAACATTCTACAGCTCTTGATAAAAGTATTCTTGCATCTTCTGGATTTTCTAATTCAACTGCCACTTTCCACAGCCTAACTGAGTTTGGAATATGTTCTAAAGCTTTTCTAAAAACTCGACGCTTGGCTTTAGTTTCCTGTTCCAAATCTGCTGCTTTTATCCAAATTCTCACCTATAAATTGATAATAACTAACTGACCAAGTATTCATTTATTTTAAAGAAAAATTCTTAATACCTTACTTTTCCAATAGTAATGCTATCAAATCAATTTCTGAATCTATATATTCAAAGCTCAATTCCAAACAAGTTTTTACTTTTGTAATGAATGTATTTATTGTATTCAGATGGATAACAAATTTTGTGTTGATAGAATAGAAATAAGAGGTTAGACAAAAAGCATTATTTTTAGATGATCTTCATATGAAAAATATAATAAGAAATGAAAAAGTGACTGATAAAATATAAATTGCCTGAATTGAATGAATTTTAAAACTATATTTTTGAGAATTCAGATCACTATATTCGTTTCAAACAAAAGGATTCTGTTAAGTAGTGAATGAAAATTTTTTTTTGATTTCTTTGAAGCATAATTATAAATTATAATATATATATATATATATATATATATATATATATATATATATATATATATATATATATATATATATATATATATATATATTTATACAAGGAGTATTGTCGTAACTTCTAACTTATAAAAGGTTATATTGGGCACTCGGCAAAAGGAGGCTAGATTTAAATCAAACAACCATTGGTCATGAACATCTATATTTCGGTCCTTAGTTTGGGACCTTCATCAGGATGCTAGAAGTCAGAGAACTCAAATAGCAACACAATATTTTTTTTTTGGTTGATTTGTTGTGTTGCTATTTGAGTTCTCTGACTTCTAGCATCCTGATGAAGGTCCCAAACTAAGGACCGAAATATAGATGTTCATGACCAATGGTTGTTTGATTTAAATCTAGCCTCCTTTTGCCGAGTGCCCAATATAACCTTTTATAAAATATATATATATATATATATATATATATATATATATATATATATATATATATCAAATCAAATCAAAAAATGTTTATTTCAAATAAAATACGTAAAGTGTAACATTTTTTTACAAACAACCAATTCAAAGATTCAAGAGCACAATTAATCCGGTTGGATTTGTGTGTGCACTACACTAAACTAATACAAAACCTTTAAAAATCAATCCTTTCTTTTCATTATTTCAAAAGTACTTTACAGGTATATTACTTAAGCATATCATTACTTACGGTAGTAATATAGTGAAAAATTATCCCATTGGTATTCCAATACAAACAGAAAAAAAAAGAGAAAAAAGTTATCAACTAATGCAAATAATCATAACAAATACTCAGTCAAACCAGGGTATGTTTTTACAGATATCTCTATAGTTAACTATTATCCATTCGTTTAGTTTTCTTTATTCTAAAAAACTTTTGATTTCTTAAATTGTCTGGTAGAAGATTTATTATTTTAGGGATGACAAAGGACATATGTCTCTGAGTAGCAGAAAACAATGAGTTAGATGAGTATAAACTATTTTTTGTAATTAATCTAGTATTTTTTAGTATGATTCACATAATTAATAAAGTCAGTATTGTTACAACTATATCGAATAACATTTTTCACATACAGCTGCCTTATATTTAGCAGTTTTGATTCCATAAATAGCCTATCAGTAGAATATAATTTGCCTTTGAACAGCATTACTTTCATTATAAATTTCTGTGTGATAAAAAGTGGATAGAGGATGTTATTATATATATATATATATATATATATATATATATATATATATATAAATATATATAAATATATATATATATATATATATATATATATATATATATATATATATATATATATATATATATATATATATATATATATATATATATATATATATATATATATATCAATTCAAAATGAAGGATACAAAATCACATAAATTTTACTTTGATTACATTTATAAAAAAATTAATTTTAATTCTACTGAATTCCTTTTTTGCTAGAAATATTTTCATTCTAGTTCTATTCTCAGCACTTACAGATGTAGGAATATGTCTTGCTGCCTGAGCAATCACAGCTTTTGATGTATCAGGAGGATTAAGTCTGGCAGCTTCTAACCATAAATCTTCACTGAGAGGATTTACTTCGCAACCTTTCATTATAAGATTCCTAGCTGCTTGTACTTTTCCTGTAACTTCTTCTAGACGAGCACTCGCTATCCAAGCTGGTGGATGATTGGGATTTGTTTCCCTAACAGATTTCAGCAGCAGTCTAGCCTTTTTAATGTCATTTATATCTCCACCATAAGTTGGTATCATTGATTGTAAATCTGTAAGGTAACCCTTTGGATCTACTACTGTTTGACCAGTTACTGAATCCGAAACCTAAACATTGTGAATCATATTATTTAGACACCAATTAAAACAAGTTATATTATGGAACTTCAAATTTCTACCTAAATATACTTTCCTGAGATAATTTGACATTCATAAGAGTATTTCTTGCTTGCCCAATTTTCCTCAAATCCATATCACCAGTTGGTGTCAGCATTCCTGAAAAAACTTACTTTGCAATCCATTCATTTCATTGAGTGCCTCTTATACAAAGGAAATTTGGAAAATACCTGGAGTAGATACTCCTGGTACCATACTGGCTAAGCCTGAGCTAGGGTCTAAACTTGTTGTTGCTTCTCCTCCTAAATTCCTTGAAAGAACACTGTCAGGAAGTGGAGTGAATTTCTCTCCTCTTGGATTTCTTTGTTTTTTGTTTCTAGCATCACCTACTTCTGGGATATTTTTCCACTCATCATCAGATACATTACTAAGTTCTCTTTTAAGATCAGAAAATTGCTGTTGAATTTTAGGTCTGTAATGAATATATGAGCTTTAAGTATACTCAATAGATAACCTTATTATTAGATAAGTAACAGGAAGCAATTGTTTCAATTTGGGGGAGCGCTGAATATTAGTGCTACAAATCTCTCCATGAGCAGGTGTGACATTAAATAAAATAGTTTAGTCTAGAACTTATTATGATTTAATGAAGTTTTGATTATGAACTTATAGGGTACACAAGTTTTATACATAATTCTTGATAAATTTTCAATTAACTTGCCTTTCTTGGCGATATCTCTCCAATTCTTCCCTCAAACGTTTTTCCCTATATTCTTTACGTTTTTCGTCCATTCTTTTATCGATGGCTTCATAAATAGCATCAGCTTCAGCATCATCTTTGTCATAGGGATCTTTGGAGAATAGGGATCCTCCGTAACCATTGAAGTCATCATAGTTTGAGTCATTCAAGTCCTCTTCTTCCTAAAGAAATATTACTGTTACCACGATTTCAACATAAGACTGTAAAGTAAAAAGTTTTATTAATTAAAATTCTCATAGGTACTTCTTTTTCCTCTTCTTCATTCTTTTTGGTTCTTTTAGCAGCTGGAGGGGCATGACGATCATCTCTAAAATAACCAAGTGTTAAAATTATAGATCTAGAGGCATTATAATTTCACTTACGAAACATCATTGGCATCCCGAGCTGGCCCGATATCCGATCGTGTTGTAAAACCAGTTGCACTAAAATGAATTGTCATTATTCATTTGAATTCATTATATTACATTTTATTTACCCTCTACCAACTCCAGCTACATAACCAAGTGGTGCAGGGACACCTAAGAAATGCTTCTTGTTTCTGTTAACTAATGCCTGTGGTGGTGTTGTCATTTCGAAAATGTCATCAATGTTATATCACATTCACGAAGAAGTGAAGATAACTTATTTGAAACTTAATACTAAACAAACTATTAAAAATCTCAAGGAAAATCTTTGAGTAACTTTAATTTTTTTACCCAAAATATAACCCTATACCGATAGGAGTTAGGTTAAGACTACTTGTGTTGTGACAGTTTGTGTTTGACATATTAGTTATGTGTAGTATCTTGCAACTACTTTATAACGGAACTACATAATGTGTTCAACTCAACTACTCTTTTCAAGGTTGCGAATAAGGAAATCTATCAGCCTTCTTAATTTTAATTTAGGTTATGTAGTAAGGGAAGTTTATTTTAGATGATACTGGTATCATATTGTTTAACTGGGTTAAACTGTATTCGAAAATATGAAAATTAATGAGAAAAACTTATCTGTTTACGCTGTTTCTGCCACTCCAGTCGATAAAGAGGGGTATATGAATAAAAAGGGAGAAATGAATAAAGTTTTCCAGAAGAGATATTTTGTTTTGAAAGGGAATCTGCTCTTCTATTTCGATAAAATGGGAGATAAGGAACCAATTGGGGTGATCATATTAGAGGGATGTACATTAGGTTTGTAATTATTTTATTTATATATATGTTTATATATATATATATATATATATATATATATATATATATATATATATATATATATATATATATATATATATATATATATATATATATATATATTAGTATATATATTATAGCTAGTATATATATACATATATATATATATGTATATATATATATATATATATATATATATATATATATATGTATATATATATATTTGAACTTATATACTACATATGAAGTTCACACATCATGAAACTTGGGATTTTAGAACTAGTTGACGATGAAGAGCAATTTTGCTTCAAGATAGATTTCCATGGGCCTAATAATCGAAGTTATATTCTTGGAACAGATACTCAAGAAGCTATGGAGCAGTGGATGAAAGCTCTAGCTTGTTCAAGTTATGATTATATGAAACTAATGGTAGCAGAGCTGCAAAGACAGTTAGATGATATTGCAGGTAGTTAATCATAAAAATAGATTTAACATAGGTAATTTTGGTGATATCTTTATCATCTAAAAAAAGATTTCTCTAACTGTGACAGTTGTGGGTGAAATTATCTTAAAAAACCATATATTTACACTTTATATAAATATGCTATTTGATTAATTATACTTCTCATGAGAGATGTAGTACATATGCTTCATCTTATGACATTTAGGTTGTAAGAGTGGACAATCTAATATAATTTACTTTTAAATCTGACAGTTATGAAACTGTAATTAGTAAGTTTTGAATTTTTCTAGAAACTCCAGTAAATTCACCTAAGCACGAACAATCACCTATTCCACCTCCTAGACATCGACATAATCCATTTGATAAAGTGGATAATACAACTCGTCAAAAATTTCATAGTTCACAATCTCCACACAAAGGTAAGTCTTAAAATCAGTAAACATGAGATGAAAAATTTCTCCTTTATATTAAGGTTTGAATTTGTGTTTTTCATATTTAAAATATACTTATTATGGTATTTGGTTTAGGATTGCTGCATTTGTTTTCACTATTTATGTATCTTTTCTCTAATTTCACAAGGATAAATTATAATTGTGATGTACCTTTATTTTGAAAATTATATTGTTTACTAACTAATCAACTAACTAACTGCCAAAAAAGTATAATAAATGTATGACTAAAGTTGCTATTCACATCTGTAATCCATAAATTTCCTTATATGTAATGGTTCAATTTCAGCTAGTAATTTTGTGCTTTGATGTCTTAAAAATATTCTTCACAGAAATATTTATTGTTCTCTTAGACAGTTTATTGATTATTTTCATGCATTTATCACATAGATTGTTTTGATGTATTGTGGAGTTTATAATTTGGACACTATAATGATAATTATCAATAATAATATAATTGCAACTCTGCTTACAGTCAACTAATATTCTTTTATTTTTGAACATAAATAAAATTCTTCAACATACATGGATGTAATGCCAAAAAAACTAATGATGGCATATTGCCAGTAGAAGCAGAAGAGTTCTATAGCTCTCTTTTTTAGCACATAATCTGTAAAATGCATTCACTATAATATAACATACAATTTTCATAATATTAAATGCAACATGCCTTGATAAAATCCAAAGCTTATAGTAGGTTGATAAATACAGAATATTTTCACAATAATGGTATTGCCTGGAAGAATAGTATTTTACGCTGTTAGTTTGAATGGACAAGTAAAAAATCCGCTTATTTATCAAATAATAGGATATAAATAGTATTGTGATAATGTAGTTGTTAGATGCATTTGTTATTGGTGTAAAAAATAAAACCATTTGTATTCTCAGTGAATTTAGATCCAATTGAGAAAATTAATTTTTCATTGAAATAGATTCTACAATTTAATCTGCATCATATATGACTTGTTCGATTCTAAGTTATGTCAGAAACTGCCATTTGAATTATCTTTTTTTAATTCTGCATGGCTTGCTTTGATATCACCCAAAAATCGTTGCAGTATTAAGAGATATAAAATATTAAAGTTGTATAATCTCCATACTGTCCATTTATTTTCGATATTCCTACAAGTGATTTATAAATCATTTAACTTGTGTAGAGAATAAAGTTTTCATTTTTGCTTTTTACAGCAAAATGTGAAGAACCAACTACATCCAATAATCATGCAACGACTTCCAATATTACAATTTCTTTCAAAGAACTTCATAACTCTTATGGAAGAAAAATTTTGATGGATTGTAATATGTGGAAATATGACCAGACGATAAAGCATAAGAAAGAAGAAGAAAACTTGATAAGTTTTTAGAATATAAAAATAGTTCTAGAGAATTATCTGTGTTACATTAAACTACCTGATATATTGTAATATATTTATTTTTGTTATTATTTATTCATGACTATTTACAATTAATTTTAATTTTGTGTTAAAATATTAACAGTATTGTTCTGAAATCATATATTTTATTATATTGAATGTCTAACTAACAGTATTAGTCAATGAAAAACCATTTTGTCATATTTGAATTATTTCAGAAGTAAATTGCTCATTAGATAAAACTTCACTAAGATAAATTTCTCCTTTTCAACCCCATTGTGAAACCATTTTCACTAGTTAAAGTTAACGAAGTTTTGCTTGTTTGCAGTGGTATAGTAGTTTTCTCTACTGGTACAATCTCAAAATTGCTGAGTAGATAAAAGAAGACTGCTTTAATTTCCAGAAGTGCAAATCGTGATCCAATACAACTCCTAGGACCTACCCCAAAGGGTAGATATGAGTAAGGATAGATATTGTTTCTATTTTCTGGTGAAAAGCGTTCCGGGTCGAATTTTTCTGGGTTTTCATAGTACTGCGGGTCACGATGAATAGCGAAAGTTGGTATCATTATTAAGTTATCTTTTTCCAGGTGCACTGGTTGTTCTCCTGCTAGTTCCGGCTCAATAATATATGGTTTTGTCACTACTCGATCTGTGGCTATATTAACTGGCCACTTTCGAAGAGTTTCTGGAAAAAATTGATTTTTATAATAACATCTAGGTATATTACGTGTGAAAATTTTTTGGACGAATCCAACTTTTCTTATAACCGCACATCAACCAAAATGAATTGATTAAACATAAAATATGCACAAATAAGTCATAAATATAAAATATATTATAACAAATGAAAGATTGATGAATTCTAATTTTTGATATACTTTAATTTAGGACTCATCACCTGAAACAACCATATCCAGATAGGTCATATTAACTAATACTTCATATGATGGTGGCCCTTCCTGGGGTTTGTTTTGATCAATCTCTTCAATTAATGTTTTCTGGATGTCTGGATTTGCTACCAATTCATATGCCATGAAACACATCGCAGTGGAAACAGTATCAAAACCTCCAAGAAAGAAAACGAACACTTGAGATGCAATGTCCATATCAGTTAGATCTCGTTTCGCATTATTCATTGCTAAGTGCTCTTCGACTACAGCAAAACTAGTTTCCTTGATTTCATCTGAGCTTTGTTCACTGTGTTGTCCTTTTCTGGCTTCTATGAGAAGTCCTAACATGTCCGGCCTTTTAATGTTTTGTTCTTCTCTTATTTTGATTGTTTCTTTCACAAGATTAACGAAGAATCTCCTCAATTTTTCTCCAAATAGAGGTATTCGAAAGAACTATAATCAAATGATGGTTTAAAATACTATAAAGGAATAGAGGCAAACCTAGTTTGAAAGCTGATTAGTCAGAGTTGAAGTAACGACGCAAATTTTCTTTTCAATCTAATATTTGAATCCATGAATGGATTCCAAAATGATTAAATCGAACCCGTAGTCTTTGTGATTTTTTTACCTTATCGTGGAATTTTTACTTAAAATTTTTGAGTTACTTGTCGCATTTTTCCCGAAAACACTAGAATAGTGCACTGTATCGAAAGTCAACAGTGAAGTGCGGGAGTGGTGTTCAAATCTGTTTTGTACCTACTGGACTTTGATTGTTGAGGTTTTTTGATATCTAATTTATATATGTATTTTTTCCAGTATATTTTGGCATCTCCACATCACATCAAATAAGCTGAAATTTCATCTGGGGTTGTTATTGAGACAGAAAAAAAATGCTGACAAAAAAAATAAACGGTTTCATGGGACAGCAGGTAGGAACGAAGTTCCTTCGGGTAATATAGAAGCAACACAATTTGCAAAAAAAATACGTATTTACGAGTAAAATTAATTTATAATGTGAGTATACACCCAGGGCCGGATTAAACATTAGGCAGAGTAGGCAACTGATGAAATACTTCATATATACAAAACCATCTAGTATCGAGTAGTAGAACTAATAAAGTATCTTCGTTCAACAATGTCTCAGAACCGTTGATAATGGCCATTGAAAATGATGTATTAGAAAGAGTCGACTTCCAAGATGTTTTAAACGATTTTGTTCCTAAAAAGTTAGAAAAGTTAATGTTTAAACTTACTGTACTGTAGAAAAACAATAAATATCTTGGAAGTTGACTTTTTCCAATTTGATCTTCACAAAACTGTTTTCTTTCGTTTATTGTATTTTATTGCATTTAACAAGATTAAATTGAAAATAACCGCGTCCCGTCTCATTTCTCTTTCCTAACCCATCATGCAACCTGGATCATCATTCATCACTTATTTATAACCTATTCGTTAAGACCATTTCAATAAAGCTAACGAGTCGTGTAAAGTGATGCTGCAGCATCAAGTCAGAGTAACCATGTTGTTGTAATATCACATAAGATTTTGAAGCAACAGGATACGATGGAGTCGATCATCTGGAAGTAACTTACATCCCTTTATCAACTTGAAAAGACCTGGGGCCCGGACAGGATTAATTCGGCCTTGTATACACCACATGCTTAAACAAGAATTTCATGTATATGTCATAGCAGAAGGAGAAAGATAAAGAAAGAATGACGCTGGCGCGTTGATTGTACATGAATTCATGAGTGTATACTATGCACTATGGTGTGGCGTAGTGGGATCGGAAAGAGAAGGGATGAGAGAACGAAAACAAAGAAGGAGAAAGAGAAAGGTATTATACGCTACTCCCTTGTGTGAGTCACTTTCTTACGGATTTAGTCTCACATTATTTTCAGTTTGGTCGCCCAGCGAAATCCCTATCTCCTCCAAGCCTGCCGTAAGCAAAAGGAAACACACGTGTTTCATTCCTCCCTGAAGTATGTGTCAGGGAGGCGGGCAGCTTGAGTTTGGAATTAACTCCTTCAGTCAGATCAGAGGATACACTTGTATGTACAGAGTGGTCCAAATTGGACACTTTTGATACGAATCGCCTATTTCTAGAGGAGTTAGAGAAAAACTAGCCTACACGCTACGAGATCAATTTTTGTGAGAAAATGAATGCCGAAAACCGCACATTGATATCTTGACTTGTTCGAAAGATACAAGGTGTTTTTCAATTTTTTGCATTTCTGACCCAACCCCGTAACTTGTTTATTTTTGAATATTTCTTGTTTCTGTGAAAACATTCTTCAGGCACTTTTTTAAAAGGAATCCAATGGTGTTCCTAGTTTTTTATTAAAAAATATGGTTTTGAAGCTATAACATAAACTTGTATTTTTTCTTATAAACCACCCTATATTTTTTTACATATTCGTGTTTGAAATGAAATTATCTTTTCAAATATATATAATAGTTGCTATTTCTCTTTGAAAACATTCATTTTGTGGCTGTTTTCGAATTATTTTAGATGAATTTTCAAAATCTGGGTAGCCATGCCTAAATACGAAACAAAATAGTTCTACATAACAGCTGTTAAAAAGAATAATTAGTGCCTATTTTGCAATAACACATAAATTTAATCAATAAATAGAATAACAAGAACAACAAGATTTTTAAACTATTTACAACATGTGTTCGAATTGAGCACCATTTCCCAGATAGCACACAAGATCTTTAAGACATCTTTTTCATGTCTGTCAAATGTCTGGACGCCCAAAGACTTAAAGCAGACATCTTATGGACGTCTTTTTAAAACATTCTAAAGATGTCTAATGGCGACATCGTTAAGACATCTTATTAAGGCCTAGATTAATATATAATTATTAAATTCTTTTATCGAAAAACCTTTCTATAATAGTGGTGTAATAAAATGTGTTTTTCTAAACATTAAAATCTGGTTTAAAAGAATGATCAAAAAACTAAGATTAAGGCGCGGTCTCTGAATCGAGGTTACCCGTTACCCAAGTTAGGGTTAACTTATCTTTTTTTGTCTCTTTCTAGTCCATAATCAAAAGAGAGAGGGAAGAGTTGCCCTAAATAACACAAAGGCTAACCCCCAATTGAGAGGCGTCCTAATATTTAGAAATTATTTAACTCATTTATTTCCATTAGATAATTTATTTTAAATTAATCAGAATAAAGAAGATTCAAAAATTCAATATATAAATGTGTAAAATATGTATGTATAGTATTACCGGCTAAAAAAATTTTTAATTTAATTTTTAATGACCTTATGTGTTACCTTTCAGGATTCGCACTGACCTTGTTTAATTTGCGAATTTCGGCTCTATCTATCGGCAATTGCGGCTAACAATGAAACCGGAACAGGTTTCTTTGTTTCGTTTCAATTAGTTACGCAAGTCCATTGCAATTGAGGAAGAAGGAGAATTATTATTAGTTGTTTATTAAAATATTAATGAAAATCAAGACACAAATTTTTAAACCTTTTAAAATTTTATGTCAATCAATGCAACTTTTCCGGGAAAATGCATTATTTTATGGTAGCGCCATCTTACACTGTAAACAAGACATACCAGTATGTCAACGGCAGCAGTCACTTGTCAAATATCAGTTTATCCCTTTCGACTTTTCCGGGACCGGCGACATTTTGTTTCTATATCTATATTTTAGATAAACAGTTTAAAACATTGATCCAACAGGGTCATATTCAAAGGGGACTAATTACAGATACCCTAAATGAGGTGAAAAAAGTGAAAGATATGATTTTAAACAGTAATACCGAGAAAAATATTGAAAAAACAAGTTTCTTTCAAAATGAAGATCTTGATTTCCCCATAAAAACAGATGGAGAGTTTGCAAAGTTTGAAGAATATCTTCAAGATGAAGATAAATTCTCCAATGCAGTAAGTTGCTTTTACTAATTTTGGTTGGTAAGACTTAATCTGTATTTAATTTTAGGTCCAAGAGATATCTAACCTCGGTGGTAGTAATAGTACTAATAGTTATGATTTTATTAAAATGGTTCTCCAACTGATACTGTCAAATGACCAAGCCCTGAAATATAGTTGGAAGGGTATGAAGGGAAACAGAAAATTTAACAACACCCATTTAGCGAGGCTTTTGCTAAGTAAGTCATTTTGCGTATTTTTCTCAATTTAGCAGCTTCATTAATTTGTTTATACTTACTAACATACTATGTATTCATGATGTACTTTAAAAGGTTTTTTTTTTTTAATTTGCCATGCCCACTGTGTTGATTTCAATATATTTACCACCCCTATTACCAAAATTCAAAGACATTCAAGCCCAGTTTATCAAAATTATATTTGACCTATCATTCTATAGCATCTCCAAAAGAGCAAAAATTTTGGATAAAAGCGGTAAAAAGTTTATAGTTTTTAGACTGAATTGTTTTAAAAAGAAACTTTTAATGGCGTTTGCTACAAAAATTATAATTGTTTAGGGTAGTAGAGATATCTGATATAAATATTAAGACAGTGTTTTTGGTGGAATAATAAAATTTGTGATATTTAAATACTAATTATTGTCGTTAGTTAGTAAAGGTTAGTTAGTTTTAGTTAGTAAATGTCTAGCACAAAAAGTTATTACTTTAAAAAAAAAAGTTACTTTTTTATGTTTGCTCCTCTGCTTGTAAGATTTTATATTTTACATTTTAGAGCCTTATAAAAGCTTGTATTAAAAAATGTTTTATACCTATATTTATCTTTTTATATGTAATTACTGAATTTTTGTATATTTGAGGAGCTGCAGATGTTACAGGATTATCTGAAAGTCAAAAAATAAGTGAATGTGCAATTCAAACGTGGCTAAGAAGGGCATCTGACAGGAGGGCAACAGCGTTGAATAAAACGTTTTGAATAAAAACAGTTTTTTCCGTGAATACTTTTATTTTAATAAGAAGGATTAACGTTTTTGTTTTAAATAACACTTATTTGATATTTTAAGACGTCATACGGTGTGCATTTTTTTACTAGATTAAAAAATTAAATGTACCTAGATTTTGGTTTGTGCTATGAAAATATAAGAATTAATAGGTTTTTTTTTTAGTTTTTTAAAACGCTTGTACGAAACCAGCATTTTATAGGAATTGAATTTTTATTTTCTTTAAAGTTTTTACAGTTTTTTTTTTCATTAATTTAACTCCTAATTTGTGAACTTGTATATTATGATCATTATATTCATATGTAGTTTACAGGAATAAGCACATTTTGTTATTTTAAGACTGCGTTATACGCTATGATTATTTTTACTAGATTTAGGAATTAAATGTAGGTATTTATATTTTGGTTTGTGCAATAAATATAAATGTTATTTCCGTTTATTTTTTTGACTTTTATTTCTTAGGAAAAGAATATGTATGAAAAAATGACCTAGGTACTAAGACTGTAAAACATCCTCAAATGGATATCTAAAAGGCGTTCCAATGTCGATATCTTTACGACGTCTTAAAAATGAAGTCTTTAAGACATCTCTCTCTTCGTAACATTCGATGTCTTTAAGATGTCTTAAAGATGCCACTCAGGAGACGACAGACAACTTTAAGACGTCTGGTTTGTCGGTTCACGACATCGAATCTACAACTTAAAGACGTCATTGTGCTATTTGTGTTAAATCAAAACATGATTTCGCTTCCTAACATTATTGACAGCATTAATCAATTCTATGGCAGGTATTGAACGAAAGGCATGTCGCACTGCTGCTTCCAACGCTTTTCGGTAATCAGGATGGCATTTATATGTGAGGTCCTTCATTCGTCCCCAGAGTTAAAAATCTGGAGGCGTAAGATCGGGGGATCTTGCCGCCCAATGAACAGGACCCCGGTTGCCAAGCCAATTATTGTCCGTAAATATTTCATTTAAAAACGTCGTTATGATGTGTGCGTTATGACACGGTGCCCCGTCTTGTTGGAAGTATACGTCTCCAATTTGTTGTAATGGCAAATCATCCATTATTGGTTCAACAAATTCCCGCAATATTTCCAAATATCGCGCTGCCGTAAGGATACCCTCATAGATAGTGAAATATTGGGTTGGTTTTGTATTTCCCCCAAAACCGTTATTTCTTCTACCTCTCTATCTCTATTCCTGGCTTCGTAAACTTTTGTCCTTGGTTTTGAAAAAGAACCGTAATTAACTAGGTTTTGCTGCATTGCTAGTGAACATATCCCGAAACGGTTAACCCCTTTCAGGATATCGGTCAAAGTAAAGATTGCTGGCAGCCTGAGCATCTTCATGTGATTCTCAATAACACTTTAGCATATCATATTTTTCGAAATTTTCATACATTTTGAATTAACAGGCAGATGAGTATTCTAGTAAGTTCAAAACTCAGTTCAAAGAAGCACACTTAACTTGTGAAGTAAACTGCATTTAATAATAATTGTTTGACAGTACGCATAGACTGTAGTTGCTAAGGTAATTTGTTTCATACTCAGGCATGGCAACCCAGATTTTGAAAATTCATCTGAAATAATTCGAAAACAGCCACAAAATGAATGTTTTCAAAAAGAAGTAGCAACTATTATATATACTTGAAAAGAGAATTTCATTTCAAACACGAATATGTAAAAAAATATAGGGTGGTCCATAAGAAAAAATACAAGTTTATGTTATAGCTTCAAAACCATATTTTCTAATAAAAAACTAGGAACACCACTAAAGATGACTTCGGTGGGTATGCACGTGTGTGCTACCTGCTCCGATAATTTCATAGTAAATTCGAAATTAATTGCGTGTAAGTTTTGTAATAAGAAATATCATTTGCAGTACGTTAAAATAAAAGATGTGTTAGTAAAAACGCTAAATGAGTGTAGGAATCTGTTCTGGTTTTGCGATGATTGCGCGGCTGATGTAAATAGTAAACTGGAAGTAAATAAAACCCTACAAAAACTAGAACAAAGCATTCAAGAATGTAAACAAAATACCATCGATATTTTGAAACAGTCAGAGGATAAACCTGTATCATATGATAAACAGAGTTGGGCCGGTGTTGTAAAAAAGCAGCAATTTCCTCCACTAATAATTCGACCCAAAAATGGAAATCAAGATAGTGCTATCACAAAGAATGTAGTTGAACAAAAAATTAAACCATCCGAGTTATCGCTGGCTGTGAATAAAATTAAACAGGTGGGCAATGGATGTGTCGTTATTGAATGCAACGATAATGATTCATTAGCGAAACTTCAAAGCAAAGCAGCGGCGGAACTTTCGACAAACTATAAGGTAGAATTACCTAGAATGGCAAATCCAAGAATGGTTATTGTTGGTGTAAAAGATCAATATTTGAGCTCAGAAGACGAGTTCATTCAAAGTATAAAAAGTCAAAACTGTATAAATGGAATTACAAGCAACGATGTCAAATTCGTTAAGAAATTTTCCCCAAGAAAATCTGGGCTAAACAGCGTGATAGTGGAAGTATCGTCTGAAATTTTCAAGCGTTTTCAAAGTTGCGGAAGGATGTTTCTTGGATGGGATAGTTTCCCAGTGTACGAGTATCTGGGTGTTCTTAGATGCTATAAATGTTGGAAATACGGACATAAAGCTGTGTATTGTCGACAGGGGGCAGTTATATGCCCCTTGTGTAATAAAAACCATAAAAGGGAAAATTGTAAATCTGAAAATAAAGAATGTACAAATTGTAAGTTCGCACATGATGTCTTGAAGATTGGTGACATAGACTACAATCATACTGTCTTTGATAAGAGATGTATTTCACATCAAAAGGCTATAGAAAGACTGAAGGCCAGAACACATTATATATAGCAACTAAAAAGGAAAGGTAGCTCAGGTATGCTCTGTGACGAGGCTGTACTGCATATCAATATACAGGGCAGTGGCGTAGATAGCTTTCTGCGATGGGGGGGAGGATATGACTTATAGTGCAAAATTTCTTAAGTTTTTCTTCTAAAGTTCTATTTTCATTGATAAAAATAATCTTTCATGTAGGCAGTACAAAATAAGCTGAAAAATTAAATTAAATTGCAAAAAATTCAAATTATTTGAATTGGAAAATATTAATTAAAAATCAGTGAAAAATTGAATTTTATTTAATTGGATATATACATCACTGAAAATATTCTTCGGAAAATAATAGCAGAATATTTAGTTTTTGGCGTTTTTTGAGAATCCATTTATGACTTCGTCAGCTGTGATTCCAATATCACGATGAATTGCCAGAGCAACCAAACCTTTCAATAACAAAAAATTGGAGAAACATGAGTTTTTTATTTGCAATGAATTTTATACATTCACAAGGGTCATTGCAAGTCCATTTCTTTTATCGTGCTCCTTTGAATCTTTTTTATTCGCTTCAAACTTCGTTACCGACAGCGTAGCTAATATTCTGAGCAACATGATATTAAAAAAAAAATTCTAGGCAATCATCCAGCTCTCTTTTTGAATTTTTAGGCTTAACATCGCCTCTACGAATTAAATATTTCTTCCACACTTTTAACTAACGAGAACAGCAGGTGTGGCAGTAAGAAATTTTTGATAAAGCTTATCAGTTTTGATGAATTTATCAGCTGCTTTGTTAATTTCGTATAAATCATGCTTGAAAAATACCGAAAATCTTTCTAATATATTAAGTATAGTCAACGAGTGCTTTTATGTTCAACTTTTTTCAGCAGTCTCGAAAAAATAATAGCAAGGTGTCACTCGATTCGGAATGGCATGCAGATGTTTTTTGAGAATAATAAAAATTCGCTCGCGAAAATTGTGAAAGTTATAAACAATATACTGAAAAAAAGGAGGTTTGTTTTTTTTTCAGTATTTCAAAAATTGATTGAGATTTTTGAAATCTGAAGAAAGATTCGAAAAGAAGAGAAAATTTCCCAAAAGAAAGACTCGACTTCCGGATTTGTGGGATCAATATTTACAATTTTCTAAGACAGGTAAAAATACGACAGAAAACGGGTTATTTGGTTTCAACAATAAACATTATGTAACCATATTAAATATGAAAATTAAGGAATTAAAAAATTCAGACAGATACTAAATCGTTGAATGAGCAATACTCCGGCGATAATAGTGATTTTTCAATTAGTTATGCAATAGTGATTAACAATTTTTTGAGCATGAAAATTGTAAGTGTGATAACTATTCACTATAGATCTGAGATTTTTTTCATTCTTGGAGCTATTATTATAAGGATTCAGAGTAAATCCTCGTTGAAAAAATTTTCAATTTTCAATTTTTCAGTTGTTTATTAACAATTTACGTAGTTTTGCAACATCAAAATGCAATTTTCTTTATAATTTTAATGATCCGTTTTTTATTAACGGAAGCTACATGAAAATGTTTTTTTTAATGTTCAAGAGAATCAAGAAAAAAAATTTATGATTAATTAAAGTGTTTAATTCTCCAACTAAGTAAATTGTTATAAAAAACTAAAAAATTAAATTTTAAAATTTTTTTAACGGGGATCTATTCTGCAGTCTTTTGAAACTAGCTCCAAGAAAAAAAAATCAGATCTATAGTTTAACAGTTATCACACATACAATGTTCTTGTTCAAGCAGCAAAAAACTATTGCATAACTAATTGAAAAATTGCGATAAAAATGTTCTGTCGCTGGATTATTGTTCATTCACCTATCCATTAAGATCCTGAAATTTTTCATTCCTCAATTTAATATTCAATATACTTAAATAATGTTTATTGTTATAGTGTCCCAAGTGGGCGTTACTTTCGCAAGCCAGATTACCCGTTTTCGGCCGTATTCCTACCCCTCTGGGAAAATTATAAATATTAATTCTACAGTTCCTGGAGACTTTCTTCTAGAAAATATCTTCTTCTTGTATCTTCATTTAGATATCAAACATATCTATTAGTTCTTGAGATAATTTTTTCTTTCAGTAAATTGATTATAACTTTTACAATTTTAGCGAACGGAACTTAACTTTTTCAAAAAATATCTACATGCTCTGCCGAATCGAATGACAACTTGTTCATAATATTCTTTCGAGACTCATGAAAAAAGTTTAACAAAAGAAGCACTTGTTGACTAGACTATATTCTCATGATTAGTAAATCTTTCTCCATGATGTATGAGTCCAGAAATATATTGAACGCCATCACAAGAAAATTTTTACTAACAATTTTTATTAACTTCCAAATATTATGGAGTGATTAAATTGACAATCAAAGCCAAGAGTTAAACATATTTTGATACCTACTCTACCTCAAAAAAATATTCGAAATATTGAATATTGATTGAAAATCTTCTATGAGCAAAAGTCACGCTCCTCGAATGTAAACAGGAATTTAATGCGTCACTAGGACCAAAAAACGTAAGTGAAATGGAGAATTTTATTTACTAAGGAAAAAGTCAACCAAAGCCTCCTCGTACTTCTTCCCTTTATAAATTTTATACTACCTATACTATTAAACGAAACTGCTCGTGCTTTAGATATAATACTACACAAAAGCTTGAGCAGTTTTGTTCGATAGTAAGTACAGTATACAATTTAGAAAGAGAAGAAATGCGAGGAGATTTTGGTTGATTTCTTCCTTTCAAAAAAAAGTTTTCCATTAGAGCCATTTGAACTTTTTTAAACACGTTTTTTGCTCATAGTGACCGATTGAACTTACTAAATAAACATTTTTATTCACGAAGGAAGAAGTCAACAAAAACCTCCTCCCACTTCTTCTCTTTCTAAATTTTATACTACCTAAACGAAACTGCTCGTGCTTTAGATATAATACTATAATATGAACAAATTTAGAAAGAGAATAAGTGGGAGGAGATTTTGGTTGACTTCTTCATTTCGAAATAAAAATTTTCTATTAGAGCCACGTTTATTACGTAGGATGTATATACATTAGGAACACGTTTTTTGCTCATAGTGACCGCTTAAACTACTAATTAAGCATTAAATAAAATATGCTCAAAACTACTAGTTACTTTACCCAAAATTAGAAAAACGATTCAATTTCTTGGTTTATTATTATGTTAAAATTATGAGTAGGTATTCACTTTACAAGTGCTCAATCTGTCCATAATTATAGCGAGCGTCCATTTCGTGGCTTCTGATTGTTCAAAGCTCAGAAATTATACAATACACAATTGCACAGCCGTCACAAAGATATATCTAGATGATTTTTATATAATTGCACATACATAATATCAAAAGAGGTGCTAGTGCTTAGTAAATTTCATGAATACTTAAATACGTTTGAACGAAGACTTTTATTCAATTCTATTATAATTTTCGTAGGCTCATGGGGGGGGGGGATTGATCCCCTTGATCCCCCCCCTATCTACGCCACTGATACAGGGTATCACATCGCATCTGGAGGAGTTGACCCAACTCTTACAAGAAAGGCAGCCTATGGTTTGCTGTATCACTGAGACACATGTTACTTCGGATATGGATGACAACGAAATTTATATTGATGGATATACTGCAGTATCATGTTCTTCTAACAGTAGGCATACAGGTGGAACTACTATATACGTGAAGAATGGGGTCCAGTTCAGTATTTTAGGTAATGAGTCGATTGCATATACGTATTGGGTCTTAATAATAGAACTTCGAATACAGACGGGTACATGTATTATTGGGTCCATTTATAGGTCACCAAACTCAAACTGTAACATGTTCTTGGATTATATGGATGAAAAACTAAATAATGAACTATTTCAACAACGGACGACAGTATTTTTGGGCGATTTCAACATTGATTGGTTAAAAGAAAACAGTGTTACAAAAAGGATTAAAGACATAATACATGGATCTGGGTACAGGCAAATTGTAAATAATCCAACTCGTGTCACAAATACATCAATATCATTAATTGATTATATAGTTACAAATGACTATTCATTGGAAGAAGGGCCTAGAGACTTTCCAATAATAGGGGAACGGAGGGTATTGCCGTACACATAACTTCAAAATGTCATTATTACAAATGTATTAATAAAAAAAGAAAATAAACAATATTAGTATACTTCCAATAGAGTATACTTTAGATATATTGAACGTCAGAATATAAAAACCACAATCATAACAGATATAGTACATTAATTGAAAACTCTATTTGTACGATATTACCCGAATCATTCGGGGAACACCGTACGTGTTATCGGCTAATTTCGTACATACATATCAAACCCTTTAATTGATGAATTAGCAAATAAAACACTGAGAATTTTACACAAATATATTCAACTTAAGATAAACGGTAACAAAGTTGTATTCTGTGATTGTCCAAAATCAAGAGTACTGGATCGTCCAATGAGGGTTTTGTGTGTTCTGCAAAATGCACTAGCCATACATAGAACAAATCTTCAATCATCCATCCTGACTTATTACATCTATAAATTGAACGGTTCGGGCCTCCTTGATCTAATGATGGATGCATTCTTATTCGAGGATATATGATAAGTGGTGGAACATACTGGCCTGTTGCGCTAATACAGCAACAAACAGTAATATACTTCCCACGCTCCCAACTGGTGGCAGTTCCTACCTGCTTAATTCCTTTAGGAGGCAGTATTTTTCCCGGTTTGTGAACAGCATTTATACCTGTTTCGTCGACATTAAATTATCTATGAGGACGAAATTTGTATATGCCGTATGTTGATGAGAGATTGTCAAAGAATATTGGCAACTCTGTCGCATTAAAGGCAACAATTCTATTTACGCTGGTAGGTTCCAGGCGCCTTATACTTATTTCAGAATTTCTTCTTAAAAACCCATACATCCAGTCCTTGCCAGCTTCTTTTTTATCTTTATTAAAAGAATTTTTGATTTTATTAGACTCAGCATAAGAAAAAACTGCTGCCTTTAATGAATGTGGCGTCAATCCATAGAACATATTTGCCAGAAGCAATATTTGGTCTCTTATTTCTGTCTCCTGTTCAGAAGTAAAAACGAGTTTTCTTCCCATCCGAAAAGAAACATCATAGCTATCCCTTTTCGAGTAATCAAATAAAGTCATAACAGGAATATCATACAAGGCAGCTGTCGGCCTTAACTTTGCTCCACCACGAATGGCCCTTATGGCAGTTTTCATTTTTCTTGGGGACCATGAACACTTCTTTTTAGGCGGCATCTGAAAATAAACTTTCGATTTACTTACTGATAAAAAAATTTCTGGGGTACAAAATTGGATTACTTTAACATATTATTTCGATGCGGATAATACCGTATATGTGTACGCACTTAGCCGACATACTACCCGCCATGACTAAACAAAATCATGTGAAAGCGGAAGCTGATATTACTCTGAAAACAACTAATTTCAATGAAAATCAATGTTGTGGCACTATTTTAACAATGAAAACAAGATATTTATAGACAATAAAGTATTTACAATTCAATTTCCGAAGTTAAAATATTATATCCACGATCACCAATACACAAATCATGCTCCAGTCGCCATATTAGTACGCAGACTTGAATGTACGAAATTAGCCGCCGTACGGTAATACCCTCCGTTCCCCTAAGCGATCATGAAATTATTAGTGTTGGAATACATCTTGGTAGGCCAAACGAAGAAACCCAGGTGACTTACAGTCGTGATCTGGGTGAACAAGCAATATATTCAATTCAAACAGAATTAATAGGAAAACCTTGGAATTACACATCACTGAATGTAGATATTGTTTATGGAGATTTCATTAGAAATATACAGGAGGCAGTAGATAAATGTGCACCTAGGAAAATGAGGAAGTCAAAAAAATGTAAATGGCTAACAGATAAAATCAAAGAAATGCAGAAACATAGAGATATAGCTTACAAAAGGTTTCGTATGACAAAAAGGGAAGATGATTGGAGGATATTTAAGGAAAAAAGAAATCAAGTAGTCACCATGATCCGAAATGAAAAGATTATTTATTACAATCAGAATATAGACAAATGTAAAGGGGACAGCAAAAAAATGTGGAGAACATTGAAAGAATTAATAGGGTCAAAAAAACAAGTGGTAGATTTCAATAAAATAAAATTTGAGGGTTACAGAGACAATGTGGCTGAAAATTTCAATAACTTGTTTCTTGACAGTTTGTATGAGGTTTCAACTAGTATCCAATATAAAGAGTGGCAAAGTCAAGACATTTCTTCTTCTCTGGTTGAATCCCGCTTTCTAAGTTTTAAGAAAGTTAGTCTTTTGGAAGTAAAAAAAGTGGTGATGGGTTTAAAAATCAAAAGCACAAGTGATGATATTTTGAATGTGAAATTGATGAAGGAATTATTCTGTGTGATTGGATACCCTCTTCTATATTTGGTAAATACAACTTTAATGAGTGGAAGGTTTCCCAGACAATTAAAGACTAGCCTGATTGTTCCTATTCCGAAAATAAATAAGACCGAAAATCCCCTGGACTTTAGACCTGTTAATATGCTACCAACAGTAGATAAAATCATTGAAACAATTGCATGTGGACAACTGAGGCAATATTTTGAACAGAAAGGTATACTTTTCACTGGACAGTCTGGATTTAGAAGTGGGCATTCATGCGAATCGGCAGTTCAGTACGTCTGTGCAGAGTGTAGAAAAAGAGTAAACAATGATGAAATCGTGCTGTGTGTATTTGTCGACTTAAAACGTGCCTTTGAAACAATAGACCGTAGGGTTTTATTAAAAAAGTTAGCTTCTTGTGGAATGGGAGGAATTGCTCTAATGTGGATTGAAGATTATTTAACGGAAAGATATCAAAAAACTAAGGTAAATACTGATACATCAGAAAGTAAACTTAATTTGTTAGGTGTCCCACAGGGAAGTGTGCTTGGCCCGCTATTGTTTATTGTTTACATAAATGATATATACAAAAAATTTAAAAAGGTGTTTTGTAAATTTATTCGCGGACGACACACTTATATTCGTTTCAGGGAAAAACCATTATGAGATTACGGATATTTTGAACAGTGAGCTTGATATTCTGTATGATTGGTTATGTCCCAGTTGCGGTTCAGATAGCATATCGGTCGCAGGTGTCGAATTATTAGTGAGAGGAATATTCCAGTGTATACAAAATATATTATTGCATTGTATATTGATCGTATTAGATTATGAATTCTTCATCGGACCCCCCTGATAAGGGGGGTGGTGTTTTCCCGATGAGTGAAATGATATCGAAAGCATTAGAGACAGTTTGGAATAAGGACGTTGAAGAAGATCCAACTATGGATTATCAAAGCGATCATCTGGTGAGTTCGCTCCAAGTTGAAACTCCTAATATTGAGAAAAGAAATATGTCAGTTAATATTGAGAGAAACAATAGTTCAGTTAATAATATTAATAAATTACCTTCAAATAACAATCTAATTTCGTTTCAACAAAAACACATGCACAGGTATGGTCTGTCAGATATAGGACCGTTCGTTGTGTATGTTGAAAGTCAGGACAAAAACATCGGAAACTTTCATCCGTTATCGATCGGAAAGATGATATACAGAAACGATCCTTCAATTTCAAACAACATTTTGTCTATAGATAAAGGTGGTAAAAATCGATTAAAAATTAATTTCAGAACCTTCTTGAGTGCCAATAAATTTTTATCTTCAGATTTTTTAACTGCAAGTAAATTAGAAGCATTTATCCCTCAATTTCTAATCCGTAGGCAGGGGGTCATAAGATCAGTGGATCTGGATATCAGTATAGATGAATTAAAAACGGCTATTCAACCATTGGCTGGTCAAAGCTTCGTTATTTCGGACGTAAAAAGAATGAATAGAAAAGCGACAGATGAGAACGGTTCTATTACTTTCGTACCAACAACGTCAATATTGATAATATTTAAAGGTCAGACCCTTCCTCAAAAAGTTAGCATTTTTAATTGTATCAGGACGGTATCACCCTATATTCAAAGGGTCGTTCAATGCGGTAAATGCCTACGATTTGGGCATGTAGCTAATTTATGTCGCGGAGTCGAGCGTTGTTCTAAATGCGGTCAGAATCATACTCTTGAGAAATGTGAGACGGAGAGAGCACTGTGTATACACTGTGAAGGTAATCACCCCTCAAATGACAGAAAAAATTGTCCAGAATTTTCAAAACAGAAAAAGATTAAAGAAAAGATGGCATACGATAATATTTCTTTTAAGGAGGCTTCTACTCTAGTTAATACTAGCTATGCCAGTGTAGTTTCAACATTGCCAAATCATTTCGTCCCTTCTAATAAATTCACTTCAACGATTAACAAAAGTCCAAAACGGAGGTTACCAGATAATTCTAATATGGAATTGAAAAGAAAACATTCAGATATAATCAAAATTATTCCATCCACATCTGGCAATGGTGTAGGTCTCAAACAAAGCATTAACGAAAATATCGAAGAAAATCCAACATCTCACGTTGATTCTTCAGATTTAAGTTTTCTTTCAGAAGTGGTATATAATTTGCTGCTTTCGTTATTAAAGGATTGTAGTGGTTCAGTATCAATTATTGGAGACATCTCCTATAAAGATATAATTAAAAACAAATTACAGGAATTCATTAATGGAAAACAAACTTAAAATTATGCAATGGAATGCAAGATCACTTATTGCAAATAAAGGCAGTCTAGAAAAGTATATATACGATAATAATGTTGATATCTGTTTATTGAGCGAAACATGGATAAAGCCATACCTACAAATAACTTTATCAGGTTACAATATATTCAGACAGGACCGGCCTAATGGCAAAGGAGGAGTAGCTATACTTCTCAAAAAATGTTACTCGTTTGAAATTCTGAAAGTACCTCAGATTTCGAATATAGAATTAATCGCTTTATCTTTGAAAATTACGAATGATAAGAATCTTATAATATTCTCTATTTACATTCCCCCAAAGTCGAATATCGAGGTCTCTGACTGGAATATCTTGTTAAAACATATGGGTAGTTATTCAATAGTTGGGGGAGATTTTAACCTTCATCATTCTTTTTGGGGCTCTCCAACGGATAGTACAAACGGTTCTAAACTCCTCACAGCCATAGAAGATAAAAACTTCTATATAATGAATGACGGTTCTGCAACAAGGTTGACGGCACCAGGCCAAAACAAATCAGCAGTAGATATAACAATTTGCTCTAGCTATATTTTTTCTGTTAGTAATTGGTTTGTTGAAAAGGATACTTTGGGGTCAGATCATTTTGTCATCAGGTTTGATATATCCCTAAATTTGAAAAGATCATTTCCTCATCGGGCTTCACGTCTTTACAATACTAAAAAAGCAGATTGGGAAAAATTTTATCAAAATATGCATCTTTATACCGATCAATCGATTAACTCAAATTCAACATCTTACGAAAAATTTGTAGAAAATTTGATAAAATCTTGTGATTCAAGCATAAATAAATATAAAACTGTAGTTAATTCAAAATTCAACAAAAAATGGTGGAATGACTCATGTGCTCAAGCTTTGGCAAAAAAAAAGAGGCATATAGGAAATACTTATCCGAATCAAATTTAGAAAATTTTCTCGCATTCAAGAATTTCGAAGCTATAGCTAGAAGGATAATAAAAAATAGTAAAAAAGATAGCTGGAGGCAATTTTGTGGTTCTCTCAATAAAAATACTCCCATAAATATGATATGGCAAAACATTAGAAAATTGCAAGGAGACTCGGCCCCGTGTCATCCTGTGGCCTCAGGTGATTGGGTAGATGAATTCTTCTTCAAATTGGCACCTCCTAGCACATACGCATTTCCTATTAATTTAACTCCCAAGGAAGATTCAGATTTCTTATGCAAAGATATTCAAATGTTAGAGCTGGATAGAGCCCTTAAATCAAACTCTAATACTTCCCCAGGCTTAGATAATATCCAATACATTATGCTTAATAATATTCCACTCAATGCGAAACAAATGTTACTACAGAATTTCAATGAGATCCTTCAGTCAGGTCAAATTCCAGAAGATTGGAAAAAATTTAACATAATTCCAATTTTGAAACCTGGTAAAAATCCAAAGCTATCTGATTCCTATAGACCCATTTCTCTAGCATCTTGTATAATGAAAACTTTCGAGAGAATATTGAAATTTAGGATGGAATGGTGGCTCGAATCCAATGGAAAATTCCCTCGTACCTAATTTGGCTTCCGTAAAGGTCATAGTACATACGATAGCATAAGTCACTTAGTTACAGACATTTATTTAACTTTTTCTAAGAAACAAATTTTGATTACTTTATTCCTAGATATAATAGGGGCTTATGATAACGTGGTTCTGACAATTTTAAAACAAGAAATGATCGAAATTGGCATGAGTCATAGATTCTCCAATTTCGTGTATAATTTTCTCATCAACAGAAAGTTGTACCTGAGGTTGGGGGAGTCGGAGGACGAGTACAGATTATGTAATTCAGGACTTCCGCAGGGTGGCATTTTGTCACCCATTCTTTATATTATTTATTATCACCGTCTCGAAAAGCTCTTTGATAACCTGAATGTGAAAGTTTTGCAATACGCCGACGACATTGTTCTTTACTCCAGAGATATGAATGTGGGTGAATGTTGTTATAATTTGAGTGGTGTAATGGATACCTTTCTGTTGTTCCTTAGAAATCATGGCCATTCCTTATCTCCGTCGAAATCAGTGATATCCTTTTTCACAAATAAACGAATTAATATTCCAGATATTATTCGAATCAGTGATATAAATTTTCAATACAAACCATGTGTAAAATTTTTGGGTATTTACTTAGACAGTAAATTGAAGTGGAAACAACATTTAACTCATATCAAAAATAAAATGGAGAAAAGTATTCAAATTTTAAGATATGTTTGTCGTAATCAATGGGGCGCTGATCAAAATGTATGTCTGCTCTTTTATAAGAATGTCATCAGAAGCAAAATAGATTATGGTAGTATGTTCTACGGATCTGCTTCGAAAAGTATTCTGCAGGACTTGAACATCTTGCAAAGAAAAGCAATAAAAATTTCGTTAGGACTTTTGAAAAGCACCCCTAATTATTCGGTGCTTTCTGAATCAGCTGAAATTCCTTTGGAAATCCGTCGTGAGATTTTAACTCACAAATTTCTCTTAAAAAGAATGTCAACTTCCAGCGTACTAACGAAGAAAATTCATGAATTATTCGTATCGACGTTAACGGATAAATTTTGGATAATAAAGAAAGATCCCCTATTAGTAGAATGTTACAACGAGCTGATCACTTATACCAAAGATCTTCACATAGAAAACAGGCATCCGCTATATACCCTAGAATACGCGGCAATAATTAATCCTCCATTAGTAGTCATTCCAAAATATAGTGACACCTCAGTCAAAGTCGAATTTTTGGAAATTATCGAAAAGAAGTTCCGTAATTTTCACCAAATTTATACAGATGCTTCCAAAATTCCGTTTTCACCAGTGGGTATAGCTTTTTATGATCCAGTGCAAAATGTACAGGAACAAATGACGTTGAGTGAATTCTATTCAATATTTAATGGAGAGTTAAGTGCAATATTACTGGCTCTAAAGTACATTCTTCATCGTCAAGTGTTAATCAATAAAAGTAATTATGTGATTATCTCAGATAGTCAAAGTGCTCTTTTGTCTTTGCAAGGAGTTAGGACCAATTCCGAATTCTCTGTTATTCACAAAAATATTCTGAAAATAATAAATTCTCTGCGCAATCAAGGAATAGTAGTTAAATTTTTATGGGCTAAGGCTCATGTCGGAATTACATCAAATGAAATAGTCGATGGCTTAGCTAAAGATGCGGTCAATAACAGGGAAATACAAATAGATAAATGCGTTCCCTCGGATATATTTCTTGATATCAAAACAAAATCCTTAAATAAATGGCAGCAAACATTTCACAATGAATCTACAGGAAAGTTTTACAGCTCAGTAAAATCTAATCCCTTACAGAAAGTCTGGTTTCAAAATGTCAGTAGTAACAGAGACTTCATTCGAAGTATATGTCGACTGAGAAGTGGTCATGCAATCTGCCCTCAGTATTTGCATCGGATTGGTATCAGACAGGATCCCTTCTGTCAGTGCGGTGAATTGGGAACTATCGAACATATTATTCTAAATTGCTACCATTTCAGACATCAATGCCAATATTTGTTATTCAATTTAACTCAATTAATACGATTCAATCAGCCGTACAACTTAGGTTTTTTATTATCCTTGAATGATATAGAGGTAAATCAAATAATTTTTGAACATATCAAATCGATAGGTTTGAAAATTTGAAATCAACGTTGTATTTCCTGTGTTAAGGGTCCTGTGTTTTATATTTCAAACCCTTCCTTTCCGTGGCTTTATTCATGTGTGTGTATGAAGAATAAAATCGCCTTGATGAGTCCCTAGGCGTTATGTGTCCCTGTGTTAATCCTTCTATTCTATCAAATTTGAAATAACTTTCACTTGGTCTGTATTATACTTTTCACAGTTTTCGACGAATTTTTTTCTCAATTTTTGAGTAGGTATATGTACATGTTTATTTAGGTTTTTGTTATATATTTATATGATGTAATGCTGGCTAATGATTGAATTCAAAGCCATTATAGGGGTCTTTCCCTTCGATTTAAAAAAAAAAAAAAAAAAAAAAATTGGTTATGTCAAAATCGATTGAAACTAAATAATACAAAAACACAGTGTATGGTTATCGGATCAAAAGTAAACTGCAAGAAATATTTGGACTTAAATTTATCTGTGAAGGTTAACAATTCCCCTGTTGGATTTGTAGCAGAAATCAAGTATTTGGGTGTTATTCTGGATCAGAAACTGAGTTTTTCTTCTCATATTGATTATTTATGTAAAAAAATAGGTAAAAAGATTTGGATTTTTCTCTAGGATATCATATCATATTTCACACTGGACAAAAATGTTGATTTATAAAACCATTATTATGCCCCATTTCAATTATTGTTGTTCTTTGTTGATATCATGTACTAAAGAAGATATATATAGATTGCAATTACAACAAAACAAAGTGATGAGGATTATCTTAGGCTGTAATAGATACACTCCTATTGAGAATATGTTGTATACGTTGAATTGGCTAAATGTTGAGCAGTGTATAAAGAAGGCCAATATAATGATAATTTACAAGATCGAACATGGTCTCCTTCCAAAATATTTAAGTGCTTATTTGGAAAGACGGTCGGATTTTCATGATCACGATGTTAGATCGGGGCGGCATTTTCATATTCAAATGGTAAAATCAGCTTTGTTACAAAAGACTCTTTTTTATGATGGAGTTAGAAATTATAATGCATTACCAGATAGTATTAAGAGCGTGTCAAATCTCAATGTTTTTTCTAAGAAATTATTCAATTACTTACTTGTTAAATCTTAGTATTAAGTGTATATACTTAATGTAATTACTAGCAAATTGCTAAATAAAGCTTACTTACTTACCATTGGATTCCTTTCAAAAAAGTGCCTGAAGAATGTTTTCACAGAAACAAGAAATATTCAAAAATAAACAAGTTAGGGGGTTGGGTCAGAAATGCAAAAAATTGAAAAACAACTTGTATCTTTCGAACAAGTCAAGATATCAATGTGCGGTTTTCGGCATTCATTTTCTCACAAAAATCGATCTCGTAGCGTGTAGGCTAGTTTTTCTTTAACTCCTCTAGAAATAGGTGATTCCTATCAAAAGTGTCCAATTTGGACCACTCTGTACAAGTGTATTAAGGAAAGGTGAGACGGGATATTTATGGAACATAGGAAGTGTGGGTAGGGTTCAGAGGATCAGGCCTATCATTCGCCTCATAAGTTCGCAAGCAGTGACTTACATTACCATGAGGAAACCCCTGAAAAAAACTCATGGCAGACCAGTCGGCCGCAGGGTTTGAACCCGAGACCTCCAAAATACTAGCCAGCGTACGCTAAGTACTCGACTAAATAGCTTGGTTTCCAAAAATATTGGCATCTTCACACTTTCGGGAAAGGAGTAGTGGGGAGGTGCATGAGCGGAAAGTTCCAAATAATAAGAGGCAAAATATATGGAAATTACTTATAAATATTTTTCGGAGGCTGTATGGAGCTAAAATAAACGGTTTTTCATGAATTCATGATCTCCAAATCCCTTCAAACTTGCGAGTTGACAAGTACTTGAATTGAGATGATGTAAAGGAAGTGGCTTTTGTCAGTATGAATTTTTTTTAAACTCCACATTTTCACGTCGAGAATTTCTTTTCTTTTGAGATTTTGCTCACGTCCACAGATTAAGTAAGAGGGTTGCAATTTGGTACGTGGATTGAGTTTATGTTAGGGAAGTATCATTTGGGGGTTTCAACTCTTTTCCATAATCATCTCCATTCTAATATAGAGATTTCATATTTTTTTTTGTTTTTGGGTTTTGCTCACCTCTATAGCAACAATTGTTTTAGGGAACTAAGGATTCGTATGTAAAAAATATCAAAAATGAGGGGATAATACGACCCCGATAATAGAAATTTGCTGCTCACATGTTTCTGTTTCTTTAGTGCTGATCTTAATATCAATCTCCAAACAGATTAACAAAATGAATGAGGCGTAAGGATTCTGAGAATTATAATAATTTTCTCTTCATACTGTCATTTCCTACTTGAAAAAATCATGACATTGATACTCAAAAATATTTTTAAAAAATGTAGGAAAAAGTATTAAAACTGTTATTTAGACAGTAAAAGTAGTAGTTAATTGTTTATCATTGATATATTTATATTAGATTTTGTATTTAGTATTTGTGTCTTCTTTGGATCATTTAAGTTTCAGAACTATAAAACCGTGTTCATTGCTTCGAATAAGTTAATAATTGAACAAAAAAATATTTTTTGTTATAATTATTGAATTATCACACTTGTTTCATCACTACACAAATAGTACAATACCCATTAATCCAAATATGATTGAACAACTTTCGGAGGTACTTGGCTACATGACTCCCAGCACAGAAGTTGCATTCATACTATAACTGTACCTATAACTGAGACTACTTACTTTAGTAATTGTCGGAATCATCTGATAAGCAAAAAAAACACATTTTCTTCGGAATGTAGAAAAATCAGAACCTTCTCTTCCCATCAAGTAAAATTCATTATTTTTATCTTCAAGGGAGTCAACTTGTAGTCCAAAGGCTGTACTTGCTATTACATCATTCGTATATCTAGTGAAAGCATCTTTAAATTCGACCTCAATAATGTTTTTATTTTTTTTCATGAAGTATTGGGCGAATAAGTTAGCATTATTGCACATTAGAGTTAACATTGACTTCATTTTACTACCTGTGAAAGATGGACTTAGCACAGAACGCATATCTTTCCAAGATTGTCCTGTAATTTAAAAATCAAAGTATATAATGCAATTTTTCAAAAAACCAATTATTGAACGTGTTCTAATATTAAGTTTACCTTTAAGAGCAAAAAGATTCTTGGACCATAGCTCTTCAACGCCGTCTGGGACGAAACCCAGATGATTCAAGAAATGGTCAAAGTCCTTCACACATATCTGTTTTATTATATCAGGAGACCTCAAGAATAATACTGGCGTGAGAAACTGATACATGCCAATATACCTGAATATTAAAACAGCCCTTATTATACACTCAATTTGTTAAAATACCTTCTGAAGCATTTTATGTTCATTCGAAGCTTATCCTAAGTAGGTTGAATGTGAGCATGATGAATTCGATTGACTTTTGCTTATTTATGTTCTTATGTTTCATTTGGTTTTCACTCGCTTGGGAATAAATAAACTGTAATTTAAGTAGGTAGAAAATTTAACTTATCGCATACATATGGTTTTAATTCTGTGAGTAAAACACATTTGTTTATTTTTTTTGACTATTATCAATTATTGCTATATGAAACTAATGTATTACCTCAATAAACATTTTTATTGTTATCATTATACTTATTGATTCATGAAAAATAAAATATAAAAATGAAAATATTGTAGTGTACTGCAGTATATAGAGAAGCTATATTCTATCTTCTACAGAAGTACCGAATATCATTGAAGATATGTGACGCAGATTCTCATTTCAAAAGTTGATTCGATAAATGTCGACTGGTCATATCAATGCTTTGTAATGATATAGTAGGTACTTTTGTATGAGTGTTTAAAAATCCCTGTCATATATATGAATGAATCGTTCTAAAATATCTACCGTTTGCGATCATTTACAAAATTCAACAAAAATATTTGAATTAATAGTTGTATGAAAAGGATAATGTTTCAGTAATTTAAACAAGGAAAGTCTTTTTATAATAGAAAATCATCAAATATCACAATAATAACATTGATAAGTGTATTTCATGAACTTTCATCAAATTTCCGTTTGATAATTATCTGTTATTTCTCCTCATATAAATTTCTTTCATGAATAAATTTATACTTTTAGTGAAAGTTACAAAATCTTGGAACTGCTAACAATGTTTTTCACCTTTGAAATATAATAATATTTTCAATGAGAAACTAGACTTACTCACCTCACATTTTGCAACTTGTTGTAGACTCTTCGAATCATCTCTGGGGGAGATTCTCTGCCAAGCATAAGATAGATATTATCTCCAAGAAATGGTATAATTCTTCCTGTTTGTACATTTCGTTTCGACCAGTATTCGAACGGTTTCATGGCCAAGAAATATATAAGGGCAATTGATCCCAGGAGAAGTAAAACCTCGATCATCTAGATGGAGAAGGGTATATTTTAGTAGGATTAACAGATATGAGGTGAACCCTTATACTCATACATGAGAAAATTAGTATATTTATATCATATATATTTTGATTCGTGCCAAATATGGCGCTGAGTTAGTTTTCCCTGCAATAAGTTACGGTAAATGTGTGCAAGTTTTTAAAAGAAACTGCAGTTTCAAATACTTTACAATGTGCTATTTGTGATATTTCTCATCATAACAGATATTGTGCAAAAATAAGTTAAAATTAAGTGAAGGAAAAGCTGCGAAAATAATTGGTTCTGTCGAGACTAAAAACGACATTTTTACTGATTCTGCAGCGTACACTGCCCAAGCATTTATTGAATTGAAAAGCAAGCTACCTTTTCTGAATAAGCTACTTATTGAGAAAGACAAAATTATCAGTGCTCAAACAATCATCTTTAATGACAAGGTAGAAACAATAAAATTGTTGAGTGAAAAGTTGAAGTGTCCGACTGAAGAAAATGTACAATTGAAAAAACCTCGAATTAATAATGTTGATAAATCATCGATATCAATTCAGGAGATTTCTGCTGTCATATTGTTGTAGACTTGCTTGTTAATTTCTCTACGGCGTTTTCGAATCGAGGAATAGAAAATTAAAAATAATGACGACATATTATCAAGCGTAGTGCTTACAGGGCCAAATTATGTGGGAATGGTACGGCACATGCTGTCAGAAGTGACGTAAAGTGTGGTAAACGTTGGAACTACATTTTTAAAGGGAAACTCGACGTTTTATGGTGAAAAGCATTAAAGAAGTTCTAGGAGGTGAATTACTGGTTCTGCAAAAAAATCTAAAATCAAAGCAGCTGAAAAAAAATTCATCTATTTGTATCAATAATTGATTCTGAAACGATTGAAGACGACTTTAACAAAATGGTTAAAGTAAACATCAGGAAGACAGGGAAAAGCTCAAGTCCTTGTATCCAAATCTTTATTCATCTGGTTGAGCTAAACGTTTTAAAAGTTGTCTATTACTCAAACTTCTAATCCTTGATGGCATACGGTATCTTAGCATGGGAAGCTAGCCCTTCTTGTCAGAAAATCTTCATGAAGCAGTTATGGGTTCCTAGGACAATCTTGGGTCCGCGTCTGGGTTTTAGGCAGTCATTTTCATAAATAACAACATTTTAACTGCTACAGGACTTTATGTATTCAAGAGCATTCCTACGAAAACAACAGTCCTGTTTTCAGAGTTTTAAAAGTAGAAATGGCACGAGGAGAATCCAGACTTACTTATATCCAATACACGTTAATAGCTGATTGCATGCAGTATATGTGCCTGAAGCAGTTCAACTCTTCAACTAAATTTGTTCTAAATATTTCACTGAGCAGATTCGAAAAGAGATTACATATGTTTATAGTGGATTGTGAACCTTATACGCTGAATAAATTTACCAATCATTGTCGGGGAATATAGTTATTACTTTTTTTGACGTATTTTGCCTTTGTTTTGTTGAATTGAATCAAACTAGTGTATACAAAAATCTGGAAAATAATTAATTATCTATCTATCTTTCTATCGAAAGTAATGTTGAATGATAATAGTTTTGATTTAAGAAATAATAATATATCAAAGTGACCACATGGAACCTTCGTAACTAGATTTTGTCGGAGAAGTAGGTAGGTACTATAGTGAAGGATGCAGTATGAGTGCTGAAAGAGTTAATAGTGCTTCTAAGGAGGGGCGAAAATATTCCCTTCTTCACATGAATGTACAGGGGCAAAATCTGTTGGAAGCTCAATTAAAGTAGTGCGGGGACCCAGTTGTTGTTTGCATTTGAGAGCATAATTTAGCTTCTCCCTTTTGTGGCAGTTTAAACATTGATGCTTGTGTCATCGCTGCTACATTTGGAAGGTCTTCATTCCATCCATGGTGGACTGGCTATATTATGTAGGGAATGAAATATTACCGTGATGAATTAAATGAACTTTATTTCATTGGATATTGTTTCCTGTCACTTTTGGGTGATTTTAACTGTTCCTTGAGTGGCATCGAGGATGTTTTGAAGAATTTTCATGTAGGTAGGTATCTGATAGACTTATATTATGTGACGACTCTAATGTACTCTTTAATATTGTATACAGTAAGTCGAAATCATTTTGCGCGCTATTTCGTTCTTATGGACTTCATCAGACTGTATTTTTGTCAACAAGAAAATATAACTGTTCAGATAATATCAGTTGGTTGTTATCAGTACGCCGAAAGAGACTGTCGATAGTGTAACTCTTAAATGTAGGACGTTTACGAGTCCGGGATTCAATATTTTACTTAACTTAATTGGGAACTTCTCAGAAATGTCAACTTGGATATCAACACATTCGTCCTATTTCATGATATTTTTGTCAATTTTAGCAGAAGTGCTATTCCTGTAAGGGAGCGAAGGTATTCTGTAAACTGGTTTGACGACGAACTCAGTATTACGAGAGACATCTACTCTCAGAGTTATACGATAGATGTAAGACTGATAACCTCAGACTTTTGCGGAAGACTTGAAGTATGATACAGATGGAAAATGAATAGGAAAAATGCTGAGAGGAGGTTCGCTTATCCAGCTCGTTCCATGTGAAATATTTTTAACTGTATGAAAATCACTATAGTGATACTTTCACATTTGTAATCCACAATATTGTAAATTCAGTTACTGAAAAAATATAAACGGTCATGATCTGTTTCTCAGGAGTATCTCTCTTGGCACAAAGTTTTATTTCAGAGAGGTTAGTGAGTTTGAGGTCAGAGAAGAAATTGATCATCTTAGAAATTGAAATTTCAAAGACTTTCATGTATATGTCTGACGAGGGGGTATTTCTTAATCGTGTGAAGATCTCTAAAACAATACCTGTTTTTAGGAAGGGTCACTGGAATGATGTTTAGAATTATAGATCTATTCCATTGGTGCCTATTGTTTCCGAATTGCCAGAGATGATTAATGCAATCAAGTTGCGAACTTTTTTGAATATAATATCCCAATCAGTCAGCAAAATTTCGACGCAGTTGTAGAGTTCATGAATCATATGGTGTAGTGCTATGAGCCTGATCTTTTCTAGCTGTCTTTGTATATTGATTTGACAAAGGCCTTCAGCGGTGTTTCTCTTTCATTACTTATAGGAACACTAGATTCGCACAGGTTTGATGATGACAGTAAAAGATTTATTCAGTCATTCATAACGGACATTTATTTAACTATGTGAACGCAAATGACAGTTGGGCTGAACAGAAACCAAAAATCCATACGTCGTAGAGTAGGCATCTTCATGTCAGGAAGAACTTTTTCTCTCGATGGGTTCTGCATTTACAGTCTAAATAGTGAATTGTTGATTCCTAATATTCATATAGTAGTTCGGCCGCGATTTGTATTGGGGAACAATAAGAAATATGTCAATTCACTCCGAGTTAAGTAAGGCACACTGATGAGATCTACCATGATGGAAACAGTTGTATGCAAATCTGTGATGTGGGGAACTTGACCTTTTCTATAATTCAATGTTGCGTTGTAAATCCAATTTTCGCGTCGCGGAACACATATAGGTATCTTAGCAGCTCCTTTGGAGTATTGTATGACAAGTTATTTAGTCGTAACACAGAGTTTATACTGGAATGAATTATGTTTTAAAACAGTAACTAACATTATGTTTTGTCAGTTTGGCCGAGTTGTTTTTATTTGTAATATTTGTAACATTTTCAAACTTACTCTTGATGCAATTGATGAAGAGTTATGGAAATATAGAGAAATAAAACAAGGAATATATATATTTATATATATATATATATATATATATATATATATATATATATATATATATATATATATATATAATAAATATATATATATATAAATATATATATATATATATATATATATATATATATATATATATATATATATATATATATATATATATATATATATATATATATATATATATATATATATATATATATATATATATATATATATATATATATATATATATATATATATATATATCTATATTTATGTGATTTTTTATTGATAATTAACGTGTCTCAGCATCTAGTGGCCACCAACAATGTAATACATTGGATTACATAATAAAAGTTAAATTGAATTGAACAGTCGACAGTCTTTGAGAAACTGTCACAGTACTAAACTGGTTCGGAAGACCGAAAATGGTTTTGAGAGTTGAGCTGTAGTGTAGTTAGTCTGAAAGTATGTGCTCAACTGTAAGAGCCCTTTCAGACTTGGATACTGTATCCGAGATACGCGTATCCCAGATACAGAAAATACATGCGTTTATATGTACGCTTTCACACTGCATTCAGCACAGCATACCGTATCGCGATACTAAACGCATGTATTTTCTGTATCTGGGATACGCGTATCTCGGATACAGCAGCCAAGTCTGAAAGGGCTCTTGGTCTCACGCTATTACACAATTCATAGGTAGGGGAATTCTGTGACATCAGATAACCAAGTGTGAGCCGTGAGTGACCTATTCTTCTTTCATTACGTTTGTCTTTTCTTGTTTTGTTCTGCTTGAAAACTGTGGGTGTATTGTGTGGATTGTACGTAGTTTCGTATTACATGTATTCCAATGTGTTTGCCATGTTTGAATCATCATTTGTCGAGCAGCTGATTTCAAGTCTTGGTCGAGTTGAATTTGCTATAGTGGCAAGTCGGAGAAACAAGTTTGTTTCGCTGCTTGGTCTGCACGTTCGTTGCCTGTAATTCCTACATGAGAAGGGATCCAGATGATATTCACATACTGAACCTATATATATATATATATATATATATATATATATATATATATATATCTGGTGGTATGGTGGTGGCAGGTGTATCTTGAAGTAAGGGATGTGCTGAATAGTTATTTTTCATGGAGTATATTGATGATAGGGAGTCTGTACATATGGCAAGTTATCCTATACTGGAGTCCTCAAAGCTTATAGTATTCTGTATAGTTCAGCTGTGTTTATACTTCATACATCGGGAAGTTTGTGTGTTATTATTGTGTATCTATTGTAGTAATATCACATCTGGTACCATTAACTTCTTCGGAGGCGTCAGTGTAAAGGGTTTGGTCGAACTGCTGGTTATTTATCATTTCGCTGTACTTTTTTGTGAATCTCACGATACCGTAAACAAAATTTTGATAGCTTGCTTCGTTTTTGAGATGCAGGGCGAAGTTGAAAATATTGCATTTTCGTCCCCGCCTTGTATCACAGCTATCTTTCAACTTATAGAAAAAGTAAAAACTGTGTTTTATACACTTTTTTACGTAAAATCCAGTGGCGTAGTGATATTTTTGAAATGAGCTGTCATTGTTCAGATATAACCCAAAGTTATATTTTTTTAAATGGGACACTCTGTATATTTTTCCATATTCAAAACATAAATGCTTTGAGCTTTTCAAAAATATATAATACTTATATAATATTTCAAGTATTAGCCCTGTATTTAGATAAATTTCATTTTTGTTACAGCAAGTCAAGACAAATGTCACTTTAGTAGAACGTTTAGCGCAATAAACAAATATCACTCTCATTCGTATATGGTAGCATGGAAAGTATTCATTAAAAAAATATTATTCAGTATGAGTCACTAAATAATTTGACAAAACAATAAATTTAAACTCTTATGAAACACTCTTTATCGACTATAAACGCTGTGGACCTAATTAGTAGGTAGCTATGGAAAAAGAGCAAGTGCAGAATGCATATAAGTCCTGTCACCTACCTGTCAAAGTTAACAAATTTTTCTTACAATGGCGAATGATAATCCAAGATATCAAACTTACGAAAAATTAGATATGGTTGGGATATACTACCAAGTTGGTTTCAATCCAAATCAAGCGATGGACCTCTATTTTGAAAGGTATTTACTATTACCCATTTACTGGGTGTCAGTAAGATAATAAGATAGGAATTTTAGGTTTCCTGAAAGGAGACAACCGAGTAGGAGAATATTTGGCAGACTAAAAGTGAGCACGTTACGGTGGCTCGTCAAAAGCAAGGCAGATTCGGCTTTAATGTATCTTGTTTCGTTTTTGGAGGAAGATTGGCCTACCGCATTTTCGACGGTAACTTGAATCACCGAAGATATTTGGAAATTTTGGATGATTGTCTTTGTGAACTACTTGACGAAATTCCCTTGGCTCAATACGGACACAGTTATTTCCAACAAGATGGCGCACCTTGTCATAACGCAGGTCCCGTTAGGGCTTTTCTTAATGAAAGATTCCAAAACCAGTGGATTGGTAATAATGGTCCCATTAACTGGCCACCAAGATCCCCTGACTTATTGATATTAGATTTTTTCATATGGGGCTTTATGAAAAATAAAATAAACCACACGCGACACGAAAATCGAGATGCTCTCATGAATGCCACAAGAGAAGCTTTCGAATTCTTACGCTTAAGACCTTTGTTCTTACTGCGGTCGATTGACGCTATCCTCAGAAGATGTCGGTTGTGTCTTCAACAGAATGGACAGCAATTTGAACAATATTTATAAAATATTTTCAACCGAAAAATAAAAGAGCTTTGTTTTGTAGCAGTGTTTCATATAAGTTTTAATTTCTGATATAATAATTTTTAAATTAATCTTTGTTTAGTAACTTATATTAAATAATATTTTTTGAATGAATACTTTCCATGCTGCCATATATAAATGAGAGTGATATTTGTTTATTGCGCTAAACGTTCTACTAAAGTGATATTTGTCTTGACTTGCTATAACAAAAATGAAATTTATCTAAATACCGGGCTAATTCTTCAAATATTATATAAGTATTATATATTTTTGAAAAGCTCAAAGCATTTAGGTTTCGAATATGGAAAAATATACAGAGTGTCCCATTTAAAAAAATATAACTTTGGGTTATATCTGAACAATGACAGCTCATTTCAAAAATCTCACTACGCCACTGGATTCTTCGTAAAAAAGTGTATAAAACACAGTTTTTACTTTTCCTATAAGTTGAAAGATAGCTGTGATACAAGGCGGGGGCCAAAATGCAATATTTTCAACATCGCCCTGTATCTCAAAAACGAAGCAAGCTATGCACATTTTGTTTACGGTATCGTGAGATTCACAAAAAAGTAGCCAACGTTCGCGAAAACCGCAAATCTCTATCTTTAAAAATAAGCGAGTTACCCCGTAAGGACATCGAAAATGGGACAGCCTGTACATTACCCAACTACCAATTTGTTTGAATAGAACCACTGAAACTCAGAGACATACACAAACATCCATATCTAACCCAGGATACGAACCCAGCCCACCTGCTTCACAGCTGGTCAAACAACCTCTGCTCCACAAGGCGCGTGTAAAAACAAAAAAATTTTATTTCGAAGTTTAAACAACTGCAAATACAAATTTTATTGGATTCATTCAATAGTGTATTCTGTCCCATTCCTTGTGTAATCCATCAATCGAAAATAGTAGTAAGTACTTCTCAACAGTCTCTCATATATTCAATAATTGTTTGACCTACACTTTCTCAAGTTCAAAATCAATTCACATTAAGAAAAAACAAATAATACAGAAGGGGTTTAGCCTATTTTGGCAAATAACTTAGAAAATATAAATGGAAATACGAAAACGGAAAAATTAAAATAACCAAACTTATTTTCTATATCTTCAAAAGTTTTTCATTTTTGCGGACGTGCCATAACCCTCTTGGTGAAATGATTGAAATACTCATTTTGACATTGGTATTCTGAATTCATTTTGATTGATTGGGAAATTGATTCTAATTTTTGGGGACCATTTGTATCCATTAGATGGTAAAATAGAAAAAATTTGCTTGAACACCTTAAATGATGCAAAAATAGATTGGGAATCTATAGGAATAGGTGATACTACTCAATAAAGAAGTTGGAACAAGCTGAAAAATTTATTCGTGATGATCAAGTTGCACATGGAAAGATCGAGAACAATTTCAATTTAGAAGAAATATCGCTGTTCAATGAATATTTTTCTGAAGATATCTCCACACCTCCTGATGAGAAAATCCTCAATTTTGACCAAAGTGACATCATTTGATATTCCACAAAATCTGGAACCAACACCAGCAAGTCCTTACATTAAAGAAAAGGTGAAAGAAAAAATTATAAGTATAAGAAAAACAACTTTATGCTGGTTGCACAATGAAAATCAATCACAGTATAAAATGAACCTTCAACTTTTAAATACAAAACCAATTATTGAAGTTCTATTTCATTTCAGATTAAGCTCTGATCGGCTATTGAGACTGACGTCAATAATAAAAGAAGCACAAATTTAAAATGATATTGTTTATTCGAACATTTCAACTATATATATATAATTTTTCGTTTCATTATTTGTAAAATTTTTTGGAATTTCTCTAGGAATTTCCTGAAATTTTTTTACAATATTTTGCAATTTTTTTTGAAAGTTTTTGTTACATTATTTGAATTCTTTTGGCATTTTCTGAAATTTTTTTGGATTTTTGCAATTTTATGCAATTTTTTGCAATTTTCTGCAGTGTTTTGCAATTTTATGCAAGTTTTTGCAATTTTATTTTATGCAATTTTTTGTAATTTTATGTAATTTTTTGAATTGAATCATTTTAGTGTACCTACATGATTTCCTAACGCGGTTAACTCCTAGTTTATATATATATATATATATATATATATATATATATATATATATATATATATATATATATATATATATATATATATATATATATATATATATATATAATATATATATATATATATATATATATATATATATATATATATATTTATATATATATTTTATAATTATATATATATATATATATATATATATATATATATATATATATATATATATATATATATATATATATATATATATGAAAAACTTGGTTCACGGAATGAACCGCGTGAAAGATTTGAAAAATTTTTCAAATCTTTCACGCGGTTCATTCCGTGAAACAAGTTTTTCAAATACTTCCGTCCGCGGTAATCTTTCTGAACATATTTATATATATATATATATATATATATATATATATATTTATATATTTTTATTTATATATAAATATATATATATTTATTATTTATTTATATATATATATATATATATATATATATATATATATATATATATATATATATATATATATATATATATATATATATGTATAGTAATGAATGTATTATAGACCGTAGGTACTCATCAATTAGTGAAGAAGGAAAATCGGGATTCAGTGTGTGACAAATTAATTTCAAATCATGAAAAACATACTAGTCGATCATGGTCAATTTCATACATTACATAAAGTGAACAAGGAAAATTCTTTAATAATTTAAAAATTGTAAATGCAGATTTTGCGTTGCTGAATACGTATAACCAGCTTCCTTGGAAAGTTGTTTGATAATTTTATAAATTATTAAAGAATTTTCCTTGTTCAATTTATGTAATGTATGAAATTGACCATGGTCGACTAGTTGTCGACGTTTTTCATGATTTGATTGTTGTATTTTGCGTATTAAGCGACTAGAATATTCGGAGCGCGCTCTCGTGAGTATATCCAAAGGTTTTAAATCACTATGTTAGTGTGCCTTGGAATCATATACACCACTGTTGTAGAGTAGATATCTTCATATCAGGAGGTACGTGTTTAAGCGACAAATTTCTGCATTTTCAGTCTAAGCGGTGAATTGTTGTTTCCCAATATCTTTGGTGGGATGGCGCTCTGGATTGTTATCCAGCCAGTGTTACTGACCACGATTTGTATTGGGGAACAATTAGAAATTTGTTAATTCACTCCGAGTCAAATAAGCTGCACTGATGAGATCTAATAAGATCGAAACAGCTGTATGCAGATTTTGAGTCGGGTTGACTTGACAATTTATATAATTCACCGTTCGATTGTGAATGCAGATTTTGCGTTGCTGAATACGTATAACCAGCTTCCTTGGAAAGTTGTTTGATAATTTTTTAAATTATTAAAGAATTTTCCTTGTTCACTTTATGTAATGAACAAATTAATTTATTTGGTCATATTCTCGTCACCAGTTGGCTTCCTAAGAAGAAACTACAATAACGGATAAAACCAAATCATAAAAATGAAGTAATATTTAACGACTTGAAAATAGAGAATAATAAAATGATAGCTGAACACTTCAACTCTTACTTCGTAGAAAGTATGAATGACCTTGTCACGCAGATTCCCAAGTTTGCATCACGGAAAAAAAATGTTGACAATATCGCAACTTACAATGAATTTTCAAAATTCCAAGTTGTGCCTATGAAATAACTTGAAGATATAATCGTGTCACTGAAAAAAGCATCCTCACCTGATGATGGAATAACAACTGGAATCATAAAGGATTTGTTTGATGTTGTCGGAAATCGAATATTGGATGTGGTAAACACTTCGCTGAAGCAGTAGCGTAGATAGCTTTTTGCGATGGGGGGGATATGACTCAGTGCAAAATTTCATAAGTTTTTCTTCTAAAGTTTTGTTGATAGAAATAATCTCTCATACAGATAGTACAAAATAAGCAGAAAAGTTGAATTAAATTGCAAAAAATTCAAATTATTAGAATTGGAAAAAATTAATAAAAAATCAGTGAAAAATTGAATTATATTTAATTGGATATATACATCATTGAAAATATTCTTGGGAAAATTAGAGCAGAAAATCTAGTTTCCGGCGTTTTTTGAAAATCCATTTATGACTTCGTCAGCTGTGATTCCAATGTCACGATTAATTGCCAGAGCAGCCAAACCTTTCAATAACAAAAATTTCGACAAACATGAGTTTTTAATTTGCAATGAATTTCATATATTCGGAAGGGTCATTACAAGTCCATTTCTTGTATAGTGCTCCTTTGAATCGTTTTTATTCGCTTCAAACGTCGATACCGGCAGTGTAGCTTATATTCTGAGCAACATAGTTAATTAACAATTTTTTGGTATTTGAACAAGAAAATTGTGAGCGTGATAACTGTGCACTATAGATCTGAGAATTTTTTTCATTCTTGGAGCTATTATTAAAAGGCTTCAGAGTAAATCTCCGTTGAAAAAATTAAAAAATTTCAATTTTTCAGTTGTTTATTAACAATTTACATAGTTTTGCAAAATGAATTTTTTTAATAATTTTAATGATCCGTTTTTTATTATTGGAAGCTACAAGGAAATGGTTTTTTTCCAATATTCATCTCCTATTTTTTTAAAAATTGTTATAAACGAGTGCGTTGTTTATAAGAGAATCAAGAAAAAAAGTTATGATTAATTAAAGTATTCAATTTTGCAACTAAGTAAGTTGTAAGTAAAAAACTAAAAACTTAAATTTTTTCAACGGGGATCTATTCCTCAGTCTAGCTCCAAGAAAGGAAAAAAATATCAGATCTATAGTTTAACAGTTATCACACTTGCAATGTTCTTGTTCAAGCAGCAAAAAACTATTACATAACTAATTTACCTATCCAGTAAAGCCCGAAAGTTTTCATTCCTTAATTTAATATTTATTGTTAAAGTGTTAATGGGTGTTACTTTCGCAAGCCTCATTACCCGTTTTCGGAGGTACTTATATTTACCCCTCTGAGAAAATTATAAATATTAATCCTTCAGTTCCGGGAGACTTTCCTTTAGAAAATATCCTCCTCTTTTTGTCTCTTTATTTAGATATCAAAAATATCAATTAGTTTTTGAGATAATTTTTGCATTCAGTAAATTGATTATAACTTTTAAATTTTCGCGAACGGAACTTAACTTTTTTCAAAAAATGTCTACATGCTCTTCCGAATCGAATGACACCTTATTCATATTCTTCCGAGTTGAAAAAAGTTGAACAAAAAAAGCTCTTGTTGACTAGACTATATTCTTGTGATTAGTAAATCTTTCTCCAAGATCCATGATGTATAAGTCTAGAATTGGATTGAACGCCATCACAAGAAAATTTTTACTAACTCGACAATTTTTATTAAGTTCACAATATTATTGAGTAATTAAATTGACAATTAACCCTTTGACTGCCACGTGTGTCATATCGGCGCACAAGGCTTCTGCACTGAACGCCGTGCGCGCGATATTGACGCACACTTATAAGAAGTATTATTCGCTTGCTGTGTCTGAAGCGCGCACAGTTCTCGTATATTTGTATGGGGTAATAGATAGCCCTGGCGTAGAACAACTTTCACCAGAAATAGCCTACAGAAATAAAGTATATTTTTTGTTTGGTTCAATTTTTTATTTAGAAATATATCTTACATGCAAAACATAAAGTTATTAGATATACGTGTGTATATTTAATGTTTTCACCTCTATATATTATACAAAAACAAATATTTATGACATTTTATGTAATTTGTAGAAGCAATCTTTACACATATGTGGTTTCCCGGGACATCCTACACATACATAGCGTACTGTCTTAGCCTTCTTCATGGAATAATTTCTTTCTTGCGCCTCAGAAAATCTATTGTAGCAACTCTTGCAACGGCTTCTAATCACTCTAGAGCTTTTCTCTGAAACTTCTAGCTTGTGAGCGGTCAATGGCTGATGTCCTGCAATATATCCTAGATCAACCGGTTGACCATAATGAAGCAGCTGGGAGCATAATTTCTCCCTGAACTTAACCATAGCAATATTTTTCCCATTTACTTTATTATAAAGGAAGAGGGAATTTACGACAGTTGTTCCCAGTAAGGCCTCCACTGCTACCTTTCGGTGCCATTTCAATTCCTAACTACTCGCAATAATACCGGCACATCTAAATAACCTCAAAACGTACAGGAAGCTATAATAATTCACGCCACATGAAGATAAACACGCAAAGACTCGTCAATTCGCTAAATAGTGGTGCGGAAATACCCGAACGGTGCAGAAAGCGATGCAAAGTGACGCACATATGTGTGAGTCAAAATGAAGCACACGGCTCAAACCGATTTTTAGTTGCTCTTGCGCCGTGTGAGATATTTTGTCACACAAAAAAAATATGCAGCATCACCAAAAAAATTTATAAAAAATTACATTTTCTACCGCAGGTTACCACTAGACACCAATTTGATACAATTTTGACAAAAAAAATTTTTGGCGCAGAGGCAGTTATATCTGAACTGCCTTGGCAGTCAAAGGGTTAAAGCCAAGAGTTAGTCATATTTTGGAACCTACTCTACCTCAAAAAATATTCGAAATATTAAATATTGTTTTAAAATCTTCTATGAGCAGGAGTCACGCTCCTCGAATGTAAACTGGAATTTAATCGGTCACTAGGACCAAAAAACGTATGTGAAATGGAAAATTTTATTCACGAAGGAAGAAGTCAACCAAAACCTCCTCCCACTTCTTCTCTTTCTAAATTTTATACTACCTAAACGAAACTGCTCGTGCTTTAGATATAATACTATAATATGAAAAAATTTAGAAAGAGAATAAGTGGGAGGAGATTTTGGTTGACTTCTTCATTTCGAAATAAAAATTTTCTATTAGAGCCACGTTTATTACGTAGGATGTATATACATTAGGAACACGTTTTTTACTCATAGTGACCGCTTAAACTACTAATTAAGCATTAAATAAAATATGCTCAAAACTAATAGTTAGTTTACCCAAAATTAGAAAAAATATTCAATTTCTTGATTTGTTATCATGTTAAAATTATGAGTAGATATTTACTTCACATGTGCTCAATCTGTCCATTATTATAGCGAGCGAACATTTCGTGGCTCCTGATCGGTTGGCCTGTTCGAAGCGCGGAAATTATACAATACTCAATTGCACAGACGTCATGAAATCATATTTAGATGATTTTTATATAATTGCACATACATAATATCAAAAGAGGTGCCAGTGTTTAGTATGTACCTATACTTAAATACGTAAATACGAAGTCTTTTATTCAATTATATTATAATTTTCTAGGCTCATGGGGGGGGATTGATCCCCTTGATCTCCCCCCTATCTACGCCACTGCGCTGAAGTATGGTGTTTTTCCGGATAAATGGAAAACTTCAATTATTATACACTATAAATACAGTTCCTGTGTATGAAAAGATATTGGAAATCGCTGCAAAGCGTCAACTAATTAAGTACCTACTGTGATATAAATGATGTTCTTGTAAAAACTCAATCCGGTTTGCGTGTAAATCACTCTTGTGAGAGTGCGATCTTGAGTGTTTGTGATAAATGGATGAAGGAGTTAGACAAGGGATGGATTGTAATGGTCGTCTTTCTAGATTTTCAGATCGCGTTCGAAACCATAAATAACAACATCTTATTAGAAAAAATGCAAAAAATTGGAATAAAAGGTACTGTACATAATTGGTTTAGTTTTTATTTGGTTAACAGACATCAAAAATATAAATTCAATGGTGAGATATCTTCTTCTCGAAGCAATCTTCATGGTATACCGCAGGGAACGGTCTTAGGACCGTTGCTATTTTTACTATATATAAATGACATTAGCAATTATGTAAAAAATTGTCAAATAACTCTGTTCGCGGATGATACTATATTGTATGTTTCTGGTAAAGATGTAGATGTTTTAACACACTTAATAAATGATGATTTGAATGAAATTTTCATGTGGTTATGTGATAATAATATGAAAACAAATGTCAAAAAGTGAAAATATATGTTGATAGGCTCACCATATGGTATAAAAAAAGTAAACACTGAAAATTGTAAAATTGAAATAATAATTGGAATGGGTTTGGATAGAGTAAATAAAATGAAAGATTTTGGCATAATTATAGATGAGAATTTGAGTTTCAAGAATCACACAGAATATATGGCAAACAAAATGTCAAAGAAAATCTATTTTTTGTCTAGATTGAGCAACAAACTCTAACTAATTTAGATTATTGTGCGTCGTTGTTATTTAACACACAAAAAACTCAAATTACTGTGTTACAAAAAATTATGAATAAGGGTATGAGGGTGTGGAAAAAGAACACCGATAAAACTAATGCTTCAAACACTAAATCTGATGAATGTAGAACAACGACTATATTATAAGAATATGGATTTTATATTCAAAATAAAAAATCAAATGTTACCAACTTATTTAAGTGAAAAAATACAGTATGTCAGTGATGTGCACAAATATGAGACAAGGGATCGAGATGATATATTTATTGATACATATAACACCACATTAATGCATAAATCCACATTAAGTAATGGAATTAAGTTGTTTAATGATTCCTCAACAACTTTAAAATATTGTAAATGCTATAATGAATTTTTGCTATAATGAATTTTAAAAAAGTTTGTACAATTATATATATGACAATGATGGATTAATTTAAGTGGATAAAAAAAATTGTAGGATTAATGTAATAGTTTTTGGACTAAATAAACGGATATTATTATTAAATATAAGCACAGTACAAAGATGTAAAATATTATCTCTTCGAACATCAAAAAACCAAAAACATTAACACACAAAGTTGTTCAATAACACACATACCTAGTTACGCAATAACGAGGCACATATGAAAAACGAAGAGCTAGCTCTATAAGACAAAAACTAAAGTGATAACCAAATGTGTCGACCAGTAAATGAAATAAAGAAACAAGATAATTTTTGACTACACAAATAATTTCCTGCTTCAAAGATTTTACGCATCTAATGATTGCAAAATATAACTTCGTAAGTAATTTCAAATTGTTCACTAAAATTAAAGAAAATACCATCTCAGCAAGGTAGTGTATGAAATTCCCTGTCAGGGGTGTGGTAGCTGATATGTGGGACAGACGTGTTACAGTGGTTGAAACGGCGGTAAGTACAGGATAGGGGCGACTGCCGTGTAGGTAAAAACTCTTGTGGTGGAACAACACTTGAGTACTGGTCGGGTCACTGCTTTGACTTTGACTTTGCGGGAGTCAAAGTGTTGGAACTTGAATGTCATTACAAAAGTAGTTTGTTTCTCGAAATGCACCACATTAATGATAGAGACAATGCTATGAATTTTAAATCTGAAACTGGATAATTGAGTATATATTTATTGTAATTTGCTTCATTCAATTCGAATAAAAAAAATAAAAAATTACCTTGTTTCCGGGTTTCATTTACTGGTCGACACATTTGATTACTCTCGTCTTATGAGTTAGTGTGCCTCGTTATTACGTACCTATATGTTTTTATTTCATTTTATAATAAGTGACCAACTTTGTTGAGTTATATTTTCATATTTTTGATGTTTGAAAAGATCTAAGATCTTTGTACTGTAAATTTTGTTTCATTTTTTGTGTGAATGTCAAACAATTTAGTACCAGTTTATAATTGCGATTTGGTTATTACGTACACACAATAAGATTCTTTATATTAATACCTAATAGTTTATTCACCTTAATATTACTGTGATGATCATGATAACAATAATAATTCCAGAGAATCTAAAGTAATGTACTCGTATAATTCTGTGAATATAGCATTTAAAAACGAATGTGTACTTTTGAGTAGGCATGAAAATATCAAAGATGTTATATTGAACAACAGACGTGTTTGAACTCACCTTCGAAATATTGTTTCCCTTCAATAGTATTATGAACTTCAAACAAAATTCTGATAGTGCTTAACTTTATTTAAGTCAATAAATTCCTATCGCTATATGTAGGTATCTGAAGACATCCTATTTCACTACTGGGCACTTAAATTGATAAATAGCTTTATCCGCATGTGCGCAACACAAGGTTAGATGAGTCACCTCTAATATGAGTGTAAATATTTTTCATATTTTAAAATTGATCAGTTCTGTCTTCATCATAATGGCACCAAGCGGCACTTGCTCATGGTCCTCTTCTTCATAGAGGCAGAAAGGCTCTATATTCAATAAAACGAGAGAAACAAGCCCAATTTTTACCTAAATTTTATGCAGATAGGAAACTGATAAAAATTGCTGTCAAAATTTGAGATTTTATAGATATATATATATATATATATATATATATATATATATATATATATATATATATATATATATATATATATATAATATATATATATATATATATATATATATATAATAATAATAATAATAAATAATAAATATTGTTTATTGAATCAAGAATCAGCGTTATACAAATTATATCTCAACCAAAGAGATGTAAAAAAAAACAGAAACAGAAAATATTTTCAATATCTAACCCTGATGCAAATAAGCATTGACAGATTCAACATAAGTCTTCTTTGTTCCACAAAGCCGAAGCTGTCTGTGGATATAATATACTAAAACATTCTTTGCAAAATAGTGTAGACACCCCCATATTTTATCTGAAATCAATCAAAAACCCTAATTAAAAAATGATGAGCACATATCACTTTCCTCTTCTACTGAGAACTTTTTCACTTTGTCCTTAAACCACAAATATATATACATATATATATATATGTATATATATATATATATATATAAATATATATATGTATATATATATATATATATATATATATATATATACTCACATGCAAAAAAAACGCAACAAGTGAATATTTGGTAAAATTTCAGGTCTATAGTTTTTTCATTTTTAATTCTAATTTCCAAATGTTTTCAGGAAACTATTGATAAAATCATTAGTTTTAACTCGCACAATCAGTCTTTTGTTGAATGCTAGTTTATTGGTCATTATACAGAGTTAATTGGAAGTTTGTTGTTAAACCCTGTTTCTAGAACATCCTGCGCAATATTTTCGTGGTCGAATTCTTTCTAAATATCAACTTTTGTTGAAAACGATTCCCTTCCAACATTTGAGCCATAATGTCAGTTTGAAAGCTCAGTTTATGATTCTAGCAACAAGAAGGTCACAATATACTGGTCCCTTACAATAGTAAGCAATTATTGTAAAATTTATTTATGCAACCTCATTATATTCAAATTAAAAATCAAACTTCAAAACAAACTAATTCAACTGTAACATAAATAACATAAAGAAACGTTCTTTTCACAACAAATGCAGCTTAATATTTTGTATTACCACCTCTAGCTTTTATTACTGCCTGCATACGTCGGTTCATACAGTCAATAAGGTAACGAATAGCATCTTGAAAAATATTTTGCCATTCCTCTTGTATTGCTAAACGAAGCTCATTTATCGTACTTCGCGATCTCTGACTCGCCTACCCAGCATGCCCCACACAACACGCTCTATGTGTTTGAGATCAGGCAAACATGCTGGCCAGTTCATTTTGTTAATAGCTACTTACACACGGTATTGTGTGACACAAATTGCTCATCGCCGAAAAATCCACTAAAAGATACAACGTAATTGCCTAATATATTACTTCCATCTTTCATAAGAACATAAAACCATGGTTGGAGTTCTTTTAGGTATCTCATTGTCAAACTGACATTGAGCAACAACGAGCAAAGCCACCTCTTCAAAAAATTACATTTCATAAAGTGAATCGATTATAACAAGTCCATTTCGTTCTTAAAAATGAACTTATGCACTTAAAGGCATTAACCAAAAAACCAAATGTTGGAAAGGAATGGTTCATTACAAATATTGGCATTTTGAAACAATTTTACTAAAAAATTATTCCACAGGATATCTTAAAATTAGGGATTAACAACGGACACCTAATTAGCCCTGCATAATTATATAATCACTAATAAGCTAGCATTCAAAAAAAGACTCAAAGTGAAAGTTAAAATTAATAAATTTATCTATATGTAGTTTGCTGAAAAAATTTTGAAAATTGAACTGAAAATGAAAAAACTATGAAACCTCAAATTTTACCAAATAGTAACTTGTTGCGTTATATATATATATATATATATATATATATATATATATATATATATATATATATATATATATATATATATATATATATATATATATATATATATATATATATATATATATATATCAATTTCAATTCAATTCAATTTATTCAAAAAACAATTTTTAAATTACATCAATTATTAATAATACACAGGTTTACAAATTTTTTGAATTATATCCAAGAAGCAACAAAACCCATAGGTGAAAACACCTGTATTTGCATAGTAATCTAATTATTGTAAATCATAGTACTTATTTAATGTAATTATGACACTTAAGTATTCACAGCCTTGCAGTCTATTGAATTGATCCATTCCTTTCTTTGTCACATGAAATAACTACACACATCTGTGTGTAGTTATTTGTGTGATGTGACTGATATTTTTATATTTCTTATATGAAAAGTGAACACATTGTACAACTTAGGAGTTAAATATGCCGATTTATATTTCTCCTTGAATCCGGGATATTCAGTTTGTGTTCAATATTAACCCTAGTCATATAGCCATGGGCAATAAAGTTGGACTTGAGCCTTTCATGAAATTGCAGAAAACAACAAACCGCAAAGATATATAATGTTCTAATGTTATATAAATCTGATGAGTACAGCATACTTGTGTGACATAGTCTGGGTTCCTTGAAAATGTTCTTCACAATGTTATTCTGCACGGTTCTTAATTGCTGCAAATGAATAGTATACATACCCCCCCAAATAATGTTTCATATCTAAGTAAGGCTCAACAAGTGTAAATATTTATATCGGGATTTCTGTCTAATATTTCGCGGAGTATGTAAAATTTGTGGATCAAGCATCTAATTTTTTTACACAAATAAGAGCACATGCTGGTCCTATTTCAGATGTTTATCGATAATTACTCCTAAATACCCCACAAAAGCAGCTTGATTTGAAGTTTCATTGAAGTCATCAAATTGTATTCGATCAAAGGCAGGTATGTTTGCTGATGCAATAGAAAAGGCAACACAGCTTGATTTCTGAATATGCAATAATAGTTTGAAAGTGTCCAAAAAGTTTTAATTTTTATTAAACAAGACTTTGATTTTTCTCTAACCGAATGCCATGTCTTTTCATGGAAACAACCCACAGTATCGTCCGTATAGGCATCCAATTTTCCCCTACATCAAGACTGAATAGGTAATTCAAATAGATATTGAATAATATTGGCCCAATTACAGTACCTTGCGGCACACCATACTGCACTGCTTTTGGATTGCTGGTCACGTTTCCAATCCTAACGCGTTGAGGTCGATCCGCTAGATAATTTACAAAAATGTCTAACACAATGACTCTCACCCCACAACGTGATTTTTATTTGAGATTAGTTGTTATTACCGAGGCCTTCATTCGTTGATTCAGAAACCAGTTTATTAATTTTTTTATGTTGTGTGGGTTTACGTTAACTTTGGTTTAACAAAATTTATTTTGAGAGAATCTAATTATTTTAGTCAAGCGATTTTTTATTCTTTATATTCCGACATTCTCTGCGCCGAAGAACTTGCTGTTGAGGGTTTTTTCAATTTATCACGCTTTTTTATTTATACGATAATAGCATTTGTAGTCCAAGGTTTAATTTTATTAAATTTAAGTTTCAGATTTTTCAATAATAGATTTCTAGTTTTCTATAAGATAATTAGCTGCAAGTTCCATCTCAGAAAAGGTTAAAGTATGTCTCCAGTTTAGTAGGTATAATTGGCAAGTGTTCGGTTATGTCATGTTCAATAATATACGATTAAATTTTTTTAGAAATAGATTTGTTTTTTTCTCGAACAAATATGTGATCAAGACAAGTTTAGCTCGCCAATCTTGTGTAATCTTTACAAAGTGCAGCAAAGTCATGCGCAAATGTGTATTCTGTCAGAAAATGGGCCGGTTTTTTATAGATTGTGATGATAGCAACACAAACGGACTATCATTCGACGATAAATGGAAAATTTTGATAAGTAACGGCAGATGTTATTTATGTCTGAAATTTGGAAATATCGCTCGAAGGTGTGCTGTCAGGGTCGAAATTTCTATATGTGGAGACAGACATGCCACTTTGATGTGTAATAAAAAATCGGAGCATATTGTGGAAAAAGACGATTCCAATGAGAAGTCAGAATGTGGTATTACTGTAGAAAGTTTATCCAATTGTTTGTTTGACGGAACCTTTCGGCAAACTCTAGTCGTCACAGTTTGTGGTTCTGGTAAATCACGTTTCGTCAGAGTGATCATTGATACAGGTTCCCAGCCATCTTATATTTCTAAACATCTTGCAACAGAAATGGGGTATGTATCTTGAAAAAAGAGCAAATAATAGGTACATGTTCTCTTTGGTGGTGTACATTTCGATGTTGTGGATCATCATTGCTACAATGTCTCCTTGACAGATGTCGATGTTATTTCGATGCTCCCAGTCAAGTAGTAATAAGAAGTCAAATAATTTCAATTCGAGATGGTCTTTGGAAGTCAGAACTTGTAGCTTTAGGAATTTTCATAAGCGATACAGAATATGGCCTGATTGAAATTTTATTAGTTGGCTGGAAAATTATTTACTGGTAATAAGCACATTTTGAGATGTGGCCTGGTTGTTATGGAGACAAAATAAGATTGGACTGTAATGGGCAGATCATCTAGTAGAAAACTGATAGCGCAATGTGATATTTTCCGGTCTTCATCCATGATACTTACTTCATTATTTTGTCAAAATGACATAGCAAGTCTTTGAAGTTTAGATGTCTTAGGCATTTCTGACCCTAATGAGGAGGAAAATTGTAGGGAGTATGAAGCAGCTCTGATGAAAACAGTTTTAAAATCTGCCACTTCGAATAATGAAAATAATAAGAAGTCGGTCTGATATAGATAGATGGTCATTCTTCATTACCGAACCATTTTGCTTCTGCTAGGAGACTTTTGGATGATCTTATGAAAAAGTTAGATACCGAACCGATGAATATTATGGTGAATATGATGCTGTTTTCAATTATTGGGTCCCTGAAGTAATGAAGTAATCATATAAGAGGTTTTCATTGATGAGTATGAAGCTGACGGTTATTATTTACCTCATCGTCATGTTATCAATTTGAGTAGTTCTACAACAAAATTACGCCCAGAATGCCTCTGCAGAAGAAAATAATCATCCTTCATTAAATGATTGTCTCGAAAAAGGCGTGAACATGATAGAAAATATTTCTTCGATACTAATTCGTTTAAGATTCGAGAAACTTAGGATTGTATCTGATATTCAAACGGCTGTCGCACAAATTAGTCTGAAAAAGGAATATATGAATTTCTTGAAGTTTCTATGGCACGATCATGATAAAAATCTAAAAGTTTATCTACATGCAAGAGTTGTGTTTGGCGTAACATGTAGTCCTTTCATGTTAGCATCAGTTATTTACTTCCATTTGAATAAATTTATCGAGAATTACATGGACAACTTCAGAAAATCGACAATTCAGAAGCTGATAAAAAGTTTTTATGTCGATAATTGCTTAACAAGTGTTGAAGTCAATCTTATCACTAAAAGAGTTATTTTCTCAATTGCAAAATATCTTTGATGCTATTGGTTTTTCATTTCCAGTTCATATTGACATGGTTTTTGAAGATTCGAGGTTTCGCAAGATATCTAGAATCAGTTCTTGAATTGGCTGGATGGTATTCATGTTTTGGCACAGTTGCAGATTCCACGTTGGATATCAATGTCACACTGTATGAGTTACATTTCACACATGTTTTTAGATGCAAATGATGGGACATATGCTTCAGTAATCTCTGAGAAATCAATCATTAGATGGTGTCAGAATTCAACTGGTTCAAGCTAAAAACAGAATAACACCAATGAAAAAGTTGTCAATCCCTAGACTTGAACTGTTGGGGGCTATAATAAGTGTAAGATTGTTGAACTACCTATATTCTAGAAAGTATGGAAAATTGTGATTTGGAAAAATATTGTTGGTCAGATTCAACAACTGTTCTGTCCTGGATTAGACGAGATGATATTTGTAAACCTTTCGTATGGAACAGAATTCAGGAAATTCGACTTTCTACTTCAAAAGATTGCTTTTATCATTTACTTGGTCATTTGAATCCGGTCAGCTGGAGGGTGCTCACCAAGATCAAGATGGTGGGAGGGAACAGTTTGTTTGAATAACAGAAACGACTGGCCAGAACAGGATTTTGAAGTGAATGAAAGTGAAAGAGTTGAGTAAAAGAGAAAAAATGTTGTATCTTTCATGAATATTTCGAATGATTTTTCCACATTTTATCAATATTTCTCGAAAAATTTGAATCTGATTGCTTGATTGAGTAAATTCACATTCAATTGTCGGAATCCCACTTCTAAAAGAGTCACAGAAAAGCATGTGAGGGGAAAAGAAGGAAATAGCAAGGAGCAAAAAATAGTTCAGAGAAACGCCGAGCATAAATAAGCCTTTGGGAAAACCTGTAAGGAAAACAAGTTCTGGGAGAAACTTAAAGCTACCTAACAGATTAAATCTTTAGAATGGTGGTTTTGAGTCAATGCTGAGTAATCAAGAGGTAGTGTATGGATATTTTTTAGATCGAAATGTATTTATTTTTTGAGAGACTTTGTATGGATGAAAGTTGATAGTGTTGACATTTTGGAGATAAGAACTGTCATATGAAAATGAAAGTATTGTCATGATTGCATTTTTACGTAAAGCCATTTTGTAGGTGATTTGATTTCCATTGACTATCCTTGTTAGACACGTAAACTTCACTGGGTAGGTTCAGTCTTACGTATTTTGAACAATATACCTATATATATATATATATATATATATATATATATATATATATATATATATATATATACATCTATATATATATATATATATATAAATATATATATATATATATATATATATATATATATATATAATATATATATATATATATATATATAATATACATCTATATATAATATATATAAAATATAATATATATATATATATATAATATATATATATATATATATATATATATTTAAACATTTAATTAATTTTTTTGTGAATGTCAAACAATTTACTGCCAGTTTTCAATTGAAAATTAGTTAATTGGTTGTTACTTACACAATAAGAATCCTTATATTATTAATTGTATAGGTATGTACCTTAATATTATTGTGCCATGATTACAATAATTATTCCAAATAATGAGAACTGAAAGTAATGTATGCATGTAATCTAGAAAATATAGCATTCCTAAACGAAATGTGTAATTTTGAGTTCGAATGATAGAATATTTTGCCATAATTATGGTGAAGGAAGTTAAAGGTTGAATTACCGAATTACAAATCATAAAAGTTATATTAAACATCGAACGTAATTGAACCTTCCAAATATTGTTCCGATTCAATAGTATTATTATCTTCTAACAAAATTCTGATGGTACTCGACTTTATTTATGTCAATTGTCAATAAATTCCTATCGCTAGGTATATGTAGGTAGGTGAACGCATCACAATCCACTAATGGACATCTCAGAAACTATGTAATTAATTAAGATTTTGAATGGCTTAATACACACTGAGTTGCACAATGTTAATAAGTAAATTGATCAAGGGATATGAATGCAAATACGCTTCAGATTTTAAAAATTTATTATCTGATTAGATTGTGAAAGAAGGTATCAATTGACAGAATATTAATGCAAATACCAGCATAGCAAAATTTAACTAAAAACTAGATAACACTGTTGATGGTTTACGAAACAGGACTGTATACAAGCTATTCAATTATTTTGTCTCGAAATTTTTAGGTATACCTCTCATTATTAATTTCTTTTTTTGAGTCCTAGTATAAAATCATTTTCAGAGTTTAGAGTCAACGAATTCTTACTGAGCCGTATTGGTATCGGCGAGTTCTTCACTGGAACAATTTCGAAATTACTCAGTATGTGAAAAAAGAGAGTTTTTATTATAGGAACGGCCAGTCTGTTCCCAATACTAATCCTAGGACCTACACCAAAAGGCAAGTACGTGTAGGGATCGATATTTTTCCTATTTTCTGGCGAAAAACGTTCAGGATCGAATTTTTCAGGGTTTTCATAATACTTTGGATCACGGAGAATAGCAAAAATTGGTATCAGTATGTTGGTGTATTCTTCTAGAAGTACAGGCTTTTCCTCAGGTAGTTTCGGATCAATCGTTTAAGGTTTTGTAACTACTCTGACTGTAGCTACATTGACTGGCCATTTTCGAAGAAGTTCTGAAATAAAAAGAACAAAAAAAAATCCTATCAAAAAAATTCTTCAATCAACTGTGGCGGACGTAATATATATTAAGAATGTCTTTAATGAAGGATGAGTTATTTCAAAAGGCGACAAGTGCTGTCTAATTTATTCATCTGTATCTTAGTAATGTAGATTTCATTTACTGAGTAATAAAATCCAAAAATAAGTTGTATAATATGTGAGAATCAGATCATGCTCACCTGAAACTACCATATTCAAGAACTTCATATAAAATAAGTGCTCCTTCGGGAGACTTATTTTCATCAATCTCTTGAATTAGTGTCTTTTGAATATCTGGATTCACTGCTAGTTCATGTGCCATAAAGCACATTGCTCTGGATATGGTCTCAAAACTAGCCATAATAAACATAAAAACTTCAGAAGCGATATCTAAAATAGTAAAATCCTCTTCGGAATTATTCAGTTTCAAGTGTTCTTCAATTGCAACAAAATTATTTTGTTTGCATCTTCCTCCGTCTTGCGTCCATAAGTAATCCTAACATGTCTGAGCGTTTGATACTTTGTTGTTCCCGTTATTGGATTGTGTTAGTAACCAGATTTAGAAAGAAAGAAGTTATTTCTTTTCCAAAAAACGGGAGACCTAAGAAATGAAATTAGAAAGAATTTTTTGTCTCTCCGAGAGGAATTGAAAAAAATGTGTTACTTGAATCAATTGATTTTTATTCATTATCAAATGGTTGATACTTTCTAATATGAACTCACATTTGCAATATTTGGAAATAATTGGAAAACGGCAAAACTAATTCTTCTTATAAATCCAGAAGAATCCGTGGCTTTATGGTCCATCAAATAACATTCATTGTCCTACCTATCTTCAAGCGAATTGAACTGTAATCTAAAAGCAGTACTGGCTATTACATCGGTGGTGTATTTAGTGAAAGCATCAGTCCAATTCAACAATTATTCCATTCTTTTTCATGAAATGTTGGACCAAATTATCAGAATTATGACATGTCAGATTGAAAAAAGATCTCATTGTGCTACCCGTAAAAGATGGAGTAATGGTAGAACGCATTTTCTTTCAAGTTTTCCCTATAAAGTAACGCCAAAATGAGATTTCAAATATATATATATATATATATATATATATATATATATATATATATAAAATCTTGCGACACTTTTTTGTCGATTCAAATACTTTTTTTAATAAAGAAGTTTGGAAACATTCGAGAGTAGTAAATGCAATATTGGTCTAGCACTGTCCATGCGGAAAAGTACATACGCAAATCAGTTGTTCTACGTAGGTAGACACAGAGTTAATCAGCGTAGTTGCTTCGCCTACTGACTAGCATTCGGGAAATCTTGGGTTCAAATCCCAGAGTCGACTGTTCTGCCATGAGTTTTTCTCAGAAGTTTCCTCATAGGTATGTCATTGCATGCTAATTTACAGAAGTGAAAGATGGGCCTGAATTCATCCTCTCTACCCTACATCATTTCCGCTCTTCCATAAATATTTAGTCTCACCCATCCTCAATACTATTGTACATGCGATTGTATCCTCTGATCTAGATGAAGGAGTTCATCCCCATAAATTACGCAGGCGCCTCCCTGACAAATACTTGAGGGGAGAATTAAACACGTGTTATTTTCTTTTTTCCGCACAGACAGTAAAGATGGGACCAAAGTGCACTCCGAGCAACCGAATGTTAGGGGTTCCTGCATCTGCATTCTGGAAGAGTCATAGCCGCTAATATGTGCAGTGCGGTTAAGACTGACGTAGCTTATCATTCAACCGTATCCCGTTAGTATCAGCGTTTCGTTCTGGCGGTATGTCATTTGGAAATGAACGTAGGTCCAGCGCAAATGAATTGTTGACGAAGAAACCCTGTGAACACTCATAAAGGTAAAGCCTTTATTCACGAGAGTTAGCCAACAAACTCGGCTGTAGCCATACACATTTTCAAGAGCTGGAATATAGACAAGTTCCTTCGTCTTGGATACCAAATAATTTCAGCGAATCAGACAAAGCGGAAAACGTGACATCTACTACAGAGATAGGAATTCCATAAAAAAATTGACTCTGGAGATAGAGGCTGGGTGTTCTATTTCAACCACAATCTGTTGTAGTTGGGCACGCTCTTTTAGGAACTTCTGCCATCAAAACTACAATATAAGCAGAGACTTACTCTGTACAACTGGAAAAGCTGGCTCAAATTATGAAACAAAAAATGCATAAACCTCTCCATGTTCCGCCTCTCGAAGACAATGCTCGACCCTACGTAGCTAAGATGGTACAATAATCTATTTCACAGCCAGAGTGGGAAGTTCTACTACATTCGCCATATTCACTAGGTTCAGCACCTATCGACTACCATGGCAACCTTATATTTGATATATAAGTAAAGAGCTTAAGCTAAGTGTACCTTTGAGAATAAAGATATTTCTAGACCCCAGTTGCTCCATATTTTCCGACAACATATTTTGATGGTTTTGAAAATGGTCGAAATTTTTGACACATATCTGCTTTATCAATTCCGGGGACTTCAGGAGTAATACAAGCACATGCAATTGATAAATACCAATATATCTGAAAGCAAAAGATGAGCGATGCATTGAAATTGACCATAAATCGAAAACTTAACAGTAGATTTCAAAGCTTGATAATTCATGAAAATTTCTCTGCATAAGAGTTTAGAGAAATGCATTACATTGGCTTTATAAAACGCAAAATCGTAATAAATTCCCAAAGAAAAACGTAGCTCCTCGAACGAAAAGTGAACAAATATAACATGAATATATATTTTTTGTTTAATTTGACATAGGTATTAATCAACGCAGAAAAACAGCTTTACTACTTCTAAGTGGCCAAATACTCAATTGAAACAATTCCATGTAGAAGTTCTTATGATATTGTGGCAAAGACTGCCCAGAATTTTTTAATTTTAAAATTTTTCAATATATGCAATATAGGTACAGCAGTCTTTATACGTCTATCAAGTCTACTAGTTCATGATCTTCCAATCAACGGTCATCCGATACTTTTTTGTGGGTTTTTACTCATCATTTCTGGCGTCGTCACCTCATTTAATCGACTATGTAAGTAGATAATGAATGGGTATGCACAGTACACAATGACCTTGACCTTGAAAAGGTGGTTAACCTTGAGTCGATATTGAGGAGTGGGGGCAACTTAGTTGAGGGGCGTGCACCATACACAATGACCTTGAATATTTATCAGGAGTGGGGATAGCTTATTTTTCGATTGGTTGACCTTGAAAATAGAACAGACCTTGAGAGCATTAACCTTGAATATACCAGGAGTGGGCTCAATTTCTGATACTTGTCATTTTATTATATGTTCTCATTTTAGAGTTACACCCAGTGTAAATAGAATCAGAATACTAAATAATATTCATTTATTTACAAACTATATACTAAACTTACAAATTATTCACTACTCTACATCACTGATTCCTGAATCCGAACTATCGGATTCGGAATCAGCGTTCAATACAACATCTCCGACCATCATTGGCCGCCGTTCATCATCCTAATCAGCGAATATCAGATGACATGCTATGTAGGTACAATCCTCCTGGTTCCCCAACGGATGTGGCAATTGATTTCCACACGAGTTACATAGCATCTCATCTAATTGAATCCACGGGCGATGGATATGCTCCATGGTAAATGCTTCGTTGATTTCCTTGATGCACGGCGGGCACAATAATGGTCCTTCCTCGCCATCTTCTTCCACCAAACGGAGGAGGTTATAGCAGATATTGGCTGAAATTCAATTATATAATGTTAATATGTAATATACATAATGTATAGAAACTTACCCATTCTACAATCTGTAAATTAGATACTGCTCGAAATATTATATGGTATGGTATCACTTTCTCGTATTACGGAATATATACTATAGATGAGAGAGTAGGTTTAAAAATGTCAAGACCACTATTGACCAATTGAAGGTAGGAGTGGGAGTGGGGGTAACTAAGTTACCCCCACTCCTAAATACCGACTCAAGGTTAACCACCTCTTCAAGGTCAAGGTCATTGTGTACTGTGCACACCCATTCTTTATCTACTTAAGTACGTTTTGGAAGCTTTTACGGCATCTTTTAAACTCAAATTATAAATGTTATATTATTATAAAAGGAAGAGCAGACTCCCTCAGACCCGTAATACAATCTAGCATAGCTTTGATATTGTTTGTAATCGGATCTATCAAATGAAATTGTTGTACTACATAAGGATGACCAATTTATTCCGTGACTGAGAGCTTCAAATATGTGTGTATGGTTTCAAACGGTTGATTGACATTTTCAACTGTAAGTGTTAAACAGCAACCGCCATCTAAACGCCCCAGTAAACACACTTACATCTTATGGACGTTTTAAAAATGTATCAACTCGACGTAAAGCATGTCATATGTACGTACAGTTTCGTCAGGTATACGTCTTGTTTACGTACACGTACCGAAATAAGACGTAATTTTACGTTTTAAATATGTATTAATTACGTACATTCTACATTTAGTTTTGGTTATATGTACGTACATATTCGTACGTCTTTATGACCTATTTAAAAAATAATTTGTGACTATTTTTGGATGTCTAATATAACAGTTAGATGGATCTCTGAGAAGCTATCTTAACATTTTTTTTCAAAATTCATCAAATTGTTGAATATCATAATATGTGTCATAATAATTTACCTTTACTTATGTTCTGATATTCATCAACATTTTGATGGATTTAGAAAGTGTGAATATTATCTACCAAAGATCCACCAAACTGTTATATTGGATATCTTAAATAGCTAGATTATCTTTTTCAAGTTATAACGTTGGTAGGTGCTTAAAAATGTTGATTTGTAGTAATAATGAATAATAAATAAAAATGCATGTAATCCAAAAATAAAATGTATACTCTTGAAAAAAGATAAAAGTATGAATAAAACATTAAAAGAGCAAACCAAAAATAAAACAATATTCTTTAAATTCAAAATATGCTATTTTTTTACATACTAAATGTACTGACAAAATATTTTAATAACTCTTGGGAATATTCAATCATCACGAAGTATTTTTCATTAGATAAAATCCGCACTGCTACATGTAAACAAATGAAGTTACGATACATATCAGGAGTTAAAATATTTTTAAGCACCACAGGACCAGTTTAGAATAAAAATTGGCGAAATTCTGAAGCCTTCCATCTTTTACTTTCACTTATACTTAGAGGTTTACGACAAAAGTCTTTTGGAATATTTCTTACCTGTTCTAGTAATAATAGATTTAAATTACTTATCTGATGAAATGATAACTTGTGTGGTGGCTTTCCTCCTAACCATAATACAATTAGTTTTTTTACCACTCCTAAACATATCAGGTGCATGTAATCCAAAGGGAAACATTTAATCATATCAATATTAGGTATTTTTTCAATGATAGATGTTCCTGTATGATGATTTTCTTGTAATTTGTTGCGAAAGTCTGAATCTGTACGTAGTTTTAAATTAGATAACTCAGGAAAACAAACGTTATGAGAAATATAGCTGCCCTCAGTATGGCATTTAGTACATGACATATATCCAGAATGTCCCTTTGTATATTTTATGTATGCTTTGGCAGGAACATCACACACAAATCCTTTAATTTTTATTGAATATAAATTATCATTAATTACTATACCATCAGATAACAACTCAATACAATCATTTACAAACATAGTTAGAAACAAGTTAGCATCTTTTGGTTTCTCGTAGCCATGATAAAGCCCTTCTAGTTGAACAGTAGATTTTTTGTTAAAAAGACTGCACAAAATGGGATAAAATTGACTACCAGAACTTTTAGAGATTGGTAAACCATCAATATTAACTAAAATTTCAATTTCTTTAGCAATTGTCAATTCGGGTTGAAAATTTACAAGGAGTTCTTTAATACAAGCTTCAAGGCCAAAATGATAATAATGTCCTGGAGCAATTACTTGTACTTCTGTATGTCTAGGAGTGCTTAAAAGAGTTCTAGCGTTAAGTGGTAAATCTGGATGATATGGCTTTAGTGCTTTTAGAAGTTCATCAATAGCATTGTGCTTAATGTTATGATTAAGAGCCCACCGCGAAATAATTTCAGAAATAGTTTCTTCATTAATTTTCTTATCAAAATAAGGAACTTCACTAACTGAACTCAAAGCATCTGAATCTTCAGAAATTGTGCTATCTGAATTATTATGAAGTCCAGAACTATGAATCAAATCAAATAATTTATCAGAATCATTAAGAGTTGGTACAATAGTGTTGTTTGAACTAGATGTACTAGCACTAGCGGCTTCAGAATTTTCACTATATCCTTTGGCAGCAGTGTCCAGCAAAACGGCTTCAAGGTTAAGCATATCTCTTCTTGCTCTTTTATAAGGCTTTCTAATTTGTTTACTCATTATAACATAAATCTAGGGTACTTACCGTGTAATCAAAGATCAAAAAAAGGAAATATCACGTCCGTATACTTTATTTTCAGTGTCCACTGTCTGTCTACTCACTCGTTCACTCGAAATGCGGGAGGGAAAACGTGAAGAAATGTGGGAAAATCAAAATTAAACCGCCCGAATCATATTTACTCACTTCCATAGACATAACTATCTCACTTCACTATTATATTTGTCGCAAAAACAATAAAGAAAGTAGATGGTAGAAATTAGCGGCATCGGAAAGCAAAAAAAGTTTGGTTATAGGTTCTTCTTTTTTATTTCTTATTCTTCTTCTTTATGTCTCATTCTTCTTTTTTCATCAAAACTAATGTCTGCACTTGTTCTTATATAACTCACCATTTACAGACGTTTTGTTCAATAATTGAATGTTTCTATTTGGAATCGCAAATTAATGTTAGTTTGCTAGTACAAAATTTTTGTCTTTTCACTTCAAAATCTTAAAAGTGGCAAAGCATTCTTTTACATACCGAAGAGGGCATAAAATGTACGTACATAATATGTATTTCTGAAACGTACATAATACGTACAGAAATTTACATCTTTAAGACGTACATTTTAAAGCCATGTACGTAACTCAGCCTAAATGACGTAGAAAGTACGTACATGAAACGTATGGTGTTTACTGGGGCCAGGTCTAGTACTTGTAGTAGGTACTGCTCTTGTGTAATCATGATAAGACTACGCAGTGTTTTCTGAAATATTCTTACAGAATATACCGCTCTTAGAGTCCCTGAAATTGAATTCAATGTGTTTCAATTCAACTTAGTGCAATATCTTCTAATAATACTTTCTTCCACAGGTTGGGATTACTGTGAATGATAACTTCAGTGTTTGAAATGACTTATCCAGTTCCAGTTTAATGTTGAATAATAATTTCTGATTCTCTGAAGAATCTTAGGCCTACATACATTAAACAAACAAGCTATTAGATAAATATGACAAATTGTTAAATAACTAGGCTCAGCTAGATTTTCAATTGATGAATATGTTATATATTACGCGTAAAATGTAGGCTTAGAAAATTAGTATTTTTTTATTTACCAATACTTAAAGGGAATTTTTGTTCAAGAAAGTGAAGTTCTGAAATGATTGAAATAACTGAAAATAAAATGAGTTTTAGGTACATGAAACCGGTGAAAGTAAATTAAGTATCACACAATTGGAAAGAAAAAATTAAATAAAAATGATCAAATTTTGGATTGATTGGGCCGATACTTGGTGTAAATTAATAAACATATTAAAACAATGGTTAAAAATAACAATTTACACATTTATTATAAGAAATAACGCATGACGCACGTTACGGTGGAACTTCACCTTCTTCAGATGCTAATGGCAAACTATTATATATTATTATTTGCCATTAGCATCTGAAGAAGGTGAAGTTCCACCGAAACGTGCGTCATGCGTTATTTCTTATAATAAATGTGTAAATTGTTATTTTTAACCATTGTTTTAATATAAAAATGATCAAATAACCTTTCCATAATGGTTCCCACTGATTAGTCGATATCATTTTCTGAATTTTTTGTTGGTAGCGTTGTGGTCTTCAAAAGCTTCAATATTTTCGAAGTATTTTTGTATGCTTCAATGGAGGTGCAACGTATCACCTAGTTTCGAGCGTATAACACTGACTAGGTTCAGCAAGATTGAAATAACTGTGTCATTCTTGAGTGGTGAATTGGCATATTTTTATTATATGTTCTTATCAAAAGAATTTCAATTATTAGATATAAGAATTATATGGAAGATTATCAAGTAAATTTTTGAGTTGGTAAAATATTTCCCATACTGAGAATATGGGCATTGATGAGAAAAATAATCCAACATTAATGAACAAAAATACAGAAGAAACCAAAAAATTAGAAGTTGCCTATCAAATAATAAATGGAGAAAATAAAATGATATAGAAGAAAAATTAAGAAAAATATATTACCTACTGAAATAATTGAGACAGATAATGACGTACCAAATGAAAATATACGGTTGAAAATAATTGATGTTTCAAATTGGATAGAAACAGGTGAAATGACCTTTAGAATTCCTTTCAAATTATCAAAGTTCATGAAGACAAGGACCTGCAGGAAATTTATCAGTTTTGAAGAAAATAATAAAGTAATAGAAAAACTAAACGATGCAGTGCTCTGTTAAATGATGCGTGTCTCTGTCCGACTTCATTAAGTGAAAATAGGAAAGATATTTGTGTGAAACAGTACAGTATTTTGGAAAAGGGAGCACAAGTTGAAAAATGTTTAGAAAAATAATCTGAAAAATGAACCGCTATCCTGTCCTAATAAGTAGTATGTAGTGAAAGTAGGTACGCATCATCTGATTTTCTCCATAAAGAGGTACCATAGTACCTACAAGTATCTTCATTTAAAATTTAGCAATTTGTTTTTTTATTATCATTTTATTCGGTGAAGATTTGTTTTTTCCTTACACAAAAATAAATGGTATTTGTATTTTTGTAAATAAAAGTTTTTATCATTATTTAATTATATTAGTTTTATTTTTGTATAGTAGGAGATGACGAAATATTGAAAAACTGTACTCAAGTAATAATATTACTTGTACCTGCGCACGTCTTTGAATGTAACGTTAATTGTGTGCTTAACTTATTATCCAGCTGATTCGCGAAAGAGGCAAATGCTCTTAGATATAAGCAATCATATGGTATAATTCGCGTTTTAACCGGATAATCCATATTAACCGGTTGTATTGGTTAGTTGGCCCTTTAGCCGGCTAATTCGGGATTTAACGTATTTCTCGTTTTAACCGCTATATATATATATATATATATATATATATATATATATATATATATATATATATATATATATCATCATGCAGCCATTCGCGCCCACTGCTGGACATTAATCCCCTCCCTTAATCCTTTCCATCTTGAACGGTCCCCAGCAACCGTCATCCAACTGGGGACTGCCCTCTTTATGTCGTCGGACCAGCGTGTTGGTGGGCGTCCTCTGCTCCTAAAGGCATCTGCTCTGGGTCTCCATTCTATAATTCTCTTGGTCCATCTGTTATCACCTCTTCTGGCCACATGGCCTCCCCAATTCCACTTCAAGCAGATTATTCTTTCCACTGCATCAGTTACTCTTGTATTCCTGCGTAATGTTTCGTTTGGTATCCTATCCCTCAAGGATACACTTAACATCGCTCTTTCCATTCTTCGCTGCATTACCTGGATTTTGTTTATGGTGGTCTTCGTCAAAGTTAGGGTTTCGGCGCCGTAGGTTAATACAGGTAAAATGCATTGATTGAAAACCTTTCTCTTCAAACAGACTGTGATTTCAGATTTGAACACATGGTTAAGCTTACCAAATGCAGCTTAAGTTAAGCCTATTCTCCTGTTCAATTCACAAGTCTGATTGTCTCTACTAATGCGGATTTCATGTCCTAGGTATTTATAGGAATATACTTGTTCGATACTCTGGCCGTTTACATACCGTAAAGTGAGGCTACTCTGTGACAGTTTTTGAGGTTTTTTCAAGATATCTTTGGAGTTTTTTTACTTACAGTCATTTTAGAACCACCTTTCGATAGCTTAACTTTTTGGCTATCTCTCATGTAAAGATGAAGTTGAAATATCTTATACAAAACGAGAAAAACGAAGGAATTGTTGTCACCAAATAACCCTGACCCTCGGGGTTACTTTGTGACAGCTAGCTTTTTACATCATAACGACGAGCAAACAACTTTCTGGCACAAAGTAACACTTATACTAGTTGAACAGAGCTTAGAAGAAAACCTTGTCCATAAAAAATTGTAAAAAAAAAATAATACACAATGGCAACTAAGAAATGAAATTTTATATGAAAATACAGGAAAAAACGAACTTTTTAATCTTAACATTAGGGCCTAAAAACAGTTATGAAAACTAAAAAAATACAAAATGCATCCTATAGTTATGTAAAAAAACATGAAAAAATTATTTTAACAGAACTCAAGTGTATGTAGTGTGTCATGTATTTACTTATTGAGCAGATCTTCTAATTCAGGGATATCAAATATCGCCCGTTTTCCACGTTGCATGGGATTCTTAATTGACATTACTATCTCCTCGTTTTCATAAAAAATCTCATCTCTTGTAACGGGCCACTTCCACTGTTTCCCATGAGGCACCATGACGTTAACTGTGGCCCCATTCTTTTGAACGCTGGTTATTTCGCCAGCAAAATATTTTCCATCATAGTTTACCACCACAAACTTGCCCACTATTTTTGCATCAAATAAATAATCCTGGCCGCCTTTAGTTTCATCTTTATTCACGCTCTTACTCTCGCGCTTTTCTTCAAAATCTGAGAAGGTCTCGTCCCACGGACTGTCCTCACTTTCTGCGTACTGAGGCTCTTCTTCAATATCAGTATCTGAATCGGATACTTCTGTAGTTTTCTTTAGTTGCTTCTTTTTCTTGGTAGCTCCGGAAGTTGTAGCTTGATTTTCGTCTTCTTCAGGTATTGTGGTCTTAGCGTTGTTATTGACATTTTCATCGAGTAAGAAATCGCTGCTACTTATACTGCGACCTGCTGGGACGTTTAATTTTTTCTTTCTCTTGATCTGTCTCACTGCAGTTGTTTCTGATCTAATCTTGCTTAAGTGTTGTATAAAGCTGTCTCCAACATGTTCACGTATTTCCATGTCGGCAGTTACAATATTATGGCAGAATCTACCTAATACCTGCTGCCGATCTAATGGACAAATGCCTGTTTTCCGAAAGCCCGATTTTAAATTGTCCGCTGCTCTTTCTGCTAGCTGATTCATTAGCTCTTTCAAAAGACCAGGAAATTCATCTTTAGGGATCGAGGAGAATTTGCTGCCACGACCATGCAGTTTCCATTCATTAAGAATTTTTCTCCATTTTTCTTTCATTGGCCTAAAGAAGGCAACATCGAGCGGTTGAAGCAGGTAAGTTGTTTTAGGCGGTAGAGCTATAGATTTGATATTATTTGCTTCACACTCCTGAATAACTTGGAAAAAAGTGTCACCAAATAACCCCTGGATTTGTCGAAAATTTAAATAATTAACAAAATCAGATATCCACAATACTTAAAACAAATTCAAAATATGAAAAAAATTGTCTTAAGACAATGATATTTTACAAAAAATTACCTCTGGGAACCAATCGGATATGATAACTTGTCTCCAATAGAAAGTTGTAACATGAAGTCTTCTCCACACGATTTCAAGGCTGACTGAGTCATGCTGGTACAAGAGCACGTTTCATGCCAGAGAGCCCGCTTGATGTGCAATCGGTAGCGCGTGCCCTCTAGTTGTCTGCATCGATTTTAAAATTGATCGCGATTGTATACTAAACCGGCCAGAAAATTAATAATGCATTTTTAGGGCATCGTCACTAAGTTACCTTGGGTGGCACAAAGTAGCCTCACTTTACGGTATAGGTTTTCGCTCATTATAAGATTTGTCATGTATTGCGTTTTTTGTCTATTTATCTTCAAGCCGACTTTACCAGATGTTGTACACAAATTTTCAAGCATTCTTTTGGCAATCTGAGATGGCTTAGCTTTTCGCCATCTATATTTATACCTGCGCTGCCAAATTCAGTTCGCTTAAACATGTACTCCAGCAGAGTGATAAAGAGCTTCGGTGAAATGTATATTATACACTGAAAGAAATTTCTGGTAAATTCAACAAAAAAATTGCAAATACAACAGAAATTTCTGTTTCCACAGTGACTGCAGTGCAGTCTGTTAGATCAACGATTCACTTTCTGCTAAATTAAATTTGTTAAAGTAACAAGAATTTGTTGAAATTAAAAAACGGGTTCTACTACTATTGCAATCACGAATTGTTGAAGTTGCAACTTTAAATTGCAATTTCAACATGTTTAACTACATAATTTATCGTCTCATTCTGTTCTTTTAACAAACTGAATAGTATTGGATGTACCAAACATGCTGCTGTTACAACAGTATGGCCTGTTGGGAATAACACTTCGATGAGAGTTTAGTCTGCTATTCCAGCAGATTGATATGATTAATTGTATTCGTATTCTTTTAATTCTGCAGAATGTCTCGCAAATGAAAATATATAAGTCTGTTGAATCTACCAAATTGCATGCTCTTTGTACAAGATGGTTTGTAAAATTCACAGCATCTATTGTCATTGATGCAGGACATTACTTCATACAAATTACTACACACACACACACACACACACACACACACACACACACACATATATATATATATATATATATATATATATATATATATATATATATATATATATATATATATATATATATATATATATATATATATATATATATATATATATATATATATATATATATATATATATATATATATATATATATATATATATATATATATATATATATATATATATATATATATATATATATATATATATATATATATATGCTTATGTAGTAATGTGAATAGAGCAATATGAAATGCAATGAAATAAATATATCTCGATGATATTCATAATAAGTCATCACCAGGAATATGAACCAATGCTACAGAGCATCTAGCAGCTATGATATACTTTGTTCTACCAGGACAATAACATAGATATAACCCAACAAATAACACAGATATTCTTCTACCAGTTGAAACAAATTTTATCTATGACTTAATTTAAAATATTCAAAACTGAGGAAATTAAACTATTTATTGTATCTTCTTGTTCTTAATTCATTTATAAATCATACTAACAACTTTATTATTCGAAATACGATGTTTGGAAAATAGGAAATAAAAGTATGTATGTGAATGTATAAAATATAATTGATTTATCAAAAAGTAACAAAATGAACATAACATCCCAATATCGCACACGTTTTCAATACAAACTCTTACAGATATGTCTGACTAGGTTTTACATATATTTACCTATGTATATATATCCATGTGACATTTTTCTTGATTTTCAAGCAATAACAGGCACTATCGCTTGAAGAAATGAGCCGTTAGAAAATGATTGACGCTTCAGTAGGTGTTCTGTTTGAGAAATTAATGGCCATTTTTTCTGAAGTTGCAATACGTAAAGAAGCGTCAAACTTTCGCTAATATATAATTTGTTCAATTAATGGAGCATTTTATTGCTAAAGAAATGCCAAGAAATATTTACAAATATTCCATATCAAGAAAATTATCAAAAAATATATTTATATGTTTATATAGGTACATAAAACAATCTGAAGTAATCCATCTTAACAGATGATTCTTTTCTAAACTACTAATGTAAAGTTATCACAATTATCACAGGTACATGTTTTCAGGAACGTAATTTAGTGAAAAGATACAAAAAAAAATAGTTATGATTACTTACTCAAGCATAACTAAAATTAAAAAATTTATTATAGTAGGCCTTGCCTTCATAACTTTTATCCAGAATATTCCCAAGTTCTTCTTCGTTTGACACACTCACAACATAAGTCTCTTGAATCAAAAGCAGATATTTTTGATGGTCCCTCAACTGCTTCGTTAGCATTAAAATCGATGAAATGGTGCTGTTCGCCTTCAATCCTCAGATTGGATAAGAAGCTGTCTGACTCAGTAGACTCCTGGAAAAAAAATTCCATTGTGACACGACATTTTATTCGGAAGACTAAAATTTTCAGAACATATCGATAATTTACCATGAAATACTAAAGAATTTTATACAAACAAATTGACACATTCAAATAATGTTATTTGAAAATAAAAAAATCCTAAGTATGAATCCTAAAAAATCTGCATTTTCTTTGTGAACAATGGAAATAAGGAAAATAATTTGTTGAGACCAAGAACACTTCCATGAGACCTCCTTAGTATTGCTTTATCATGATGAAATGATTCGTCAAATATATTTTTTCATTTTTAATTATTTGGTTTTCATTTATGACGATAGTCACGTGTAAACATAGATCAAATTTGAATTTGAATAAGTATAAGGAAGGGTGTTTCAATTCCTCTTATTCCTATTACTATATTAATAATTCAATTGCAAAAATTAATCGAAGTGGCATACCTTTTCAGAATTTGGCCCTAAAGATGTAACTGGAGGAAGAATTTGAAGGATTCATCTCCAATTGTTTTGATTGGCAAGAAATATCGTCCGGTCCCCTGCTAATGGAATGGTGACTCCGTTATCTGCACGAAAAATACAACATCAGTAATTTTTGTCTTAATAACAAAATACACATTTGCTGGATAATATTCAGAATTTTGATTACAAGTTTAACAGAACACTTACATCTGAAAATCTCGACATAGTTTGTCAAACTCCAAGCTTTGAGAAAATCTTCTGTATCTGTATCGGTCATTGTTACGTACTCACTCAACTCAAAATGAACATGAATGTTTTAATACAGCCTCCGAGTTATTAGTTAAGGTTGAGAAAAGACGCGAACTGGTATGCCCATGCGCTATAATAGCAGTGTGACCGTGAAAATAACAGATTCGTTCTGTACAATTTACAGAATAGTTGTTGTAGTAACAGAATTCATAATTTGACTGAATATTCTGCACGCTGTACAATTTGTTTTGTTAAATCTGCATGATTGTCTGCAATGTTTACCATCATAAAATGTTGAAAAAGCAGAATGAACTTCTAGTAAATCTACAGCTCATCCTGCAAGTATTACAGATTCAAATCGTTATTATAGTTAGTTACGTTAGCAGAACTAGTTCCAAAAAATCTGCATTATTCAGTTATTTTAGCAGTTGAGATTCGTTATGTCAGCAGAATGATCTGTTGGATTTTAGCAGAACTAATCTGTTGAATGTTATTGCTATTCGAGCAGCTGAATTGCTATCGGTGCAGTATTCCCCCTAGCAAAATGAGACTTGAAGATTTGACAAACTGATTTGTTGCATATACCTAATACTTTCGCTGAATTCACAGCAGTTCCGCTATTTCAGCAATAATACCTCCAGCAAATAGAACTGCTAAATATTTTTTTTCCGTGTATATATATATATATATATATATATATATATATATATATATATATATATATATATATATATATAATATTATTATTATTATTAATATTATATATATATATATATATATATATATATATATATATATATATATATATATATATATATATATATATATATATATATATATATATATATATATTACCTGGCATCTTGCTGTTGGTTATATACTCTTTGAATCATATCTGAAATATTTCTCTACATAGAAGAATTCTAGAGTTGTCGGTGAATATGGTTTTCCATTTTCCTGTACATTTCTCTTGGGCCAATAATTATATGGCTTCAAGAATAAGTGTACAAGCGTACAACCACAACGATTGAAACTATAATAATAATAATAGTGATAATAACGTTTATTAGCAGCAAAAACATACAATTTTTTTACATTGAGTGATTCTATTCAATAATTGCGTCCAAATAAACAAGAAGTTATTCGCCCATTAAAACATTTCTGTTGTGCAGGGGCATTACACCTTTATATCATTACGCATACATATAATCATATAGCAGAACAACAACCCAGTCCTTCAAATAAGGGTGAAAGGAGAAGAAGGTCCTTTCTCAATTCTCAATAAGTTGTTTAGTGCCATTTTTACCTAGATGGATAATATACTTTTTGAACAGTGATTTTATGATGTTAATGGATTTTATATCAGTTACGTACATTTTATACGTGTCTGTCAAGGAATTATATACTCTCAATGCAATGTTAGAGAAACAACGTTAGCTGATATTTTTATACAAAACTGGAACAGCAACACTGCCTTTTTCTTTGTATCTTGTGCTGTAGTTGTGGCTCACTTTTTCCAAGATATTTTTGTTTTTATAAGTATATATTATAATTCGATGCATATATAATTGTCTTAAGTCCAATAAGCCAGTTTCCGAGAATAATGTATTTGAAGGATACGTACTTATTTTACCATAAATTACTTTCAAAATTTTCTTCTGTATCACATCAAGCGGTCTCAGATGCGAGTATACGGCACCACCCCAACCCAATATACCATACCCCAATCTTGATTCAACTAAAGAGTAGTATAGTATTTTCAAATACTGCAAGTCTAAAATATTTTTTAGGTATCTAAAACGGTACAATAGTGGTCTCAATGTCCTCACAGCATTATTAATATGAGCATCCCATCGAAGATGTGAATGAATAGTGATACCTAGATTCTTATAAGTTTGCGTCACGTTTATTTTAACATGTCTGCTATTATTTTTAATTTTCAGAACATCGTACTCTGGCAAGCCCGTGGTATTATGTGAAAATGGCATAAAAAAGTATTTCTCGTAATTAATTGTTAATAATTTGTGACTAAAACAATCGAATATTCTTTCCAAGTCTTTTTCCGCTGTGATTTTTAAATTTTCCCATGTGTCATCAGTATATAAGATTGCGGTATCATCCGCAAAGCTTAGTAAATTACCAGCAAACTGTGTGGTTAATATGATATTAAGATATATTGTAAACAATACTGGGCCCAATACAGTTCCCTGGGGTAAACTATATGTAATTATTTTTTCATCACAGGATATTATTTATTCTGACTATTTGTTTGCGGTTAGATAAGTAATCTGCAAGAAGTGAATTTGGCGCCCCTCGTATTCCCGCATCCTCCAAGGCCCCCAACACTTGCATATGATCTACAGTGTCAAAAGTCTTCGCAAGATCCAAAAACACGCATAGCACAGGTTTACTCATTTCTAGACATTTAGTAATACTATCAACCAATCTACTGATAACATCCACCGTGGATAAACCTTCTCTAAATCCTTATTGTCTATCAAACAGGACGTTATTGCTATTGAGGAATATTAAAAATTTTTTCTGTAGGATTTTTTAAAATATTTTAGCCAAGTTAGTTATAAGTGAGATTGGTCTATAATTATTTAATTCTTTTGAGTTGCCCTTCTTATATATGGGAGCAATCATAGCCTTTTTAAAATCTTGCGGAACTCTATTTGTAACAAAGATTCTATTCACTAGATGAGTTAACGGTAATGCTATCAAATCAGCTGTTTTCTTGAGCACTTCCGATTTTAAACCGTCAAAACCCGGACATTTTCTATCTTTCAATGAACTGATTGCAATTATCAGTTCCTGTTCGTTTGTAGGCGTAAGGAAGAAAGTGTTTTGATTTATTTTAGAGCTAGGTAGAGGTGTATTTGGCTTTACAATTTTCTCCGCATACGTTTCTCCCACCTTACAAAAAAAATTATTGAAAGCCTCTGCAATAAGTTTAGGAGTATTACAAATTTCATTATCGTTTGTGCAAATTTGCGTGAATTCCCTTTCAGCCCCATTATCACATATATTATTTACAACTTTCCATAAATTTTTGCTTATGTTTTTATTTATATTTATTTGTTTTTTGTAGAACTTGAATTAAGCTTGTCTAATCAGTGTATTAAGTAGTTTTTTGTAGTTTTTGTATTCTATTTTCTTTTTTTCATTGTTAGGTTCCATTTTATATTGATTTTATAACCTATTTTTTTCGTTTACCGAATTAACAATGCCTTCAGTTATCCATTGACTGCGTTTAATTTTAGATTTTTAAATTTTTATTATCGTGGTATTTTTTGTAATGGAGGATTTTAATATACCGGTTATCATATCTGTTAGCGTATCAGGATCTGTTTCATTATAAAATATTGCCCAATTGTAATTATTTAGATCAAATCTCAGCTTTTCGTAATTTATATATAAAACATCCCTTTTCACACGATTTGTGTTTCTGTTACATAGTCCAGTAGGAAGCCCTAGTATTGTTGCACTGTGGTCTGTTATATTATTTTCAAATACCACTGAAACACAATTATTTCCGTAATTTGGAATATTACATTTAAAAAAAATATGATCTAGACAGTTTCCCGTTTGTTCATGTATTCTAGTATTTTTATTTATCATTGATACAAAATTGTGCTCGCTAAGTATATTCAGATAATCATCAACAGTATTAGAATTAGTATTAATTTTTATATTTATGTCACCTACTAAGATATGAGCGAAATTATTGTTTTCTGCTTGTTTCAGGTACCTACTTAAATTTTCAATGAAAACCTCTTCACTAGCCGAAGAAGATCTGTATAAAAATGTTAACATTACTTTTTTGTGACTATTTAGGGTTATACATATCTGTAGCGCTTTGCAGTAGCCGATAAAAACTGTGCTAAAATTAAAATCATATCCCTCCTTCAGATATACTACCACCCCGTCATTTTTGTTTAAATCACCATCATTATAAATCATTGAGTAATCAGGTATATTAAATAAATTTGTATCCAATATTTTATAAGTTTCTGTGAATACCAGGCAATCGAACTGACAACTCATTTGAGACATAGTAATCTTAAATTCATCTAAATTTTTGTTAAGACTATTTATATTTTGATGATAAAGTTTGAAAAATACCTTCTGCTCCTTGTCATCCCAAATCTTATTAAGTTCATTCAAATAAAAAATTTCCAACGTTTCCACTGGTCTTTCATTTACATCTCTAATATAGGTATCCATTAAAGAAAAAACAAAATAATATGCTAAAAAAGAAACAACAACAAAAAATTTATAACAGTAATCCAGCAACAAAAATGTAAAATAAGAGAAAAGAAAAAACTGAAACTCCAGCGCACTCTGCCTAACCAAATTAAATGATACAAAATTCAAATTAAGGTCCAATTTACATTGTGAGCCCTAGACCAATTCTTAAAGATTTATTAAATTTTTCCCGTACATAGGTAATTTCGGTTCCTATCCTAAATGAAACATTTGCTGTGTGTGTTCAAGTTACAATTTCCAAGAGATAAAGACACTTAATTAGGGAAAAATTCTTTGAATGTCCATATCTGATGTTATTTTGTGAATTTTTTGTTTAAAGTTCACAAAAATTTGACCATTATTTGTCCAGACTTTTTTCTTCGTCGCTTTTTCGATCACTGATGATAGTAATTTAATTCGATAAGCTGTAAGATCTTCTCGTATAACCACTCCTGTGCACTTTAAAGACTTTTTTTTGTTATAAATGTCCATTTTGAGGTTATAATTCTTCAATTTTAAAAATATACCTCGTGGTTTTTTACTATCCTGATTTCTCCTTCCAATTCTATAGCATACTTCAATATCTTCATCCTTTAAATTTGTTAACATTTTAGTATTTAGGAACGATACAATATCCACCTTTGTAATTTCTTTATCTTTTTCGCCGAAACTAAATATCCTCAAATTATTTATTTTCATTTGTTGATCAACGATATCGTATTTTCTTTCCATAGCAGCAATTTTATCTTCATTTTTAGTTTCCAAAGAGTCTACTTTCTTTTCCAATACACTAACCTTATTTTCAAATTCCAACAGCCTCTTGTTTATTGTTTTTGTTACTGCGTCTACAACGTTATCAGTGATGGTTTTTATAAGCAGTGGGTCTTTCATACTGTTTGCTAGAATATGATTTATTGATGATTTGATTTCCTCACATATTTCCCTGGTAAAAACCATTTTTAAATGATAGTTGTTTCACAATTTTATCGCGAATTGTTTTTTGTTTATATCTGCCAACTTTGGAAATTCACTTTTACTTTTAAACCTAAATATTGACGATTTAGTCAGGAGCTCACATTTATACACGCCTACGCGATAATAGCCATGTGTCGCATGTAAACTAATATCATCTAAAAAAAAAATGAGACAATTAAACTTGAATCTATCATGTATTCTACACACAGTGCTCAATGAAGTGAAAAAACGTAAGCCCTACAGAAAATCTTGATCACATAATTCAAAAAACACACGGAAGGTTAAATAAAACCCTTTTTGAATGTAAATAGTCTTGGAATATCAATTTGAAAATTTGAGGTGTCGAACAATATTTCAAAAAGATAAACGAAGAACACTGTCATTAAATCTAGACTCCTTTATTGAATATTTCAAATGAGTTAATCATAATAATTTGAATTTCACATACCTTACAACCAACAGTTTATGAATGTTCCGTTCAGAGATCTTCATCAATTATGCGAAATTTGTTTCTAAGACTGCCTTTCTTTGTTGTGCAAAATATTATCAATATAGAGGAATTCGGTAAGAAACTTCTTGAGTTCATTTCGAAAGAATTCATAAAATACCTTCATTCTATTCTATAAGAAATGAAATTTAACATTCGGAACTATTATTTACTGAGCTACAAGGTCATAAGCAAAATATCGACAGAGCTTTCAGGACAAAATATCGAACAAGATGTTATTTCCATAAAAAAAGCTATAATGTTGAAATTGAATTCTTGATCAAATTGACCTGTTATCGATATCGAAATAATGGGAACTGTATATTTGTTTTTGATATTATGATTTTAATATCAATGAAATATTATATGATTCACGTTGGTTGCGCCAAATTAATATGATTTGATGATATTTAATTTGAATTTTTTTTAAAACTCTTTCTCAGGTTGCATTTCTTTATGTTTTTTTTTTAAATTGACTCTAATAAAATTTAATACTTCGTATTTTCTCTACTAATTCTTTCAATGAACTCGAAAATTTATATTTCTAATATCAATTTATTTTAATGAATAATTCAACAAACAATAATTCAAATCTTCAATATTACAGTCAATTCTGAATTTTCAACAATATGAACAAACTATTCCAAAATATCTAAAATGGCAGAAGCAAATTTGAAAAAGATCATTCCGGGGCACACCTTCAGTGTGGAGAGGATGCGAAGAATCCCGCCATACACAGAATTTCAAATATACAATAGAGTAACTAGAATCGCTACATGGGACGTACGTAGTCTTTACACAGCTGGAAAACTGGCCAACGTGGACATGGAAATGAATCGGCTGCAAATAAAAATTCTTGGCCAGAGTGAGACGCGATGGCCCGGAGCCGGGAAAGTAAATTCTTCAAAATACATGGATATAATGTCAAAAAAACTAATGATGGCATATTGCCAGTAGAAGCAGAAGAGTTCTTACTTACAGCCAGTGGCGTAGACAGGGGGAATCATGAGTCTACGAAAATTATAATAGAATTGAATGAAAGTCTTCGTATCTACGTATTTAAGTATGCATAAAATTTATTAAGCACTAGCACCTCTTTTGCCATTATGCCTTTGCAATTATATAAAAATTATCAAGATATGTTTTTGTGACGACTGTGCAATAGAGTATTCTATAATTTCCGCCCTTCGAGCAGGCCGACCAAGGCCACGAAAAGGATGCTCGCTATAATTATAGACAGATCAAGCGCATGTAAAGAAAATACCTACTTATAATTTTCACATTATAATAAATAAAGAAATTGAATCATTTTTCTAATTTCGAATGAAGTATGTAGTAGTTTTGAGCATATTTTATTCAATGTTTTATTAGTAAGTTTAATCGGTCACTATGAGCAAAAATCGTGTTTGAAAAAGTTCAAAAGGCTCTAATAGAAAATTTTTATTTCGAAAGGAAGAAGTCAACCAAAATCTCCTCTGACTTCTTCTCTTTATTTTTATGCTATACATACTATTAAACAAAACTACTTGGAATTTTGTTGAATAGTGTAGTGTTATATCTAAAGCACGAGCAGTGTTGTTTAATAAAGTACTTGGTATAAAATTTGAAAAGAGATGAGGTAAATAAATAAATATTTAATATTTCGCATATTTTTTTAATCTAGAGTAGGTATCAAAATATGAGCTTCTTGAAATTTAGGACTAGCTCTTGACTTTGATTGTCATTTTAATTACGTCTTAACATTTTGAAGTTAATAAAAATTGTCGAGTCAGTAACCATTTCGTGTGATGGTGTTCAATCCATTTCTGGACTTCTATATCATGGACCTTGGAGAAAGATTTACTAATCATGAGAATATATTAGCTGGATTTTCGGTGCTTTCCAAGCATGATTTATACGAAATTAACAAAACAGCTGATAAATTCTTCAAAACTGAAGAGTTTTATCAAAAATTTCTTACTACCACACCAGCTGTTCTCGGAAATTTTTTTTCGAATATCAATAAGTTGTTCAGAATATTAGCTACGTTACCAATATCGACGTTTGAAGCGAATAAAAACTATTCAGTCGCACGATAAAAGAAAGTGAGTTTGTAATGACCCTTCTGACTATATTGAATTCATTGCAAATTGAAAACTCATGTTTGTCTCATTTTTTGTTATTGAATGGTTTGGCTGCTCTGGCAATTCATCGTGACATTGGAATCACAACTGATGAAGTCATGAATGAATTATCAAAAAAACGCCAAAAACTAGATTTCTGCTCTAATTTTCCCAAGAAAATTTTCTATTATGTACCTATATGTCCAATTTACTATAGTTAAATCTTTTACTAACTTAAAATTTATTGGATTCAATATAGTATAATATACAATTTTCATAATATTAAAAAGCAACATGCCTTGATAAAATCCACAGCTCATAGTACGTTGATAAATACAGAATATTTTCACAATAATGGTATTGTCCGATAGAATAGCTGTTAGTTTGAATGGACAAGTAAAAAATCCGCTTATTTAACAAATAATAGGATATAAATAGTATTGTGATAATGTAGTAGTTAGATGCATTTGATATTGGTGTAAAAAATAAAACCATTTGTATTCGCAGTGAATTGAATCAAATTGAGAAAATTTAATTTTCGTTATAAATTTTTCAAATTATTCTGCATCATATACTTATGACTTGTTAGATTCTAAGTTAGGTCAGAAACAGCCATGTGAATTATCAGTTTTTAATTCTGCATCGATTGCTTTGATATCGCCCAAAAATCATTGCAGATGATTACTCTGAATTAAGAGATATAAAATATTAAACTCGTATGATCTCCATAGTGTCCATTTTTTTTTCGATATTCTTACAAGTGCTTTATAAATCATATAACTTGTTTAGCGAATAAAGTTTTCATGTTTGCTTTTTACAGCAACATGTGAAGAACGACTTCCAATACTACAATTTCATTCAAAGAACATCATAACTCTTATGGAAGAAAAATTTTGATGGATTATATGTGGAAATATGACCAGACGATAAAGCATAAGAAAGAAGAAGAAAACTTGATAAGTTTTTAGAATATAATAATAGTTCTAGAGAATTATCTGTGTTACATTAAACTGCCTGATATATTGTAATATATTTATTTTTGTTATTATTTATTCATGACTTTTTACAATTATTTTTAGTTTTGTGTTAAAATATTAACAGTATTGTTCTGAAATAATATATTTTATTATATTATCTAACTAATAGTATTAGTCAATGAAAAACCATTTTGTCATATTTGAATTATTTCAGAAGTAAATTGCTCATTAGATAAAACTTCATTAAGATAAATTTCTCCTTTTCAATCCCATTGTGAAACCATTTTCACTAGTTAAAGTTAACGAAGTTTTGCTTGTTTTCAGTGGTATAGTAGTTTTTTCTACTGGTACAATCTCAAAATTGCTGAGTAGATAAAAGAAGACTGCTTTAATTTCCAGAAGTGCAAATCGTGATCCAATACAATTCCTAGGACCTACCCCAAAGGGTAGATATGAGTAAGGATAGATATTGTTTCTATTTTCTGGTGAAAAGCGTTCCGGGTCAAATTTTTCTGGGTTTTCATAGTACTGCGGGTCACGATGAATAGCGAAAGTTGGTATCATTATTAAGTTATCTTTTTCCAGGTGCACTGGTTGTTCTCCTGCTAGTTCTGGCTCAATGATATATGGTTTTGTCACCACTCGATCTGTGGCTATATTAACTGGCCACTTTCGAAGAGTTTCTGGAAAAAATTGATTTTTATAATAACATCTAGGTATATTACGTGTGAAAATTTTTTAGACGAATTCAACTTTTCTTATAACAACACATCAACCAAAATAAATTGATTAAACATAAAATATGCACAAATAAGTCATAAATATAAAATATATTATAACAAATGAAAGATTGATGAATTCTAATTTTTGATATACTTTAATTTAGGGCTAATCACCTGAAACAACCATATCCAGATAGGTCATATTAACTAATACTTCATATGATGGTGGCCCTTCCTGTGGTTTGTTTTGATCAATCTCTTCAATTAATCTTTTCTGGATGTCTGGATTTGCTACCAATTCATATGACATGAAACACATCGCAGTGGAAACAGTCTCAAAACCTCCAAGAAAGAAAACGAACACTTGAGATGCAATGTCCATATCAGTTAGATCTCGTTTCGCATTATTCATTGCTAAGTGCTCTTCGACTACAGCAAAACTAGTTTCCTTGATTTCATCTGAGCTTTGTTCACTGTGTTGTCCTTTTCTGGCTTCTATGAGAAGTCCTAACATGTCCGGCCTTTTAATGTTTTGTTCTTCTCTTATTTTGATTGTTTCTTTCACAAGATTAACGAAGAATCTCCTCAATTTTTCTCCAAATAGAGGTATTCGAAAGAACTATAATCAAATGATGATTTACAATACTATAAAGGAATAGAGGCAAACGTAGTTTGAAAGCTGAATAGTCAATGTTGCAGTAACGACGCAAATTTTCTTTTCAATCTAATATTTGAAACCATGAATGGATTCCAAAATGATTAAATCGATCCCGTAGTCTTTGTGATTTTTTTACTTATCGTGGAATTTTTACTTAAAATTTTTGAGTTACTTGTCGCATTTTTCCCGAAAACACTAGAATAGTGCACTGTATCGAAAGTCAACAGTGAAGTGCGGGAGTGGTGTTCAAATCTGTTTTGTACCTACTGGACTTCGATTGTTGAGGTTTTTTGATATCTAATTTATATATGTATTTTTTCCAGTATATTTTGGCATCTCCACATCACATCAATTAAGATGAAATTGCATCTGGGGTTGTTATTGAGACAGAAAAAAAATGCTGACAAAAAAAAATAAACGGTTTCATGGGACACGGGTAATATAGAAGCAACACAATTTGCAAAAAAATACTTATTTACGAGTAAAATGAATTTATAATGTGAGTATACATCCAGGGCCGGATTTACCATTAGGCAGAATAGGCAACGGATGAAATACTTCATATACACAGAACCATCTATTATCGAGTAGTAGAACTTATAAAGTATCTTCGTTCAACAATGTCTCAGAACCATTGATAATGGCCATTTAAAATGATGTATTAGAAAGGGTCGACTTCCAAGATGTTTTAAACGATTTTGTTCCTAAAAAGTTAGAAATGTTAATGTTTAAACTTACTGTACTGTAGAAAAACAATAAATATCTTGGAAGTTGACTTTTTCCAATTTGTACTTCACAAAACTGTTTTCTTTCGTTTATTGTATTTTATTGCGTTTAACAAGATTAAATTGAAAATAACCGCGTCCCGTCTCATTTCTCTTTCCTAACCCATCATGCAACCTGGATCATCATTCATCACTTATTTATAACCTATTCATTAAGACCATTTCAATAACGCTAACGAGTCAGGTGAAGTGATGCTGCAGCATCAAGTCAGAGTAATCATGTTGTTGTAATATCACATAAGATTTTGAAGCAACAGGATACGATGGTGTCGATCATCTGGAAGTAACTTACATCCCTTTATCAACTTGAAAAGACCTGGGGCCCGGACAGGGTTAATTCGGCCCTGTATATACCACATGCTCAAACAAGAATTTCATGTATATGTCATGGCAGAAGGAGAAAGATAAAAAAAGAATGACGCTGGCGCGTTGCTTGTACATGAATTAATGAGTGTATACTATGCATTGATGTGGCGTAGTGGGATCGGAAAGAGAAGAGATGAAAGAACGGAAAGAAAGAAGGAGAAAGAGAAAGGTATTATATGCTACTCCCTTGTGTGAATCACTTTCTTACGGATTTAGTCTCACATTATTCTCAGTTTGGTCGCGCAGCGAAATCCCGATCTCCTCCAAGCCTGCCGTAAGGAAAAGGAAACACACGTGTTTCATTCCTCCATGAACTATGTGTCAGGGAGGCGGGCAGCTTGAGTTTGTGATTAACTCCTTCAGCCAGATCAGAGGATACACTTGTATGTACAAGTGCATTAAGGATAGGTGAGACGGGATATTTATGGAACATAGGAAGTGTGGGTAGGGTTCAGAGGATCAGGCCCATCATTCGCCTCATAAGTTTGCAAGCAGTGACTTACATAACTATGAGGAAACCTCTAAAAAAACTCATGGCAGATCAGTCGGCCCCGGGGTTTGAACCCGAGACCTCCGAAATACTAGCCAGCGTACGCTTAGTAGGTACTCGACTAACTAGCTTTGTTAAGGAAATTCGTTCCAAAAATATTGGCATCTCCACACTCTCGGGAAGGGAGTAGTGGGGAGGTGCATGAGCGGAAAGTTCCAAATAAGAGGCAAAATATATGGAAATTAATTATAAATATTTTTCGGAGGCTGTATGGAGCTAAAATAAACGGTTTTTCATGAATTCATGATCTCCAAATCCCTTCAAACTTGCGAGTTGACAAGTACTTGAATTGAGAAGATGTAAAGGAAGTGGCTTTTATCAGTATGAACTTTTTTTAAACATTTTCACGTCGAAATTTTTTTTATCTGGTTTTGAGATTTTGCTCACGTCCACAGCTTCTGCAGATTAAGTAAGAGGGTTGCAATTTGGTACGTGGATTGAGTTTATGTTAGGGAAGTATCATTAGGGGTTTTCAACTCTTTTCCATAATCGTCTCCATTCTAATATAGAGATTTCATATTTTTTTGATTTAAGGTGTTGCTCACCTCTATAGCAACAATTGTTTTAGGGAACTAAGGATTCGTATGTAAAAAATATCAAAAATGAGGGGATAATACGACCCTGATAATAGAAGTCTGAAGTTCACATGTTTCTGTTTATTTAGTGCTGATCTTGATATCAATCTTCAAACATATTAACAAAATGAATGAGGCGTAAGGATTCTGAGAATTATAATAATTTTCTCTTTATACTTTCATTTTCACTTGAAAAAATCATGACATTGATACTCAAAAATATTTTTAAAAAATGTAGGCAAAAGTATTAAAAATGTTATTTAGACAATAAAAGTAGTAGTTAATTGTTTATTGTTGATATATTTATATTAGATTTTGTATTTAGTATCATTTAAGTTTCAGAACTATAAAATCGTGTTCATTGCTTCAAATAAGTTAATAATTGAACAAAAAAATATTTTTTGGTATAATTATTGAATTATCATACTTGTTTCATCACTACACAAATAGTCCAATACCCAGTAATCCAAATATGATTGAACAACTTTCGGAGGTACTTGGCTTCATGACTCCCAGCACAGAAGTTGCATTCATACTAAAACTGTTTAACTGAGTCTACTTACTTTAGTAATTGTCGGAATCATCTGATAAGCAAAAAAAACACATTTTCTCCGGAATGTAGAAAAATCAGAAACTTCTCTTCCCATCAAATAAAATTCATTATTTTTATCTTCTAGGGAGTCAACTTGTAGTCCAAAGGCTGTACTTGCTATTACATCATTGGTATATCTAGTGAAAGCATCTTTAAATTCGACCTCAATAATATTTTCATTTTTTTTCATGAAGTATTGGGCGAATAAATTAGCATTATTGCACATTAGAGTTAACATTGACTTCATTTTACTACTTGTGAAAGATGGACTTAGCACAGAACGCATATCTTTCCAAGATTGTCCTGTAATTTAAAAATCAAAGTACATATTGCAATTTTTCAAAAAACCAATTATTGAACGTATTCTAATATTAAGTTTACCTTTAAGAGCAAAAAGATTCTTGGACCATAGCTCTTCAACGCCGTCTGGGACGAAACCCAGATGATTCAAGAAATGGTCAAAGTCCTTCACACATATCTGTTTTATTATATCAGGAGACCTCAAGAATAATACTGGCGTGAGAAACTGATACATGCCAATATACCTGAATATTAAATCAGCCCTTATTATATACTCAATTTGTTAAAATACCTTCTGAAGCATTTTATGTTAATTCGAAGCTTATCCTAAGCAGGTTGAATGTAAGCATGATAAATTCGATTGATTTTTGCTTATTTATGTTCTTATGTTTCATTTGGTTTTCACTCGCTTGGGAATAAATAAACTTTAATTTAAGTAGGTAGAAAATTGAACTTATCGCATACATATGGTTTTAATTCTGTGAGTAAAACACATTTGTTTATTTTTTTTGACTATTATCAATTTTTGCTATATGAACCTAATGTATTACCTCAATAAACATTTTTTTTGTTATCATTATACTTATTGATTCATGAAAAATAAAATATAAAAATGAAAATATTGTAGTGTACTGCAGTAAATCGAGAAGCTATCTTCTACAAAAGTACCGAATATCATTGAAGATATGTGACGCAGATTCTCATTTCAAAAGTTGATTCGATAAATGTCGACTGGTCATATCAATGCTTTGTAATGATATAGTAGGTACTTTTGTATAAGTGTTTAAAAATCACTGTCATATATATGAATGAATCGTTCCAAAATATCTACCGTTTGCGATCATTTACAAAATTCAACAAAAATATTTGAATTATTAGTTGTATGAAAAGGATGATGTTTCAGTAATTTAAACAAGGAAAGTCTTTTTATAATCGAAAATCATCAAATATCACAATAATAACAAATAAGTGTATTTCATGAACTTTCATCAAATTTCCGTTTGATAATTATCTGTTATTTCTCCTTATATAATATTCTTTCATGAATAAATTTATACTTTTAGTGAAAGTTACAAAATCTAGGTACTGAAAATAATGTTTTTCACGTTTGAAATATAATAATATTTTCAATGAGAAACTAGTCTAACTCACCTCACATTTTGCAGCTTGTTGTAGACTCTTCGAACCATCTCTGAGGGAGATTCTCTGCCAAGCATAAGATATATATTATCTCCAAGAAATGGTATAACTCTTCCTGTTTGTACATTTCGTTTCGACCAGTATTCGAACGGTTTCATGGCCAAGAAATATATAAGGGCAATTGATCCCACGAGAAGTAAAACTTCGATCATCTAGATGGAGAAGAGTATATTTTAGTAGGATTAACAGATATGGGGTGAACCCTTATACTCATACATGAGAAAATTAGTATATTTATATCATTATATTTTAATTTGTGTCGAATATGGCGCCGAGTTAGTTTTTCCTGGAATAAGTTACGCTAAATGTGTGCAAGTTTTTAAATAAAACTGCAGTTTCAAATACTTTACAATGTGCTATTTGTGATCTTTTGCATCATAACAGATATTGTGCAAAAATAAATTAAAATTAAGTGAAGGAAAAGCTGCGAAAATAATTGGTTCTGTCGAGACTAAAAACGATATTTTTACTGATTCTGTAGCGTACACTGCCGAAGCATTTACTGAATTGAAAAGCAAGCTATCTTTTCTGAATAAGCTACTTATTGAAAAAGACAAAACTATCAGTGCTCAAACAATCATCATTAATGACAAGGTAGGAACAATAAAATTGTTGAGTGAAAAGTTGAAGTGTCCGACTGAAGAAAATGTACAATTGAAGAAACCTCGAATTAATAATGTTGATAAATCATCGATATCAATTCAGGAGATACCAGCTGTCATATTGTTGTAGACTTGCTTGTTAATTTCTCTACGGCGTTTTCGAATCGAGGAATAGAAAATAAAAAATAATGACGACATATTGTCAAGCGTAGTGCTTACAGGGTCAAATTATGTGGGAATGGTACGGCACATGCTGCCAGAATGGACGTAAAGTGTGATAAACATTGGAACTACATTTTTAAAGGGAAACTCGACGTCTTATGGTGATAAGTATAAAAGAAGTTCTAGGAGGTGAATTACTGGTTCTACAAAAAATTCTAAAATGAAAGCAGCTGAAAAAAAAATTCATCTATTTGTATCAAGAATTGATCCTGAAACGATTGAAGACGACTTTAACAAAATGATTAAAGTAAACATCAGGGAGACAGTGAAAAGCTCAAGTCTTTGTATCCAAATTTTTATTCATCTAGTTGAGCTAAACGTCTATTACTCAAACTTCTAATCCGTGATGGCATACGGAATCTCAGAATGGGAAGCTAGCCCTTCTTGTCAGAAGCTCTTCATGAAGTAGTAATGGGTTCCTAGGACAATCTTGGGTCTGCGTCTGGGTTTTAGGCAGTCATTTTAAAAATAATAACATTTTAACTGCTACAGGACTTTATGTATTTAAGAGCATTCCTACGGAAACACCAGTCCTATTTTCAGAGTTTTAAAAGTAGAAATGACACGAGGAGAATCCAGAATTACTTATTTCCAATACATCGCTTGACGTTAATAGCTGATTGTATGCAGTATATGTGCCTGAAGCTGTTCAAATATTTACCTGAATTTGTTCTAAATATTTCACTGAGCAGATTCGAAAAGAGATTACATACGTTTATATTGGATTGTAAACCTTATACGCTGGATAAATTTACCAGTCATTGTCGGGGAATATAGTTATTACTTTTTTTGGCGTATTAATTTTCCCTTTGTTTTGTTGAATCTAATCAAACTAGTGTATATAAAAATCAGGAAAATAAATATCTATTTATCTTTCTATCGAAAGTAATGTTGAATGATAATAGTTTTGATTTAAGAAATAATAATATATCAAAGTAACCACATGGAACCTTCGTAACTAGATTTTGTCGGAGAAGTAGGTAGGTACTATAGTGAACGATGCAGTATGAGTGCTGGTAGAGTTAATAGTGCCTCTATGGACGGGGGAAAATATTCCCTTCTTCACTTGAATGTACAGGGGCAAAATCTGTTGGAAGCTCAATTAAAGTAGTTCGGGGACCCATTTGTTATTTGCATTTGAAAGTATATTTTAGCTTCTCTCTTTTGTGGCACTTTAAACATTGATGCTTGTGTCATCGCTGCTACATTTGGAAGGTCTTCATTTCATCATGGTGGGCTGGCTATATTATGTAGGGAAATTTTACCGTGATGAATTAAATGAACTCTATTTCATTGGATATTGTTTCCTGTCACTTTTGGATGATTCTAACCGTTCCTTGAGTGTCATCGAGGATGTTTTGAAGAATTTTCATGTAGGTAGGTATCTGATAGACTTATATTATGTGATGACTCTAATGTACTCTTTAATATTGTAGACAGTAAGTCGAAAGCATTTTGCGCGCTATTTCGTTGTTATGAACTTCATCAGACTGTATTTTTGCCAACAAGAAAATATAACTGTTTGTAAGATAATGTCACAGTTGGTTGTTATCAGTACGTCGAAAGAGACAGTCGACAGTGTTACTCTTAAATATGGGACGTTTATGAGTCCAGGATTCAATATTATACTTATCTTAATTGGGAATTTCTCAGAAATGTCAACTCGGATATCAACACATTCGTTATATTTCGTGATAACTTTGTCAATTTTAGCAGAAGCGCTTTTCCTGAGAGGGAGCGATGGTATTCTGTAAACTGGTTTGGCGACGAACTGAGGATTAAGAGAGATGTCTACTCTCAGAGTTATATGATATAATGTAAGACTGATAACCTCAGACTTTTGCGGAAAAGACTTGTAGTATGATACAGATGGAAAATGAATAGGAAAAAAGCTGAGAGGAGGTTCGCTTATCCAGCTTGTACCATGTGAAATATTATTAACTATATGAAAATCACTATAATAATACTTTCACATATGTAATCCACAATATTGTAAATTCAGTTACTGAAAAAACATAAACGGTCATCTGTTTCTGAGGAGTATCTCTCTTGTAGTCCAGTCAATGACGGTAAAAAAAATGTAAACTGTGTATTTATCCCATACAGCACCGATTTGTATGAAAATTTGGATTTAGGTGCTACTTACCATCTATTTCAAAGTCTACCCTGTGCCGGGGGTTGTTTATTCTCTGGGGGTGGATGCCACCCCTTCTGGAAATTGAAAAATTTTTCATTAAAAATAAGTACGGAAATCAATGGATTGACTAATTCTAAGCAACTTTTGTTTCATGAAGTTTTTTCTGAAAGTCAATACTTTTCGACTTATTCGCTAGTGAAATTTTCGTTTTTCAGACAAAAACCCACGGTTTCATCGAAAAACCTGTTGAAATCAAAATTATAGCTTATAAAAAAACAAAGAAAATCGCGTATTTATAATGTATTCTGAACCAATACAAATGGAATTATTGCTTGTTGAAAGTTGAGTGGTATTTACCACTATGTGTATTCATCAATATACAAGTATACATATTCTAATTTCTACAAAAATGTGCTTTTGGTTTTTTCCCCATAACTCGCTTAGCAAAAAAGCATTTCGTATGTTTTTTAAGAGCTATGAGCTTATCTAAATGAAAACTTTTTTTAGATTTCATTCTTGAGAAGGTTCATGCTAAAAGGTACTTTGCGCGAACACACGCAAGCTTTAAATGGCCATATCTTACTCAATTTTTATCCCACAAAAAAAATGAAACGCCAAAATTTTTGAATAAGAAACCTACAATTTTGTATTTTACAAAATTTGGCGTATCATTAACAGTTTTTGAGTTATTTTGGAGAAAAGGCGCTTTTTCGCTAAATTACGAAAAAAATTTTCTCTCTTCAAACTCATTTTTTTTGCAAAAAGAAGTACTTTAAACTGGAACTGGTTAAGCACTCAGAACGTATTATAAAAACATGAATGAAGTGAAATTATAAAGTGGCAACCATTTTTTTCTAATGGAGTGGAAGAGAGGTTGTGATTTTCACTATTTTTTTCCAACGAATAAATAGGAATCGACATTTTTCTCTTCATAAATCGCTCAGTTTTGATGCTAGGAACTTTCATGAGAAATGAAAATAAAGATTTTTTTTACAGGACTTTAAAAAAAGTTTCATTAGTACGTAGAAACTTTCCATTTTGGAGATTGAAAATACCAATCAACTTTCAAAAAGCAATAATTCCGTTTTTATTGGATCTGCATACATCATAAATACACGATTTTTTTTGGTTTTTATAGGCTATAAATTTGCTTTCTTCATTGTTTTCGATTAAATGCATATTTTTCCAGTTATTCGCGAGAAAGAATCTGCGAACGTGTTTTTTTGCCTGAAAACCGACAATTTCATTCGCGAATAAGTCGAAAAGAATTTACTTTCAGAAAAACCTTCATGAAAAAAGTTGCTTAGAATTAGTCAATGTATCGATTTCCGTACTTATTTTCAATGAAAAATGTTTCACCCCAAGAAGGGGGTGGCATCCACGCCCAGGGAAAAAACAACCCCCGGCACAGGGTAGACTTTGAAATAGATGGTAAGTAGAACCTAAATCCAATTTTTTATGAAAATAGGTGCTGTATGGGATAAATACACGGGAAAATGGTCATTGACTGGACTATTGGTACAAAGTTTTATTTCAGAGATGTTAGTCAGTTTGAGGTCAGAGAAGTAATTGATTAATCTTAGAAATTGAAATTTCAGAGACTTTCATGTATAAGCCTGACGAGGGGGTATTTCTTAATTGATGGAAGATCTCTAAAACAATACCTGTTTTTAGGAAGGGTCACCTGAATGATGTTTCGAATTAAAGGTCTATTCCATTGGTGCCTGATGTATCCAAATTGCCAAATTGTGCAATAAATTTCCGAACTTTTTTGAATATAATAACTCAATCGGTCAGCAACTTTTCGATTTCAGAAGAAAACGTAGCACAGTCGACGCAGTTGTAAAGTTCATGAATCGTACAGTGTAGTGCAAGAAGTCTGATCTTTTCTAGCTGTCTTTGTATATTGATTTGACAAAGGCCTTCAGCGGTGTTTCTCTTTCATTACTTGTAGGAAAACTAGATTGGCACAGGTTTGATGATGACAGTAAAAAATTTATTCAGTCATTCCTAACGGATATGGGGGTCAGGAAGAATTTTTCTCTCGATAGGATTCTGCATTTACAGTCTGAATAGTGAATTGTTGATTCCTAATATTCATGTAGTAGTTCGACCGCGATTCGTATTGGGGAACAATAAGAAATATGCCAATTCACTCCAAGTTAAGTAAGGCACACTGATGAGATCTACCATGATGGAAACAGTTGTATGCAAATCTTGAGTGGGGTGGGGGACTTGACCTTTTCTATAACTCACTGTTGCATTGTAAATCCAAATTTCGCGTCGCGGAACACATATAGATATCTTAGCAGCTCCCTTGGAGCATTGTATGATAATTTTCAATTATTGAAAAATTTTTCTTGTTCATTTTATGATATATACATTTTTATAAGTTATTTAGTGGTTACACAGAGTTTACTGGAATGAATTATGTTTGAAGACAGTAACTAACTTTATGTTTTGTCAGTTTGGCTGAGTTGTTTTTATTTTTAATATTTGTAACATTTTCAAACTTACTCTTGACGCAGTTGAGAGGGTTATGGAAATATAGAGAAATAAAACAAGGAATACATACATATATATATATATATATATATATATATATATATATATATATATATATATATATATATATATATATATATATAAATATATAATATCTATATTTATGTGATTTGTTCTTTTTTTTATTGATAATTAACGTGTGTCGGCATCTAGTGGCCACTAACAATGTAATACATTGGATTACATAATAAAAGTCAAATTGAATTGAACAGTCGACAGCTTTAAGGAACTGTTACAGTACTAAACTGGTTAGGTAGACCGAAAATGGTTTTGAGAATTGGGCTGTAGTGTAGTTAGTCTAAAAGTATGTGCTCAACTGTAAGTCTCACTGAGTCTTCTTTTATTACGTTTGTCTTTTCTTGTCATAATAGGTATTTTCTACATGAAAACTGTGGGTTGGATTGTATGTAGTTTAGTATTACATGTATTCCAATGTGTTTGCCATGTTTGAATCATCATTTGTCGAGCAGCTGATTTCAAGTCTTGGTGGAGTTGAATTTAGCTATACTGGCAAGTTGGAGGAACAAGCTTGTTTCGCTGCTTGGTCTGCACGTTCGTTGCCCGTAATTCCTACATGAGAAGGGTTCCAGATGATACTCAAATACCTATATATTATATATATATATATATATATATATATATATATATATTTATATATATATATATATATATATATATATATATAATATATATATATATATATATATATATATATATATATATATATATATATATATATATATATATAATATCCGTTAAAAAGAGATCTGACATTAAAAGTCTTAGCAATATTTACAGTTACCTTCTTTCCATTAATAAGGGTTTTGCCAATTTAAATTTCAGCTCAGTCTCAGTATTATGTTTTGATATTTTGGTTAGTTTTTCATTTTGTTGTCACCACTGATTTTGTGGTTTATTCTTTCTCGTTTTTCTGTGGTCGGTCTGTTAAGACTGTCCATTTTTATTAATTGTCAATTACTGCATAATCTGACTTGGCTTGTTGAAGCCGGTCTTTTTTGATTTTAATTTTAGTTGATTATTATGTTCCAGAGATTCAATATCTCACTTTTATATTGTCATCATTATGCTTTTGTTCGTTTTTAAATAATTTTTGAATCCTCCCTATGTGTCATTCGTTTTTCGCCGCTCTATTTTCAACACTTGTCACATGTAAGTAACTTTATAATTGTAGTATTGTGTGGCTTTTCCGCTGCTTACATTTTACTTGGTTGTTGTGATACTATGTGAGTTCTTTGACTTCTAGCATCCTGATGAAGGTCCCAAACTAAGGACCGAAATATAGATATTCATGACCAATGGTTGTTTGATTTAAATCTAGCCTCCTTTTGCCGAGTGCTCAATATAACCTTTTATATATATATATATATATATATATATATATATATATATATATATATATATATATATATATATATATATATATATATATCTGGTGCGATGGTGGTGGCAGGTGTATCTTGAACTAAGAGATGTGTTGAATAGTTGTTTTTCATGGAGTATATTGATGATAGGGAGTCTGTACATATGGCAAGTTTACTGTTATCCTGTACTGGAGTCCTCAAATATAGTTCATCTGTGTGTATACTACATACATCGGGAAGTTTGTGAGTTATTATTGTGTCTCTATTGTAGTAACATCACATCTGGTACCATTAACTTCTTCGGAGGCGTTAGTGTAAAGGGTTTGGTTGAACTGCTGGTTATTTATCATTTTTCTGAATCTTTGTATAAAGACTATGTTAATCGTTTCACACGATTTGTTCTTGATTGTGCTGTGCTGTATTTTCAACTATTCATCAACAACAGACAATTTCAGTTTGAAAAACCGATTTTATTAATAAGTTGACGTTTCGTGAAATGTGAAAAAAATACTGATGTGACGCGCGTCATATATTCTTTTAAATGTAGTTTATTAAACTACTATTATTAATAATATACGAGTGCAAATCATTACAAGTTCGACATAAACAACTGACAAGTTTGAGTTGTTTCACTTAGGAAATATATAAAATTCAATGTTGTTGCAGCATTGAACACACACACATACAGACACACGCACACGGAATTTTATTAGCAATTTGTGGACTTTTCTGAAAGTTCTGCATTTATTTCATGATATTTCGAAAACTTTCATATTATTCATGATATTATATGCTCTATAGTTTGCTATCGCCTGAAATCTGAATGCAAGCTAGGGAACATTGGACAGTAGATCAAACTTTTCGGGGAATACCCTAACTACGAAACGGATAGTTAGTACAAGAAAACTGTTGTTTAAAGTTATATAGAAAATGTCGAAAATTAGTTCGGAACATTTTTGGGATATTGTCGGGAAATATTTTGGTAATTCAATTCCGGAATTCATCGAAAGTATTTTGAAAATACAAGGAATAGACAATGGGAGCATTGTAATAAGAAGATAATCGAAATAAAAACGAAACAAATGTTCGAGATGATTTATCTGATTCCTAAAAGCGATTATCTCAAATATTATGGACCTTTATATCGTAAACGCCTTTAAAAATTCAAATTTTTACTGGGCTATAAGAAATTAATTTTAGTTAAAGTGAAACATTTTTCAGAGGTTCTTAATCTACAAAACAGGATAAATTCTGAATTGATGACAAATCCGCCAAATAATAGCCAAAAAGAGCCGGGACATTTACGTTTACAACGACATTCGGATGTATCGATAAATTTAACAAAAGAAACCAAAACATTACGAGCGCAGATAATGCTGGTTTCGATTAAATAACAGAAAAGTGATAGATCAACAGAAAGTTTTTTTTTTACTCTAGGGACCTACTGTTTAACGCCGGCTCATGGGCTTGTAAACACTTTACATTACCCAACTACCAATTTTTTTGAATCGAACCACTGAAACTCAGAGACATACACAAACATCCATACCTAACCCAGGATTCGAACCTAGCCCACCTGCTTCACAGCCGGTCAATTAACCTCTGCTCCACAAGGCGCGTGTAAAAACAAAAAATTTTATTTCGAAGTTAAACAACTGCAAATACAAATTTTATTGGATTCATTCAATAATGTATTCTGTCCCATTCCTTGTGTAATCTGTCAATCGAAAATAGTAGTACCTAAGTAGTTCTCATCAGTCTCTCATATTCAATAATTGTTTGACCTACACTTTCTCAAGTTTAAAATCAATTCACATTAAGAAAAAACAAATGATACAGAAGGGGTTTAGCATATTTTGACAAATAACTTAGAAAATATAAATGGAAATACGAAAACGGAAAAATTAAAATAACCAAACTTATTTTCTATATCTGCAAAACTTGTACATTTTTGGGGACGTGCCATAACCCTCTTAGTGAAATGATTGAAATACTTATTTTGACATTGGTATTCTGAATTCATTTTGATTGATTGGGAAATTCATTCTAATTTTTGGAGACCATTTGTATCCATTAGATGGTAAAATAGAAAAAATTTGCTTGAACGCCTTAAATGATGCAAAAATAGAATGGGAATCTATAGGAATAGGAGATACTACTCATGAAAGAAGTTGGAACACATGGAAAGATCGAGAACAATTTCAATTTAGAAGAAATATCGCTGTTCAATGAATATTTTTCTGAAGATATCTCCACACCTCCTGATGAGGATATCCTCAATTTTGAAAAAAGTGACATCATTTGATATTTCACAAAATCTGGAACCAACACCAACAAGTCCTTACGTAGATGTAAAGGTGATAGAAAAAATTATAAGTATAAGAAAAACAACTTTATGCTGGTTGCACAATGAAAATCAACCACAGTATAAAATAAACCTTCAACTTTTAAATACAAAACGAATTGAAGTTCTATTTCATTTCAGATTAAGCTCTGATCGGCTATTGAGAGTGATGTCAAATAAAAGAAGCATCAATTCAAACTCATCCTATTCACAATCTTTTGTGATAAAATCACTAGAAAATCATTTTTCGCTGTTTACTACTCAGATGGTATATAGGGAAGATAGAAGCGGAAAAGTTCATTTTCTTTAATCCCATGGTCTTTAAGGACACCGGAAGACCGTATTCGCATAAATACTCGTAGGTACATTATTCAAACAACTGAAAACAAATTTAAATAACTTTTACATATATATATTTTTTATTCGAACATTTTAACTATATATATAATTTTTCGTTTCATTATTTGTAAAATTTTTTGGAATTTCTCTAGGAATTTCCTGAAATTTTTTACAATATTTTGCAATTTTTTTCTACATTTTTTGCAATTTTCTGCAATTTTTTGGCATTTTTGAAATGAATTATTTTAGTGTACATAATTTCCTTGCGCGGTTTACTCCTCGTATAAATACATATATATATATATATATATATATATATATATATATATATATATATATATATATATATATATATATATATATATCATATGTAGAGTAATGAATGTATTATCGACCATAGGTACTCATAAATTGTTGAAGAAGGAAAATCGGGATTCGGTGTGTGACAAATTAATTTATTTGGTCATATTCTCGACACCAGGTGGCGTCCTCAGAAGAAACTACAATGACGGATAAAACCAAATACCTACAAGCACAGTTCAAATATGTAAAATATTATCTCTTCGAACATCAGAATATCAATAACAAAAAATTATAACTCACCAACACACAAAGTTGTTCACTAACACATATAGTTACGCAATAACGAGGCACATATGAAAAACCAAAAGCTAGCTCTATAAGACGAGAACCAAATTTATAACTAAATATATCGACCAGTAAATAAAACAAAGAAATAAGATAATTTTTGACTACACAAATAATTTCCTGCTTCAAAGATTTCACGCATCTAATGATTGCAAAATATAACTTCGTAAGTAATTTCAAATTGTTCACTAAAATTAAAGAACAGACCTGAGAGCTATCTCAGAAATGTAGTGTACGAAATTCCCTGTCAGGGGTGTGGTAGCTGTTATGTGGGACAGACGTCGCAGTGGTTGAAACGGCGGTTAGTACAGGATAGGAGCGACTGCCGTGTAGGTAAAAACTCTTGTGCTGTGGTGGAACAACACCTGAGTACCTACTGGTTAATGCTTTGACCTCTCGAGAGTCAAATGCGGGCTACACACGGACGTCTATGAATTAATACATGGACGTGCATCCAAAAACGTGCAACCTGATTGCATACACACTTACGTACAAAACTAGAGTTTTGTCTTGATACATCAACGTGCATCCAAGAATGTACAATCCATAACGTTAAATCGCATCCACATGTTCACACCTGTATGTGTTCGTTGGAATGTGCATCCAAAAATTCAAGCGATTCAGAAAACATCAACGCGGCGTTCATCCGGAGTGTGCAGTCAAAAACGTGTAATGTGGTTGCACGAACCCGGATGAATGCCGCGTTGATGTTTTCAGGAATCGCTTGAATTTTTGGATGCGCATTCCAACGAATGCATTCAAGTCTCTACGTGTAGATGCAAATTACCGTGGAGTGTGCGTTTTTAAAGCAGTAGCGGCGGTTAAGTTTATGAAATACTACTGCAGTAGGTATTTAAAATATTAAGTTAAATATTTCATGAATTTGTATAATATTTACTAAAAATAATTGCAGATAGTTTCATCATTATGTCTGACTGCAGAAAAATGTCCGGGGAATTTCTACGGGAATTTGTGGAGTTCTACAGGGACCTACCCTGCTTGTGGTAGACAAAATCAAAGCACTATTTAGACCGAAATAAAAAAATTAAGCACACAAAATATTGATAAAAAAACTGCAAATCATTCAACCAAATGCTACAAAAAGTACAGTTGTCGCTAAAATCAATAGTCTTCGACGTGGGTATCGGAGATAAAATGAAAAAGTTTTTATCTCGAAGAGAAGTGGTACGGTGAGGCTTTCGGAGATATTAAAGTAGTGAATTTTAAATCTTGGTAATTTCTTGCAGTAATTTCTTCAGTTATTGCCAATCTCATCATTGTTTGAAGTTTTATTAATGGAATAACCACGACCAAGATTAACGAATAGGTTTCTTCGTCCATCCTTACGTAATTACGAGAGTCCTCTAGTTCTAACCTCCATTTTTCTAGCAGGTGAATGTGTGAAAAATTTAGAAACCAACCTTTCGACCACATTGGGCGACAATTTTCCTTTTCCTTTGTACACGCCACTGCCACCAGAGCTAAATATTTCTCCTGCTCAGACATCTGGTCAAACATTTTAGCAGACTGGACAAAACTATGGTTTTGTACGTACGTGTGTACGCAATCAGGTTGCACGTTATTGGTTGCACATTTTTGGATGCACGTCGATGTATAAACACATCGACGTCCGTGTGTAGCCAGCCTTAAGTGTTGGAACACGAATGTCATTACAAGACTAGGTTTTTCCTCGAAATGCACCACATTAATGATAGAGACAATGCTATGAATTTTAAATCTGAAACTGGACAATTGAGTATATATTTATTGTAATTTGCTTCATTTAATTCGAATCAAGTAATATAATTGCATTGCGCTGAAAAAAAAATTATCTTGTTTCCGGGTTTCATTTACTGGTCGACACATTTGGTTATCACTTTGATTTTCATCTTATTAGTAAGTGTGCCTCGTTATGACGTACTCATATGTTTTTATTTCAATTTATAATAAGTGACTAACTTTGTGTGTTGTTGAGTTATATTTTTATATTTTTGATGTTTGAAAAGATAATATTTTACATCTTTGTACTGTAAACTTTGTTTCTTTTTTTGTGTGAATGTCAAACAATTAAGTGCCAGTTTATAATTGCAATTTGGTTATTACGTACACACAATAAGAATCTTTATATTATTAATAGTTTATTTACCTTAATATTACTGTGATCATGATAATACTAATTATTCTAAAGAATGAGAATCTAAAGTAATGTACGCGTATAATTCTGTAAATATAACATTTAAAAACGAATGTGTACTTTTGAGTAGGCATGAGAATATCATAGATGTTATATTGAACGACGTGTTTGAACTCACCTTCGAAATATTGTTTCCCCTTCAATAGTATTATGAACTTCAAACAAAATTCTGATAGTGCTTTACTTTATTTAAGTCAATAAATTCCTATCGCTATTTGTAGGTATCTGAAAGCATCACATTCCACTACTGGACACTTATATCATATTGCTTAATAGCTTTATCCGCATGTGCGCAACACAAGGTTAGATGAGTCACATCTAATATGAGTGTAAATATTTTTCATATTTTGAAAATTTATTACCTGATTTAGATTGTGAAAGAAGGTGTCAATTTGAAACAGAAGAAATTGATATGATAATGTCGAAAAATCAGTTCTGTCTTCATCATAATGGCACAAAGCGGCACTTGCTCATGGCCCCCTACTTCATAGAGGCAGAAAGGCTATATATTCGATAAAACGAAAGAAACGAGCCTAATTTTTTTTAAAGTTGTATGCACATAGGAAACTAATAAAAATTGCTGTCAAAATTCAAAATTTTATATATATATATATATATATATTTATACTATATATATATATATACTATATATATATATATATAATATATATATATATATATATATATATATATATATACATAATTATATACAGGGTCACTCACGGTGGATGGTAGGTTAGACGTTTACGGAGAACGGGACATGAAAATATTCTGAAAATTTGGTTTCATGGGTAATTGATTTTGCTCTATCGATCTAAAATAATATTAGCGCTGCGGCGTTGCCGCTTATACTAAAAAGTAGCAGCAACTATGAAATTTCAAATGAGACACCCTATATATTATTTCATTTTTTGCTTCTCTACCATTTTCCAATTGTTTTTGTATGATACTTCCCTATACCTTACTCCAGAGGTTTTCGAGAAATTAAATGGTTTCTTTATTTTTTTGTGCAAAACATAGCTTCAATTAAATGTTCATTACTAAGGTATTCAGATTCGTAAGACGCTGAAGTTTTAGGTGTAGTTTACCAAGTTCCGACGTATTAGGAATATTCTAAGGACTTTGTTCTCCATTATACAGGGTCCTTCAAAATTTGCGATTTTAACGATAAATACAAAAATAGTAAAAAGTGCATTTTTTTAAATGTAATACCCTGTATATTATTAAAAATCTCGAAAGAAAATTGAAATTTTTTTAGCCATATTTTGTATTAGGTAGCTATGAAATGTCAAGAAAGATGTCATTATGAAAATTTGACAATTAGTCCATCAACAATAAAACGTTCGCGCGTTCATTAACGAAAATTTGATTTGAAAACAATCAAAATGGAAGGCAATAACTATTCTCATGAAGTTTTGATGAAGTTATTTATTGTACATGGTCAATGTGACCAAATAATAGCAAGAACATGCAGAAAATTCAATAAAATGTATACCTATTGACAACCAATAAACGAGAAAAAATTTGTACGTTTACAAAATAATTTTATCACTTATGTTATTTTACGTAACGCAAATTGTTTTTTATTAGTTTAGTAAATTTCGTTTCGCTTTCAGTATTGACCCATAAGTGATAAAATTATTTTGTAAACATACAAATTTTCTCTAGTTTATTGGTTGTCAATAGGTATACATTTTATTGAATCTTCTGCATGTTCTTGCTACTATTTGGTCACATTAACCATGTACAATAAATAACTTCATCAAAACTTCATGAGAATAGTTATTGCCTTCCATTTTGATTGTTTTCAAATCAAATTCTTGTTAATGAACGCGGGAACGTTTTATTGTTGATGGACTAATTGTCAAATTTTCATAATGACATCTTTCTTGACATTTCATAGTTACCTAATACAAAATATGGCTAAATAATCCGATTTTTATAGAAACTTCGGAAACCTGACTTTTTAGGTATAGGAACATAATACATCATTTGAAAGAAATTTCAATTTTCTTTCGAGATATTTAATAATATACAGGGTATTACATTTAAAACAATGCACTTTTTACTATTTTTGTATTTATCGTTAAAATCGCAAATTTTGAAGGACCCTGTATAATGGAGAACAAAGTCCTTAGAATATTCCTAATACGTCGGAACTTGGTAAACTACACCTAAAGTTTCAGCGTCCTACGAATCTGAATACCTTAGCAATGGACATTTAATTGAAGCTATGTTTTGCACAGAAAAATAAGGAAACCATTCAATTTCTCGAAAACCTTTGGAGATAGGTATAGGGCAGTATCATACAAAAACAATTGGAAAATGGTAGAGAAGCAAAAAATGAAATAATATATAGGGTGTCTCATTTGAAATTTCATAGTTGCTGCTACTTTCTAGTATAAGCGGCAACGTCGCAGCGCCAATATTAATTTAGATCGATAGAGCAAAATAAATTACCCAAGAAACCAAATTTTCAGAATAATCTTATGTCCCGTTCTCCGTAAACGTCTAACCTACCATCCACCGTGAGTGACCCTGTATATATATATATACAGGGTGTCCCACCGGGAAAGAACGCGATCTGTATATGGAAAACTACACATAGGAAACTTTTGAAAATTTGACAGTATACTAATGTTGATAGGGGCAACTCGACTAAAATATTTTCAAGATGGTGGCACTTCCGGTTATACCGGAAGTAGATACCAACTTGCTTATTTTAAATTGGATACCCTATATATTAATACATTTTTAGATTCTACGCAAGATTCTAGGCAGATTTCATGTATTATGTCCTATACCTAAGTCTAAGCGTTTTTGACATATTTAGGTTTTTATGTCAAAAATGACGATTGCAAGCCCTAATCTAATTATCAATTGTTCCTATAAGGATTCCCGTATTACTTACTTTGGGGTGGATTCCTTATTGAAAAAGACTTGTTGTAATAGATTTTGTCGTTAAACAATTAAATCTAGTATAGCCACGATCGTATTTGACATTTCAAATCATCGTAATGGCACCCCGGTTAAATTATACAAACGAAAATTATTCAAACTTTTAAGGCTTATCTAAATCATTTTCATTTAAATGCTGCACTAATGAAAATATGGATAGCATAGGGATGATATTTGTGTTTCCGTAAAATTCTTAGAACGGACGATTTAGATAAGCCTTGATACTAATGCTATCTGCCTTGAAGATTTTGTTGGATATGCTTCAAAATATGCCAAAATTGCTATTTCAATATTTTCATTGTTAATACCTGGTTTCGTTTTGTACACTTATGCCTTTACGGATCCAGATTTCTTGAAGTTTTCTATAATTCATTTAACAGTATTTGGTGATGAGTTTTGTTTATGAGGATATCGGGTCGCATATGTATCACATGTTCTTGAAATAATTAATCACATTGTCCATAAATAATAAATAAGTTTAAATAATCTTCGTTTGTATAATTTAACCGGGGTGCCATTACGATGATTTGAAATGTCAAATACGATCGTGGCTATCCTAGATCTAATTATTTAAGGATTAAATGCAAAATCGCCATATAAAAATATTAAATTGGCAATATTTCGAAAACTTCAAATTTTAGGTATAGATATCTTCATACCAAGTTACCTTCTTTTTAAATGCTAAATACTACAAAATATGAAAAATGGGGGGTTTCCATTTGAAAAAATTGATTTTTGTCAGTTTCCTCAATCTCTTGACAAATATTGGCATTTTGTAAGAATTTTACCAAAAAATTATTCCACAGGATATCTTAACATTAGGAATTAACAACAAACACCTAATTAGCCCTGCATAATCACTAATAAGCCAGCATTTAACAAAAACTCAAAGTGAAAATTAATATTGATAAATTTATCTACAGTTTGCTGAAAAAATTTTGAACATTGAACTAAAAATGAAAAAACTATGAAACCTCAAATTTTACCAAAGATTAACTTGTTGCGTTTTTTTTGCATGCGAGTGTATATATATATATATATATATATATATATATTTATATTTATATATATATATATATATATATATATATATATATATATATATATATATATATATCTATATATATATATTTATATTTATATATATATACATATACATATATATATATATATATATATATATATATATATATATATATCTATATATATATTTATATTTATATATATATACATATACATACATATATATATATATATATATATATATATATATATATATATATATGTATATATATATATATATATATATATTATATATATATATATATAAATATATATATATACATATATATATAAACTCTTGATAATTATTAGCAATAATAGGCTGGTTGAATCTTGAAAAACTCGATTTTAATAAAAAATTTTTTGACGTTCCACTATGATATTCGTAATTGAAATTTCTTTGACATTTATTGATTTAAAAAATTGAAAAAAACAGGGCTGCTTAGTATATGCTATTCAGTTCAATATTAACATTCAAAATTGTTATCACCAGATGGTAAGGAAAACCAAAGAAACCCTTACCTACGCAATGTTTGAAAATAATAATAAAAGGGTACTATTTATCTAACAACAAAGAAATGAGTCATGGGAAAACATTAAAGAAGTGGAGTAGAATTATCGGTATAGACGCTTATATGGAAGCAGCCGTTGACACGTGTTTCGGACTCTTTGGTCCTCATCAGAACGGCGTAGCCAAGTATTGGATTGAAAATTTGAAGATGAAAAAAGTACAACAAACAAAATCCTTAGATACGGAAGATAATCACACAATTGTGGTTTATTGTCTGAACTCTCCGGTATGGGAGATTTGGTCAAACTTTGCCACGGAGGCGATTAATGCTATCCGCGAGATCTAAGAACGAGTAAATAAACAATAACAATGAAATTAGTTGCTGGAAAATATTAAATAGGTAGAGCAAAATTATCGGAATAGTTCGTTTATATGAAAGTAGCCGTTTTCAATGAAATTTTTTATTTATTTAGAATTTCAAATCTTTTAAAAAGGGGTACTTACAGTTATAACAAAGTTTAAAACCCTCAGCTTAAGTTTAGGATCATTGCCATATTTTCAGCTTGCAATATTTAATTATTTATTCGAATAGTTGTTGCCTGTGATCTATTTTTAAACTCTTGATAATTATTAGCAATAACAGGCTGGTTGAATCTTGAAAAACTCGATTTTAATAAAAAATTTTTTGACGTTCCACTATGATATTCGTAATTGAAATTTCTTTGACATTTATTGATTTAAAAAATTGAAAAAAACAGGGCTGCTTAGTATATGCTATTCAGTTCAATATTAACATTCAAAATTGTTATCACCAGATGGTAAGGAAAACCAAAGAAACCCTTACCTACGCAATGTTTGAAAATTACCTTACCATCTGGTGATAACAATTTTGAATGTTAATATTGAACTGAATAGCATATACTAAGCAGCCCTGTTTTTTTCAATTTTTTAAATCAATAAATGTCAAAGAAATTTCAATTACGAATATCATAGTGGAACGTCAAAAAATTTTTTATTAAAATCGAGTTTTTCAAGATTCAACCAGCCTGTTATTGCTAATAATTATCAAGAGTTTAAAAATAGATCACAGGCAACAACTATTCGAATAAATAATTAAATATTGCAAGCTGAAAATATGGCAATGATCCTAAACTTAAGCTGAGGGTTTTAAACTTTGTTATAACTGTAAGTACCCCTTTTTAAAAGATTTGAAATTCTAAATAAATAAAAAATTTCATTGAAAACGGCTACTTTCATATAAACGAACTATTCCGATAATTTTGCTCTACCTATTTAATATTTTCCAGCAACTAATTTCATTGTTATTGTTTATTTACTCGTTCTTAGATCTCGCGGATAGCATTAATCGCCTCCGTGGCAAAGTTTGACCAAATCTCCCATACCGGAGAGTTCAGACAATAAACCACAATTGTGTGATTATCTTCCGTATCTAAGGATTTTGTTTGTTGTACTTTTTTCATCTTCAAATTTTCAATCCAATACTTGGCTACGCCGTTCTGATGAGGACCAAAGAGTCCGAAACACGTGTCAACGGCTGCTTCCATATAAGCGTCTATACCGATAATTCTACTCCACTTCTTTAATGTTTTCCCATGACTCATTTCTTTGTTGTTAGATAAATAGTACCCTTTTATTATTATTTTCAAACATTGCGTAGGTAAGGGTTTCTTTGGTTTCCCTTACCATCTGGTGATAACAATTTTGAATGTTAATATTGAACTGAATAGCATATACTAAGCAGCCCTGTTTTTTTCAATTTTTTAAATCAATAAATGTCAAAGAAATTTCAATTACGAATATCATAGTGGAACGTCAAAAAATTTTTTATTAAAATCGAGTTTTTCAAGATTCAACCAGCCTGTTATTGCTAATAATTATCAAGAGTTTAAAAATAGATCACAGGCAACAACTATTCGAATAAATAATTATATATATATATGTATATATATATATATATATATATTTCAATTTCAGTTCAATTTCAAAAATTAAGCCCAGAAAGCCTCTGCAGAAGAAAAGAATCATACTTCATTAAATGATCGTCTCGAAAAAGGCGTGAACATGATCGAAATTATTTCTTCGATACTAATTCGTATAAGATTCGAGAAACTAAGGGTTATATCCATAGAGATAGCATCGAAAGGAGAAGCTATAAGGATCTTTCCCGTGAACATAAAACGGCACCACTGGGCGGGGCTAAGTGTAGTATCATCATGGCTGACACGCCAGGGACGAACTATTCACTTTGTCTGTTTTTTCTAGCCCATCTTTCAACCTCAAATAACGTCAAAATTGTTCATAATGTTCAACTTGTAGTTTCTAATAAATGTTGTTGGCAATGGACAATTCAATATATTGATAAATTGGGCTATTTTCTGGAACACAAAACACTGTATTTTGTTGGTTTCCAAATACTTCTCTTAACAAATTCAACCGAAATCGCCTTGATTGCTGGATCCTTGGGAAATCTGAAAATGAAACGATCGTTATTCACTATTCAAACAATCCATGACTGGAACTCTCAACAAATTTGCAATTAATGGATTTTCTCAAGTACAGGCCTGCCACATGTTTTCTATTACATAATACATACCTATGAAATGTAGGTGATACCAGTTGATTCCTTTTTATCAACGCCATTTCTGCTACTGCAGCTACGTAGAGCACAGGAAACCATAATGTCGTTTGATAAAAACAATATAAAACAGCGAAACACACAAATACCAAACAAATCACTCAAATAAAGTTGACTGAACCAAACAGCATTTGAATGACAACTAACTGACAAATGTGTAGTAACAAGATGGCCGCCCGATACCACTTTTGATCACGTAACAGCGCCTCCTTCCCTATTATATCTCAATGGTTATATCTGATATTTAAACGGCTTTCCTACAGATTAGCCTGAAAAAGGAAGATAGGAATTTCTTGAAGTTTCTATGGTATGATCTGATCATACCATAGAAACTTCAAGAAATTCCTATGAATTTCTCATAATTCAGAAGCTGATGAAAAGTTTTTATGTCGATAATTGCATAACAAGTGTTGCTGACGAAAAAGAACTTCGACACTTCATTTCAGAATCCATTGAAATGATGCTACTGGGAAATTTGTATTGACGTGGTTGGGAATACTCTTTGCCAGAGAGTGCCAAAAATGACAGCAACCAGTATAAGGTATTTCTTGGTATAGAATTAGTGATACACTATAATTCAGCTTTGAATGGTTGAAAAATATTGAAGTCGATCTTATCACTAAAAGAGTTATTTTCTCAATTGCTCATAAGATCTTTGATGCTATTGGTTTTTCATTTCCAGTTCATATTTGTCCTCGAATGTTTTTACAAAGGACATGGTTTTTGAAGATTCGAGGTTCCACAAGATATAAAGAATCAGTTCTTGAATTGGCTGGATGGTATTAATATTTTGGAAAAATTGCGGATTCTACGTTGGATATCAATGTCACACTGCACTAGTTACAGTTTACACGTGTTTTGAGATGCAAGTGATGAGATATATGCTTCAGTAATCTATATGAGAAATCAATCATTAGATGGTGTCAGAATTCAACTGGTTTAAGCTTGAAACAGAATAACACCAATGAAAAAGTTGTTAGTCCCTTAACTTGAACTGTTGGGGGCCACGATAGGTGTAAGATTGTTTACATATGTTCTGGAAAGTATGGAAAATTGTGATTTAGAAATACATTGTTGGTCACATTCAATAACTGTTCTGTTCTGGATTAGACGAGAAGATATTTGGAAACCATTCGAATGGAACAGAATTGAGAAAATTCGAGTTTCTACTTCAAAAGGGTGCTAGTTATATTCACCTGGTCATTTGAATACAGCTGACCTCCCATTGAGAGTGTGTTTAACGAGATCAAAATGGTGGGAGGGACCAGTTTGTTTGAATAACAGGAACGACTAGCCAGAACAGAATTTTGAAGTGAATGAAAGTGAAATAGCTGAGAAAAAATATTGTAGCTTTCATGAATATTTCGAATGATTTCTCCAGATTTTATCAATATTTCTCGAAATATGAAAAAAATTTGAATCCGATTGCTTGGTTAAGTATATTCACATTCAATTGTCGAAATCCCACTTCTAAAAGGGCCATAGAAAAGCATGTGAGGGGAGAAAAAGGAAATAGCAAGGAGTAAAAAATGGTTCAGAGAGATGCCGAGCATAATCCTTTGGGAAAGCCTGCAAGGAAAACAAGTTCTGGGAGAAACGTTAAGCTACCTAACAGATTAAATATTCAGAATTTTCAAACTATGGTATTGAGTCAATGCTAATCAGAAGTTGGAAGTGTATTGAAAATGTTTAGGTCGAAATGTATTTATTTTTTGAGAGACTTTGTATGTATGAAATTTGATAGTGTTGATGTTTTAGAGATAAAAACTGTCATATAAAAATACTGCAATGATTGCATTTCTACGTAAAGCCATTTTATAGGTGATTTCCATTGACTATCCTTGTTAGACACGTAAACTTCACTGAGTAGGTTCTGTATCACGTATTTTGAACTATATATATATATATATATATATATATATATATATATATATATATATATATATATATATATATATATATATATATATATATATATATATATATATATATATATATATATATATATATATATATATATATATATATAAATATATATATATATATATATATATATATATATATATATATATATATATATATATATATATATATATATATATATATATATATATATATAATATATATATATATATATATATATATATATATATATATATATATATATATATATATATATATATATATATATATATATATATATATATATATATATATATATATATATATATATATTTATATATTATATATATATATATATTATATAAATATATATATATATATATAAATGTCTATATATATATATATATATATATATATATATATATATATATATATATATATATATAAATATATATATATATATATATATATATATATATATATATATATATATATATATATATATATATAAATATATATATATATAAATATAATATTATTTTTATATATTTTTATATATATATATATATAAATATATATATATATATATATATATATATATATATATAAAGCTAGGAGAAAACTCGTTGGGTACGCAGCATGCAGGAAGTATACTCTTATAACACTTTTTCCAATATTTCGACAATGTTTATTGTCATCATCAGGGAATGCTACAAAATTATTACAAAGTGAACTAGGGCAGATAGTGTAAAAACAACAATTAACTTACAGTGTCCATGAGATTGTATGCAAAGATCTTAAAACAAATTTAATCTTGACGTTAACAACAAAAGTGCACATGTTCAGAACAAAGTCAGTGAGAGTAACTTATAAATGCCATCATCACCAAATTTGAAAAATTAAAGGCAGAAACAAACAGTCACATTAAAATTCAAATTATTGTAAAATTACTTTTAAACACTACATCATACCGGTATTCACATCGTCGGCATGGAAAGTGAAATGAAATTAAAAATATATATAACTAAAAAGTGAGACTAAAGTGAGAACATAGAAAAGGTGAACCACGCTAAGGACCGAATTCTCATACTCTTAGAGCATCAGAGCACAGAAAAGATATCATATCGCCAGTGTGTCATCTCCCACCAAAAAGGGATGAGTATGGGAGCCAGGGAGCCAAGTAGGCGATGGAAAACCTGGAATTGAAACAGCAACAACAAGCATAAGCATAAGCCGTTCTGATGAGGACCAAAGAGTCCGAAACACGTGTCAACGGCTGCTTCGACATATGCGGGCTAGACCGATAATTCTGCTTGTTTCATATACTATTTCCCCGCGATAAATTTCCTCTTTGTAGTTTATTTCCACGGTCCAGGATCTCGCGGATGGCATTAATCGCCTCCGTGGTCAGAGTTTGACCAAATCTCCCAAACCGGAGAGTTCGAACAATGTACCACAAATGTGTGATTGTCTTCCGAAGCAGGGGATTATGCTTGTTGTTGCTGTTTCAATTCCAGGTTTTCCATCGCATACTTGGCTACGCCGTTCTGATGAGGACCAAAGAGTCCGAAACACGTGTCAATGGCTGCTTCGACATATGAGGGCTAGACCGATAATTCTACTTGTTTCATATATATATATATATATATATATATATATATATATATATATATATATATATATATATATATATATATATATATATGTATGTATCACTATATATAGAAGTATTAGTTCGTATGGTTGTTGCCTGTGAACTATTTAAAATCTCTTGATAACTATTAGCAATAACAGGCTTGTTGAATCTTAAAAAACTCGATTTTATTAAAAAGTTGACGTTTCGCCACGACATTCGTGGCTTTATCAAAACTCACGAATGTCGTGGCGAAACGTCAACTTTTTAATAAAATCGAGTTTTTTAAAATTCAACAAGCCTGTTATTGCTAATAATTATCAAGAGATTATAAATATATATATATATATATATATATATATATATATATATATATATATATATATATATATATATATATATATATATATATATATATAGATGTATTTAATTATATTTTCTCTTAGTTTAAAGAATGAGTTATAATTAATATGAAATATTTTTATTCAATATAGAAAAACTAAATAAATACTATAATGATTACTCCAAATGTAAACATATATTCAAGTTGTTTGTAAATGTCAAACAATTTACCTCCAGTTTATAATTGCAAATTGGTTGTTAATTACACAATAAGAACCCAGAAAATATAGCATTCAAAAACGAAATGTGTACTTTTTAATTCGAATGATAGAATATTGTGCTATAATTATGGCGAAGAAAGTTAAAGTTTGAATTTCCGAATTTAAAATGGACACTTCAGAAACTTTATGTTATTAAGATTTTAGATTGCCTAATACACACTGCGTTGCACAATGTTAATAAGTAAATTGAGCAAGGAATATGAGTGCAAATACGCTTCAGATTTCAAAAAATTATCTGATTAGATTGTGAAAGAAGATATCAATTTGAAACAGAATGTATTGATATTGCATGTCAACCATATTTGGTTGATATACATTAAAATACATAAAGCAGTTATGTCTTTACCACGCACACGGGAGTCCTTAAAGTATATATATATATATATATATATATATATATATATATATATATATATATATATATATATATATATATATATATATATATATATATATATATATATATGAATCCTTCTCAGATTCATTCCACCATCCGAGAAAACAGACGATATAACATATATATATATATATATATATATATATATATATATATATATATATATATATATATATATATATATATATATATATATATATATATATATATATATATATATAAATATAAATATATATATATATATATATATATATATATATATATATATATATATATTATTGATTTGGCCGATACTTCTTACTTACTTAACATTCTGAATATATAATAAAGTCAATAAATTTAATTTTTTTAATTGACATAATATTAATTCAAATACCACCATAGGAAAAATTAGATATTTCTGTTAATCGTTCACGAAACAGGACTGCATATAAGCTATTCAATTATTTTGTCTCGAAATTTTCAGGTTTCAACATTAAGTTCTTTTTTTGAATCCTAGTATAAAACCATTTTCAGAGGTTACACCAAACGAATTCTTACTGAGCCTTACTGGTATCGGCGGGTTGTTCACTGGAACAATTTCAAAATTATTACTCAGTATGTTAAAAAACAAAGTTTTTATTATAGGAAGGGCCAGTCTGTTTCCAATACAAATCCTAGGACCTACACCAAAAGGCAAGTAGGTGTAGGGATCGATATTCTTCCTATTTTCTGGCGAAAAACGTTCAGGATAGAATTTTTCAGGGTTTTCATAGTACCTTAGATCACGGTGAATAGCAACAGTTGGTATCATTATGTTGGTGTTATTTCTAGATGTACAGGCTTTTCCTCAGGTCGTTTCGGATTAATCCTATGAGGTTTTGTAACTACTCTGTCTGTAGCTACATTGACAGGCCATTTTCGAAGTAGTTCTGAAATGAAACGAAGAAAACCGAGAATTTATTAATAGAATAGGAGACCATTTGATTTTCGTCGTAATTCTTTGTGGACGTAATATATATTAAGAATGTCTTTACTGAAGGATCAGTTATCTCAGAAGACGACAAGTGCTGTTTAATTTATTCATCTGTATCTTAGTCATGTAGGTTTTATTTTCTGAGTAATAAAATCCAAAAATAATTTGTATCAATTAATCAGATCATGCTCACCTGAAACTACTATATTCAAGTACTTTATATTCATCAACATCTAAGTGCACCGTCGGGAGACTTATTTTCATCAATCTCTTGATTAGTTAACACTAAGGGAGAACTAACTCAAGATGGCGGCCATCGAGGTGGGGTACCTTTCCGTCTACGTCAAATCAAGATGGATGCTATGACGTCATAGGGCCTAGGGGCCCTCTCTCATCTAAGGTGGGGGCTCCTTAACCTCGATCCTTGCCTGGGGGCTCCTTCTCCTCGATCCTGGCCTGGGGGCCCTGGCTTGGGGGCCCTGGACTGAGGGGCCCTGGACTGAGGGGCCCTGGACTGAGGGGCCCTGGACTGAGGTGCCCTGACTATCTCTATGGGGGGCCCCCTCACTCCTTCTCATCGATCCTGCCGGGGGCCCTAGCTGAAATATTAATAAATGAAAAAAGCTGTGTCGGTGTCTGGGATTCGAACCGCAGAATTACTGCACCAGAGTCTAGTACTCAGACCGGTCGTCCGTCAACCCATAGTTATAATTAGGATTAAGCGAGTGATATAACCTACTTGCACAGAGGATTCCGTAACGTTAATCTTGAATCATAGATATCTTAGGTCTGTCATACGTCATCCGATATGTTATTCGTAACTGTCAAATGTCATCTTGAATCATAGATATCTCAGAGCATAGAACTGTAATACGTTAAACATTTGAATTTTGAATACAATTCCAACGCCCTCCCCTCTGTTGGTGATATTCTGAATGATGAGAATACAGTGATCTGTCATACACGATCCACCATCTGTTGGCCAGGTTCTGAATGACGATTATACAGCGATCTGTGAGATCGTTAGTTTTTTTTTATGTTGCTATTAATAGGGGCCCAGAGAACTGAAATTTTTTATGATACCCTCAGGGATTCTTCATGGGAGCACTGAGCCCCGCGGAGTCTTCATGTGGGCCCTCAAGGATTGAAATTATATGATATATTTAGGAATGGGGGGCCCTCGGGTGTCTTCATGGGGTCACAGGAGGTCCCCCATGGAGCCACCGGTCCCCCAGGAGTCTTCATGTGTGTTCAGTAGATTGAAATTATATGATATATAGGGAACAGAAATTCTTTTGGTATATAGGAGGCCGTCTTCGTAGATTTGGATATCAAATTACATACATAGTTATTCAAAAAATAGTTATTTTCTTGAAAATTCATTTCCATTTTGATGTATTAAATATAATCACGTTCAAGCGAAAACAGAATGAGTCAATATCAGCTGAGAGACGGACGTAGAATTGAAGTCGGTGTTATCGCAGAAATATTGTATCAGCAAATTCCTCCGTTTGACCTAGAGAGAGACCCTCTAGGTCGAACGGAGGAATTTGATGATTCAATATTCATATTAGTACAGGGATGTACAAAGTATTCATTCAACTCGTTAAATAGTTATTACATATTTTGGAATAAAATAATTTATATAATATACAGGTTGTGTCCTCAAATGTAGGTTTATATATATATGTATATATATATATATATATATATATATATATATATATATATATATATATATATATATATATATATATATATATATGTATATATATATATATATATATATATATATATATATATATATATATATATATATATATATATATGCTTGGAATTATATGACGTCATTTCATTATCATGTTAACTTTCGTAGGAGATGGACTTGTCAACACACTAATAAATAAATTACCCATTGAGTTACATTTACCAGGTTATTCGTATTGCGGACCTGGTACCAAGTTAGAAGAACGTCTTCGTAGAGGTGATCCAGGGATTAATAAACTCGACGAAGCTTGTAAAGAACACGATATTGTATACTCAAAAAGCAAAGAGCTAGCTGTTAGACATAAAGCCGATCAAATTCTCGAAGATAGAGCATGGGAACGAGTTAAATCAAGGGACGCTGAATTCAAGGAAAAATCTCACGCTCTTATGGTTACTGGAATTATGAAAGCTAAACGTAAACTCTGAATGGGACTTAAAAAGTCGTTCAAAATGACTGTTGTTGACCCTGTTGCCAAAATGTTGAAAAAAGAAGGTATTGAAGTAAATCTGAAAAAGTCTTCCATTAAGGCACTTAGAGCTGCAAGGCTCGCAATCAAGAAAGCAGGCGGTCGTAGAAACATACGAGTACCCCGCATTATTCCATTCGAATCAAAATCAGGGGGTCTTCTACCGTTAGTTCCGATATTCGCGGGGCTATCTGCTCTAGGAATGTTGTTGAATGGAGGTAGCGCTGTTGCCAAAACTGTAGTTGACGCTAAGAATGCTACTAAAAAGTTGGAAGAGGAACATCGTCATAACAAGGCGATGGAATCTACAGGTAAAGGGCTCTACGTGAGGATATAGACTTTACTTGAAAAAACAAAAAAACTATTTACTAAGCTGCCCAATAGAGCTCTATACGATTATGAGATTGAAAATTATGCTAAAAATATACCTCACTTCAGGGGCGTATTTATGCGAGATAATTTACTTAAAAA
>JARQZK010002167.1:1852500-1947500 GCA_030704885.1 Cynegetis impunctata | reverse complement strand
AAAATTTCTCTGCAGAAGAGTTCAGAGAAATGAATTGCATAGATTACATTGGCTTTATAAAACGCAAAATCGTAATAACTTCCCAAAGAAAAATTTAAACGTAGCTCCTCGAACGAAGAGTCAAAAAATATAACATGAAGATATATTTTTTCTTTGATTTGACATAGGTATTAATCAACGAAGAAAACAGCTTTACTACTGTTATGTAGCCAAATACTCTATTGAAACAATTCCATGTAGAAGTTCCTATGATATTGTGGCAAAGACTGCCCATAATTTTCTAATTTTAAAATTTTTCAATATATGCAATATAGATACAGCAGTCTTTATACGTCTATCAAGTCAAATGGTTCATGATATTTCAATCAACGGTCATCCGATACTTTTTTGTGGGTTTTTAGTCTCCATTTCTGGCGTCGTCGCCTCATTTGATCGACGATGTATATACGTTTTGGAAGCTTTCACGGCATCGTTTGAACTCAAATTCTCAATGTTATATTATTATAAAAAAAAGAGCAGACTCCCTCAGACCCGGAGTAAAATCTAGCATGGCTTTGATATTGTTTGTAACCGGATCTATCAAATGAAATTATACTACATAAGGATCACCAATTTATTCCGTGACTGAGAGCTTCTAATATCTATGTGTGTATGGTTTGAAACGGTTGATTGACATTTTCAACTGTAAGTATTAAACAGCAACCGCCATCTAAACGCCAGGTCTAGTAGTAGTAGGTACTACCCTTGTGTCATCAAGATAAGACCACGCAGTGTTTTCTGAAATATTCTTACACAATATACCGCTCTTAAAGTCCCCGAAATTTAATTCGATGTGTTTCAATTTAACTTAGTGCTATATCTTCTAATAGTTCTTTCTTTCACAGGTTGGGACTACTGTGAATGATAGCTTCAGTGTTTGAAATGAATTATCCAGTTCAAGTTGTTTAATGTTGAATAATAATTTCTGATTCTCTGAAGAATCTTAGGCCTGCATACATTAAGCAAACAAGCTGTTAGGTAAATATGACAAATTGTTAAATAACTAGGCTCCACTAGATTTTCAATTGATTAATATGTTATATATTACGCGTAAAATATAGGATTGGAAAATTAGTATTTTTTCTATAAAGGGAATGTTTGTTCAAGAAAGTGAAGTTATCAAATGATTGAAATAACTGAAAATAAAATGAGTTTTAGGTACATGAAACCGGTGAAAGTAAATTAAGTATCACACAATTGGAAAGAGAAAATTAAATAAAATTGATCAAATAACCTTTCCATGATGGTTCCCGCTGATTAGTCGATATCATTTTCTGAATTTTTGTTGGTAGCGTTGTGGTTTTCAAAAGCTTCAATATTTTCGAAGTATTTTTGTATGCTTCAATGGAGGTGCAATGTATCACCTAGTTTCGAGCGTATAACACTGACTAGGTTCAGCAAGATTGAAATAACTGTGTCATTCTTGAGTGGTGAATTGGCATATTTTTGTTATATGTTCTTATCAAAAGAATTTCAATTATTAGATATAAGAATTATATGGAAGATTATCAAGTAAATTTTTGAGTTGGTAAAATATTTCCCATACTGAGAATATGGGAATTGATGAGAAAATAATCCAACATTAATAAACAAAAATACAGAAGAAACCAAAAAATTAGAAGTTGCCTATCAAATAATAAATGAAGAAAATAAAATGATATAGAAGAAAAATTAAGAAAAATATATTACCTACTGAAAGAATTGAGAAAGATAATGACGTACCAAATGAAAATATACGGTTGAAAATAATTGAAGTTTCAAATTCGACAGAAACAGGTGAAATGACCTTTAGAATTCCTTTCAAATTATCAAAGTTCATGAAGACGAGGACCTGCAGGAAATTTATCATAGTTTTGAAGAAAATGATAAAGTAATAGAAAAACAAAACGATGCAGCGCTTTGTTAAATGATGCGTGTCTCTGTCAGGCTTCATTAAGTGAAAATATGAGATATATTTGTGTGAAACAGTTCAGTATTTTGGAAAACGGAGCACAAGTTGAAAAATGTTGAGAATAACAACCTAAAAAAAATGAAGCGTATATCAAACTAGAAATTTTCATCTTGCTACGTAGGGGACACTGTCAGAGTATCAATTCCAGATTCAGACAGTGATCTTTAGAAATGCATTGATGACGGTTGTACATGCTGATGATGACGATGGATATTGTGAATTAGGTAAGAAAACGGCATTATCAGTGAAAAATATTTTAGAAATCAATTTTTTGTCTTCAAAAGAAAGTTACATTAGAGTGTGTCAAGTGAGAAAAAACCATTATGGGAAATTGCGTCGTTTATGTAATTCTAAGTACCGTCAAAGCCTATCCTGTCCTAATAAGTAGTATGTAGTGAAAGTAGGCATGCATCATCTGATTTTCTCCATAAAGAAGTAACATAGTACCTACAAGTATCTTCATTTAAAATTTAGCAATTTATTTTTTTATTATCATTTTATTCGGGGAAGATTTGTTATTTACTTACACAAAAATAAGTGTATTTGTCATTTTTGGGAATAAAAGCTTTTATCATTATTTGATTATTTCAGTTTAATTTTTGTAGGTATAGTAAGAGATGTGACGAAATATTGAAAAACTGTACTTATGTAATAATATTACTTCTTAGTACCTGCGCACGTCTATGAATGTAACGTTAATTGTGTGCTTAACCTATTATCCAGCTGATTCGCGAAAGAGGCATAATTATGCTCTTAGATATAAGCAATCATATGGTATAATTCGCGTTTTAACCAGATAATCCATAATAACCGGTTGTATTGGTTAATTGGCCTTTTAGCCGGCTAATTCGGGATTTAACGTAGGTATCTATTTCTCGTTTTAACCGCAATATATATATATATATATATATATATATATATATATATATATACCTATATATGATTTTTATTTACCTGGCATCTTGCTGTTGGTTATATAACTACTCTTTGAATCATATCTGAAATATGTTCTCTACATAGAAGCATTCTAAGGTTGTCGATGAATATGGTTTCCCATTTTTCTGTACATATCTCTTGGACCAAGAATAAGTATACAAGCGTCGCGTCGTGAAAACCACAAAGATTGAAACTATTAGCACATAAGAAACAAATGAAACAATCAAACTCGAGTCTATCATATATACTGCACACAGTGCTCCATGAAGTAAAAAAACGTAATCCCTACAGAAAATCTTGATCACATAATTCAAAAAATATACCAGAGGTTAAATAAAACCTTTCTTGAATGTGAATAGTCTTATGGAATATCAATTTAAAAATCTGAGGTGTCACAAAATATATCAAAAAGATAAACAAACAACACTGTCCTTAAATCTGGACACATTGAATATTTCAAACGAGTTAACCATAATTATTTGAATTTTACATACCATATCAACCAACAGTTTATGAATGTACTGTTCAGAGATCTTGATCCATTATGCGAAATTTGTTTCTAAGACTGCCTTTCTTTGTTGTGCAAAATATTATCAATATAGAGGAATTCGGTAAGAAACTTCTTGAGTTCATTTCGAACGAATTCATAAAATACATTCTATTCGATAAGAAATGCAATTTTACATTCAGAACTCTTATTTACTAAGCTGCAAGGTTATACGCAATATATCGACAGAGCTTTCAGGATAAAATATCGAACAAGATATTATTTCCATAAAAAACTATAATGTTGAAATTGATATAGTAGGTTGATAAATACAGAATATTTTCACAATAATGGTATTTTACGCTGCTAGTTTGAATGGACAAGTAAAAAATTCGCTTATTTAACAAATATTAGGATATAACTAGTATTGTGATAATGTGATAGTTAGATGCATTTGATATTGGTGTAAAAAATAAAACCATTTGTATTCTCAGTGAATTTAAATCAAATTGAGAAAATAAATTTTTCATTAAAATAAATTCCACAATTTAATCTGCATCATATATGACTTGTTAGATTCTGAGTTAGGTCAGAAACTGCCATGTGATTTATCATTTTTTAATTCTGCGTGGATTGCTTTGATATCACCCAAAAATCGTTGCAGATGATTACTCTGAATTAACCCCTTAATGCATGATATTTTTAAAATTGATAAAAAAAAGGTACAGTGGGAAAAAGACATATTTCATCAGAAAAATATTTAAAAAAATAAAGCACAATATTTTTTGTTGAAAAAAAAAGAAAAACTGGTTTGTGCCAAATAAGGGACAGCATGCAACATGAACCAAAAATATTTTATACTGCCAATATTTCATCTTCATCTGATATTTTGTCTTCACTTTCATTTTGATTAAAATTATGTATAACTACATTTTTTTATGCATAAAATAACTTGGGATCCATATAGGGTTGCAAACTCTCCCGGATTGCCCGGGAGACTCCGGAATGGTTATCCTCCCGACCTCCCGGGTTACAATAATTTCTCCGGTTTTTCTGAAATTATACGTAACTATCGCTGTAAAAAAACTTCGATCTTTAATGATTATGATTTTATGGTGAAAAACCGTCAACTATTAGATACTGCTCGAAAGCAAAGCGAATATAAATTTAAAATTGATTGACAATTTCTTACACCCCCATCCCCTTAGTGGACTTATAAAATTCTCCCGGGTTGGTCCTGTCGAAAGTTGGCAACCCTAGATCCATAATATATCACAAAAAGATTTTTTTCACATCTTCTAAATTCATAATCGGCAGATATGTTCAAGTCAGAAATACTTTTGAACTGCATAATGTTCCATATATGGCACAATATGGTCAAGTCAAATATACTTGAATTGCATAATGTTCCATATATGGCACAAATTGATTTTTAGATGAAAAATGTCAATTATTCAAAAATATGAGTACTTGCAACTATGAGGCAGTCACTAGAAGTATATTTTTTACAAAAACAATTTTTATTGGGTAGAAAGTTACGTGGATGAACTCAAAACTATTACTCAATCTACAATAATACTGACAAGCAGCTGATTCATCGTCACCATTTTGGAAAACGTGAGATATAAAATATTAAAGTCGTATAATCTCCATACTGTCCATTTATTTTCGATATGCCTACAAGTGATTTATAAATCATATAAATTGTTTAGCGAATAAAGTTTTCATTTTTGCTTTTTACAGCAAAATTTGAAAAACCAACTTCATCCAATAATCATACAACGACTTCCAATATTACAATTTTTTTCATAGAACTTCATAACTCCTATGGAAGAAAAATTTTGATGGATTATAATATGTAGAAATATGAGCAGACGATAAAGCAAAAGAAAGAAGAAGAAAACTTGATAAGTGTTTAGAATATAATAATAGTTCTAGAGAATTATCTGCGTTACATTAAACTACCTGAGATATTGTAATATATTTATTTTTGTTATTATTTTATTCATGACTTCTTATAATTATTTTTAATTTTGTGTTAAAATATTGACAGTATTGTTCTGAAATCATATATTTTATTATATTGAATGTCTAAGTCAGTATTAGTCAATGAAAAACCATTTGGTCATATTTGAATTATTTCAGAAGTGAATTGCTCATTAGATAAAACTTCATTAAGATAAAGTTCTCCTTTTTAACCCCATTGTGAAACCATTTTCACTAGTAAAAGATAACGAAGTTTTGCTTAATTTCAGTGGTATAGTAGTTTTCTCTACTGGTACAATCTCAAAATTGCTGAGTAGATAAAAGAAGACTGCTTTCATTTCCAGAAGTGCAAATCGTGACCCAATACAATTCCTAGGACCTACCCCAAATGGTAGATATGAGTAAGGATAGATATTGTTTCTATTTTCTGGTGAAAAGCGTTCAGGGTCGAATTTTTCTGGGTTTTCATAGTACTGTGGATCATGATGAATAGCATAAGTTGGTATCATTACTAAGGTATCTTTTTCCAGGTGCACTGGTTGTTCTCCTGCTAGTTTTTGCTCAATAATATATGGTTTTGTGACCACTCGATCTGTGGCTATATTAATTGGCCACTTTCGAAGAGTTTCTGGAAAAAATCGATTTTTATAATAACATTAGGTATATTACGTGTGAAATTTTTTTGACGAATCAAACTTTACTTATAACAGCAAATCAACCAAAATAAATTGATTAAACATTAAATATGCACTTATCACATTTTTTGACAACTACACGCAGACATTAACAAATTTGAACTGTTTTGGAACAATATCCAAAAAGGTTTGCATTTTTTTGAAATGTTTTAAGAACGAAACATTATTCAGACGTTATTAATCAATTTACGTTATTTTCAAGTTCTGACCCGGGACGCTTTTGAGAGCCCGGGCCCAAGAAAACTGTGTCTTGAATTTAAAAAGTTATATTTTCATGAAAAAATGGAATTTTTTTTTGTTATATAGCATTCGTCACTGCTGTTACAGATTCTATTAGTATCAAAGTAATATAATAATACGCCGGTTCCAAACGGCCAATGGGCTTGTAAACATTGTACATTACTCATGTAATTAACCCTTAACTACTACCCACTCAAAACAGATACTTAACTACTACCGACGGGTCAAACTGACCCATTTTTAAAAGTACTAATAAAAATACAATTTAAGGAAGAAAACATATTTTATTCATAAAAAGTAAATAGTAACACATTAATTTATTGTGATAAATAGTAAAACAAATTTAAATACAATTTGGACAAATCTTTTGTAAACATTGCTGACACACCGGTAATTTGCAGGAATCGCAAAAAGTGTTAGTCTTGCGATTTTTTTTTGTGGGACAAAAAGTACATCTCTTCCGTTTGGATGCTGATTTATGCTATCTGCTAAGATCTGCACTTTCAAGCCGTATCTTGCCGGCTTACTTGGTATGTACATTCTGAAGCCACACCGTCCTCTAAACGGTACCAACATCTCGTCAACGGTTAAAAATTCTCCAGGCGAATAACATTGTTTGGAGTTGTCAACAAATTGATCAAAAATATCTGAAATTGCAGCCAACCTATTTTCTTTTACTCTTTCGCGGCGTGTAGCTTCATCATCAAATCTAAGACAACATAACAGAAAAGAAAATCGCGCTAAAGACATAGTGCAGCGGAATATATCCCTACCAGTCCCATCGGTAGCCCAAAGAGACCGGAGTTCTTCATGACCAGATTTGAAACACCCTTGCAAATACAAAAGACCCAATAATGCTTCTAATTCTACTTTATCGGCTTCTTGGATAAAAACTGGTGAAAACAATAATCTACTTTTTCTCTTTTTTTTTTAATTTACTATACCGACCTTGCATGTTTCTTATTTTTGAGTTTGTGTGTATAACCATTTTTTCAATCATAGAGTCTGCTATTAGTAGTCTCCATGCTTCCAAAGGCGAAGTTGGGGGATCTAGACGAGCTGGACCTTTCAAACCAGGAAGCACTTCTATAATATTTTGCTGTTTTGTTTTTCCCCTTGTTGGTGCCTTTTTCGACCACTTGGTTTTATCTTTTGCGTACCACGATGGAATTTCCCGTAATGTTTGGGTATTTTCATGTTCGTCCTCCGATGAACTTTCTGAAGAATCAATTTCGTCATCATTTTGGTCCCATTCAACTTCACTCTCAGAGTCGTGTTCGCTTAACTCTTCAGCATCGCTCTCATCTGGATCGCTTTCGTCGCCTTTGTTCAAAATTTTATTGCAGGCAATACGTCTCTCTTCCCTCTCAGTTGCGGTACTTGATGATGCAACGTCCAAATCGCCTGTCGTGTTTTTATTTGAACCACTGAAATTCATACATATACAGAATCATCCATAACTAACCCAGGATTTGAACCCAGCACGCCTACTTGACAGATAGGCCAATATAACAATATAATACTTAAGAAACCATTATTTCAGATAAGTTTTTTATTCTGAGTTTGAAATCTATTTTTCTCATTCAGCATTCTAAGAGAAATTACACCTAATTTTTTATATATGTGCTTTAATTTAGGGCTAATCACCTGAAACAACCATATCCAGATAGGTCATATTCACTAATCTTTCATATGACGGTGGCCCTTCCTGTGGTTTGTTTTGATCAATCTCTTCAATTAATCTTTTCTGGATGTCTGGATTTGCTACCAATTCATATGACATGAAACACATCGCAGTGGAAACAGTCTCGAAACCTCCAAGAAAGAAAACGAACACTTGAGATGCAATGTCCATATCAGTTAAATCTCGTTTTGCATTATTCATTGCTAAGTGCTCTTCGACTACAGCAAAACTAGTTTCTTTGATTTCATCTGAGCTTTGTTCACTGTGTTGTCCTTTTCTGGCTTCTATGAGAAGTCCTAACATGTCCGGCCTTTTAATGCTTTGTTCTTCTCTTATTTTGATTGTTTCTTTCACAAGATCAACGAAGAATCTCCTCAATTTTTCTCCAAATAGAGGTACTTGAAAGAACTATAATCAAATGATAATTTACAATACTATAAAGGAATAGAGGCAAACCTAGTTTGAAAGCTGATTATTCAAACTTGGAGTAACGACGCAAATTTTTTTTTCAACCTAATACATAAAGTGAACAAGGAAAATTTTTCAATATTTTAAAAAAATTATCAAATAACTTTCCAAGGAAGCTGGTTATACGTATTCCGCAACGCAAATCTGCATTCACAATCGAACGGTGAATTATAGAAATTATCAGTCACCCCGACTCAAAATCTGCATACAGCTGTTTCGATCTTATTAGATCTCATCAGTGCAGCTTATTTGACTTTCGACACAGTGCACTATTCTATTGTATTCGGAGAAAATGCGACAAGTAACAAAACAATTTAAAGTAAAAATTCCACTATAAGTTAAAAAAATCATAAAGACTACGGGTTCGAATTGATCAATCTGGAGTCCTTTCAAGGATTAAAATATTACAATCAAATCATGAGAAACATACTTGTTGACCATGACCCAATTTCATACATTACATAAAGTGAACAAGGAAAATTCTTCAATAATTTGAAAAAATTATCAAACAACTTTCTAGGAGCTGGTTATACGTATTCCGCAACGCAAAATCTGCATTCAAAATCGAACCTTGAATTATAGAAATTGTCAAGACACCCTTACTCAAAATCTGCATACAGCTGTTTCGATCTTATAATATCTCATCAGTGCAGCTTATTTGACTCTGAGTGAATTAACAAATTTCTAATTGTTCCCCAATACAAATCGTGGTCAGTAACACTGTCTGGATAACAACCTAGAGCGCCTCCCAGCAAAGATATTGGGAACCGACAATTCACCGCTTATATCGAAAATGCAGAATTCCCAATATCTTTGGAGGGAGGGTGCTCAGGTTGTTATCCAGACAGTGTCACTGACCAAGATTTGTATTGTGCAACAATTAGAAATTTTTTAATTCACTCCGAGTCAAATAAGCTGCACTGATGAGATCTAATAAGATCGAAACAGCTGTATGCAGATTTTGAGTCGGGGTGACTTGACAATTTCTATGATTCACCGTTGGATTGTGAATGCAGATTTTGCCTTGCGGAATACCTATTACCAGCTCCCTTGGAAAGTTGTTTGATAATTTTTTTAAATTATTAAAGAATTTTCCTTGTTCACTTTATGTAATGTATGAAATTGACCATGGTCGACAAGTATGTTTTTCATGATTTGACTGTAATATTTTTTTTTAACTCGAGGGACCTACAGTTTAACGCCGGTTACGAACGGCCAATGGGCTTGTTAACGATGTACATTACCCAACAATTTAATCATATATATAGAACCACTAAATTCCGGACATACACAACACCCAAGAGCAAGGTGGGACTCGAACCCACAATGAATCCTTGAAAGGACTCCAGAGTGATCAATTTGAACCCGTAGCCTTTATGATTTTTTTAATTTATCGCGGAATTTTTACTTTCAATTGTTGTGTTACTTGTCGCATTTTCTCCGAAAACAATAGAATAGTACTGTTATAGCGAATTAAAATGGACTGTAAAAGTTTTCGAAAATGGTGTAAATAGCTGGGAGTTCAACTTACCAAAATTTCCTGTTGCTTTCTCTGCTTATGTATCTTACCCTTCGTGACTCGTATGATAAAGGTTGGGTTTTAGGGAAGAAAAGGAGCGAAGGTAATACCAGCACCCTTTCAAGGTTCTTTCTATGACTTCCACACAATTGAAACTGGAAGACACTAGCGGCACTATCTATTTTAGCGATATTTCTATATTGTGAAGCGGCTGAACTAAAGTTTCTAATATAGCGGATTTTCTATTTTGTAATAGCGGAATTTTCTATTATTTGCGGTATTTCCAGAAGAAAAATGATATCTATAACAGCTATATCTTCAAATGAAAGCGGTCGATACAATACTGATTTAATACGCGATCTCGTGAAGACGATATCAACAGATGTTACTTTTTCATGCGAGTGCAATGAAGAATCGGCGTAAACATCCTCCCCCACCATTGGGGAATGTTATAAGCATTTTCCAATTATTTACAATTCATCCAACTAATACTACAAAGATAAAAAAAACAAAAAACAATATTATTCATTGTGTTGGCAAAGGACACAATTTGGTTACTGGCCTTTGATATGTACCATGTTTGGTTTTGACAGAGGCGGCTCTAGTGATACCGTCTTTTCCTGGAAAAACCTCAACTATTATGCCTAGAGGCCATTGGAGAACCGGAGTATTTTCATTCATCAGAATAACTACTGTCCCGAGTGTGAGAGGGTTTGAATTTTTCGTCCACTTCGTGCGTACTTGAAGTTGACTCAAATATTCTTCTTTCCAACGTTTCCAGTATGATTGAACTATTTGATCTAAGAATTGTTTTCTATCTAACTTATTCAAAGGGACATCAGAAACATCAGCTGCGGGTAAGCACTGAAGTGTATTTAAAGTAAAATGAGCGGGCGTAAGCATTTCAGGATCGGATGGATCATTACTAAGATATCCGCATAAAGGGCGACTATTTAAGAGGGCTTCTATTTGAGTTAGAATAGTAGCAAACTCCTCATAAGAAAGGATCTGACAACCTATTGCCTTAAAGAAATGGTTCTTCATCGATTTGACGTTGCTTTCCCATAAGCCACCCATATGAGGTGCTAAAGGGACATTAAATTTCCAATTTATTTGATTCTCAAGAAGAATTTTCTTGAGAGAATCTACATAGTCGCTCGATACTATGAATTCTCTCCATGAATCTAAAAGATGCTTTGCTCCTACAAAATTCGTACCTCTATCCGAATAAAGCGTTCGAATTGGACCTCTTCGACTCAAAAATCTCTTGAGGCAATCTAAAAATGTAGCAGTCGATAAATCTGACGCAAGTTCTAAATGTAAAGCTTTGGTGGCTAAACAGACAAATAAACAAATATACGCTTTTTGAGTTTTCACTCCTCTATGGCGAGTCAATGTGATAGAAAAAGGCCCGGCGTAATCTACCCCGGTATCTATGAATGGTTTTAGAGGAATATTGACTCTGGAAGAAGGTAAATTTCCCATCAATGGATAGGAAGCTTTAGGTTTGAACTTGAAACATATATTGCATGATTGTACTCTCTGACGAATCGTATTACGAGCGGAAATGATCCAATATTTGGTTCTTATCAAAGAATGCAATAAGTGTGAACCTGTATGAAAATTTCTTTTATGATAATGATCTATTAAAATTTTCACGAAATGTTCGTTTTTTGGTAAAAGATAGGGATGTTTATGATTAAAACCAATCTCAGCATTTGAGATTCGGCCTCCTACACGAATTATCTTATTTTCATCTAGAAAAGGTGATAAATTTCTGAAATTCGAAGGGATTAATTTTCCGTTTTGCAAGCATAACAAAAGATCTCTGAATCTTATCTTCTGAAGCACTCTAATCAAATATTTTTCTGCTTCATCTATGTCAGAACTAATGATTTCTCTCCGATTCGGTAATAATCTTGTAAATCGCAATACAAAAATCATGGTTCTGCATAATTTATCGAATGATGAAAATCTGAAAATCAGGGAATAGAAAATATTCTTCGAAGTTTCAACTATAGAGACGAAACTGAGTTTTTGTTTTTCAGGCAAATCATTGGGCAAATCTACATTTTTAATAGGCACTATAGACCACTTTTCTGTTTCATATTCTAACCATTGCGGACCTGATAGCCAAATGTTTTTATTTTCTACCAATTCGCGAGGATACATCCCTCTCGAAATAATGTCAGCTACATTTTCGCGACCTTGAACGAAAAACCAATTTTCAATCGAAATATTGGTTTGGATTAATGACACACGGTTGGCTACAAATGTTTGCCACCTATGGGGTGAACCCGAAATCCAAGCTAATACAATCTGTGAATCACTACAAGCATATATTCGTTCAACATTACCACGAGCGCGATATACGGACTCGACATATTTCATCAATTTTGACAATAACAAAGCGGCGCAAAGTTCTAATCTAGGAATTGAAATTACTTTTAATGGAGAAACCTTTGATTTAGAGAATATTAAATTTACATGAACTTGTTGACCGACAACTATACGTGAGTAAATGGCAGCACCGTAGGATTCTTTACATGCGTCTGCGAAACCAATCAGTGAAATGGGACTATCTCCTATGGCTCCTATCCATCTAGGAATAGAAATATTTGTTAGAAGCGAAATTTCCGATTCAAATTTTCTCCATCTATCTGTTATATTATCCGGAAGTTCTGAATCCCAATCTAATTTCAAAGCCCACAAATTACGGATGAACAATTTGGCATATAAAATAACAGGACCTAAAATACCCAGTGGATCAAAATTCTGCTTATTTTCGACAGAATGGTGCGTTTGGTAAGTGTCTTGTCCTTAACTGAAAAGTTATTTATATCGAAAGATAACACATCAGCCTCTGAATTCCAATGAAGCCCTAATACTTTCACAATTGCACTTTCATCGTTGAATTGAACAATCGACGAAGAACGTTTGTCTATAGGAATAATTGGCAATAATTCCTCCGAATTAGTATGCCACTTCGTAATTTCGAAACCACCTAACTTAAACATCTCAGTAAGTTCAGAATACACCAGTTTTGCATCGGGGACATTATCAACACTAGTGGTTAAATCATCCACATACAAATCCCGGGAAATTATCATGAACGCTAGTGGAAATTTTTTCGCTTCATCGGAGGCTAATTGTTTCACTACTCTTAAGGCTAAAAATGGTGAAGCCTTGATGCCAAACGCAACTGTAGTTAATTCATACACGTCAATCGGTTCGTCAGGAGAGAAGCGCCATAAAATTCGCTGAAATCTGTGGTGATCTTCAATTAATTTTACCTGTCTGTACATTTGACATAAATCAGCTATAATTGCGATTTCGAAAATTCGGAAATTCAAAAGGAGTTGCACTAAATCTATTTGTAATCTCGGACCTGTAAATAAACAATCGTTCAAAGAAAGAGATTTTGGTGCTGTTTTCAAACTGGCATCGAATACTATTCTAACTGGAGTCGTAGTGGAATTCTTAAAAATTGCGTGATGCGGAATAAAATAGTGAGGCGCGAGGGACGAAGCATCAAAAGTTTCGTCTAAAGTGAAAGCCTTTTTCATGTGACCTTGATTTAAGTAATCTCGAAAAACATCACTATATTTATCCTTCAAATCTAATGAATAGGCAAGTCTTTTCTCTAACGCTGCAAATCTTTTCAACACAGAGGTGAACGTAGTTCCTAGATTGGCAGGATCTAGTTTAAAAGGAAGAGCTACTTTATATCTTCCCGAAGGTTCTCTACAATATGTTGCTTTGAATAGATCTTCGCATGCTAAATCATCAGAACTTAAATGTTCCCTTTCTGGAATTTCTTCAAGTTTAATAAAATTTTTTAATAGTTTTTCTAAAGCGAAATTATCAATAACTACATGAAATGAATTGGAATTAAGCGACACGTCGGTTCGGTTGCGTGGAGAATATTTTCCACTGAGGACATAACCCAACGACGTATTGAGAGCGAATAAACTATCTGATCTGTCAACTATTTTATCAGCTTTGAGAATTCCAGCGAAAATTGTTACTCCTAGAATGCCGTCAATTTCTTCAGAATGACAAAATCTACTATCTGCCCAAGGCAAATTCTCAATGAAACTTAAATCTTCTAATGGTATATCATATGATGGTAATTTTGAGGCGAGATCGTCTATAATGAGAGCATCCAATTTTATTTTGACGTTTTCATTAAAGCGTGAGGATATTGTTATGCCCTGAGCTACACCCCTAATAGGTGTACTAATATTTCCTATACCAGTTACTTTCATATCCCCATTTGAGAACGGAATTTTTAACCGCTTGCAACATTCAGTTGACAGAAAATTATCCTGGCTACCACTATCTAAAAGAACTCGAATTATTTCTACTTTACCATCAACACGAATCATTACCTCAGCTGTGGGTAATAATGTGATTCCCTTATTATTATGCGGACTATCCTTTTTGCCATTAACACTATCCGCGACCATCAAACTAACGCCACTATGAGACTCGGTACTTTCTATACTTCTATCATTATCAGGTTTCTCTTCTTTCGACGATTCTTTATTATTAAAATGTAAGAGAGAATGATGTCTATTTTTACAAACCCTACAAGAATTCAAAGATTTACATTGACTAATCTTATGTTTACTGCTCAAACAATTCAAACATAAAATTTTTTCTCTTATCAATTTATATCTATCGTTTGGCGAAAACTTCAAAAATTTATGACATTGAGTTATTAAATGGCTATTTTCTCCGCATATAGGACACGGATAATGAATAACTTTATCTGAAGCAAACCTAGAAGTGGTATAAGAATATGAGTTTTTAGTTTTAACCATAGGCGATTTTGAATGATTGGAACTACTAGTATGAGCAGAGGTTCTACTCAAAACCTTAGCTTGTTTCTGAACGAATTTAATCAAATTATCGTAAGACGGAATTTCATTGGATATCAAAGACATCTCAAAAAGTCTTTGTGTATTATTATCTAATTTCGATAACGCTATAGAAACGAGCAAAAACTCGGCGAGATCATTCAAAGAAAGCTGTTTAAGAGCACTAACAGCCACATCAAATTTTTCTAATAATGAGTTCAAGTTATGCGCAGATTCTGAATTCAATTGTTTGAATTCCATTATAGATTTATAGTATGTAGTTGCGAGAAGGCGCTCATCCTGAAAAGTATCTACTAATATTTTCCAAATTGTTTCATAATTTTCTGCTAATGGTGAGATGCCAGAGCACAAAGTTTGAGCACGATCGCGCAATTTACCAAGCAAATAATGAACTTTACATGTGTTATCTAAATCAGGATTTTCATGAACACAGCTTTTAAAATTCTGATAGAAAATTGGCCACATTTTAGGGTCACCAGAAAACTCTATTAAATCAATTTTCGGCAATTTCGGTTGTGCTTTCATTGGCAAAGAACGACCGCTATTTTCATTCCTAGATATTTTCTTGGAGGCCTCTATAATATGACAATACAAATCGTCTGCGACTTCAACTACTTGATAGGTAGGAATATATTCTGGCGAACATTCCAGATTAAGTAAATTTATTTCATCAACTATTTCGATCAATTGAGTTCTCGTAGTCTCTAAATTATTCAAACCAACTGTAAAATATTCAAGAATTTTCGGATTATCTAAACTTTTTGTATAATCGAACAATTTCTGGAAACGTTGGAACAACATTGTTTTTCTTGACTCTAAAACTTTGAGTTTATTGCTTTTGTTCTCACTTATATCTGATTTCGGCATTTTACTACAATTTCGAATAATACTAACTAAAAGTTGGACAAGTGGTAAATGAAATCAGATTCAATGATACCTCGGCAATATGCGAGTATGTGAATAAAAACTAGCTTGTGAATTTAACTGCGTCGTATTTTAGAACATCTGTTAATTCGACACACTGAATAAATGAGTTGAATGAAAATATAATCGCGACAAATGGAATTAAATGAATGAAATTGAACTCCAGCCACCCACACAAAATCCGGCTCGAAGGACCAATGTTATAGCGAATTAAAATGGACTGTAAAAGTTTTCGAAAATGGTGTAAATAGCTGGGAGTTCAACTTACCAAAATTTCCTGTTGCTTTCTCTGCTTATGTATCTTACCCTTCGTGACTCGTATGATAAATGTTGGGTTTTAGGGAAGAAAAGGAGCGAAGGTAATACCAGCACCCTTTCAAGGTTCTTTCTATGACTTCCACACAATTGAAACTGGAAGACACTAGCGGCACTATCTATTTTAGCGATATTTCTATATTGTGAAGCGGCTGAACTAAAGTTTCTAATATAGCGGATTTTCTATTTTGTAATAGCGGAATTTTCTATTATTTGCGGTATTTCCAGAAGAAAAATGATATCTATAACAGCTATATCTTCAAATGAAAGCGGTCGATACAATACTGATTTAATACGCGATCTCGTGAAGACGATATCAACAGATGTTACTTTTTCATGCGAGTGCAATGAAGAATCGGCGTAAACAAGTACACTTGTCGAAAGTCAACAGAATAGCGGGAGTGATGTTCAAATCTGTTTCATACCTCCTGGACTTTGATCGTTGAGGTTTTTTTTTGATGTCTGATTTGTATAATATGTGTTTTTGCCAGTATATTTTGGCATCTCCAGCGGCCGGTCCCATCAGATAAAATGAGGTGAAATTTCATTTGGGGTTGTTATTGAGACAGAAGAACAAATCGCTGTCAAAGTTTAGTTAAATTCAGTAAAAAAAATGGCATCTCCAAACTTTCGGGAAGGGAGTGATGGGGAGGTGCATGAGTAGAATATTAACAAATCTGAAGCAGAATATGTGGAAAATAATTATGAGCAACATACTCAAAATTAAGCCTTTTAGAGTTTTTCGGAGGGCGTATGGAGTTAAAGTAAACGATTTTTGATGATTTATTGCTCTCCAAATTCCTTCCAAATTGGGAGTTGACAATTTGTACGTGAAAGAAGTTGATGTTAAGGAGGTGGCTTCTGACGGTATGAACTTTTTTTAAATCTCGTTAAGGAAGTGGCTTCTGACGGTATGAACTTTTTTAAACCTCATATTTTCATATCGAAATTTTTTTTTCTGATTTTCAGATTTTGCCCACGGCCACAGCTTCTGCAGATTGAATTATGTTGATATATGCCTTATCATATAAATCATGTAATCCATTTTTCATGACAGATTTTCTTTTGTAAAAATAATTTCATAAGAACTGTCGGAGTTGATGTAATAAAAGTATTTTGAGTTTCTTAGTTATTTTCAAATCATTTCTTGAATTCAATCGGTTATGGGCCCAGATGAGGTATTAATATAAAGGCCGAGAAAAGTATGGACAAGTATGGTGTAAGTCTTTTCCGAAGCTCCAATTTCAGTAACTGGAAGTTTCGAGTAGAAACGATTCTAGAAGAATATGACGTTTTGAAATGTATTACCGAACTTCGGCCAGAAAAAAGACGATGAGAGAAGCATTTTTGATAAAAAATATAGTAAAGCTAAGTCAATAATAGTCCAGTGTGTTGCTGATACGCATTTAGAATATGTTCGAGAGAAATACACAGCAAAATAAAAGTAGAATAAACTTGTGTCTACATTCAGGGATCTCTAATAGACTTTTTCTGTTGAGGAATTTATTGACATTGAAATATGATGAGGATATGTCACTGGAGGTACATTGGGTGAAATTTAATGATATTGTACGCCAAATTAAATCATCCGGAGGAAAATTGGAAGAAGAAATGCTAGCTTGTATTTTACTACTAACACTACCAGAATCATTCGCCATAGTTGTCACCGCTAATGAAACTCTATCAAACGATAATATAACCCTTGATTTTGTAAAAAGGAGGCTTTTGGATGAAGAAGCAAAAAGGCGACATATGACTGTCCACGATGACAATCATGGTAGTTCTTTTGGTTCCAAGCTACATAATGATCGTTTTTCAAAGAAAGCACATATGTCTAAAGATGCTGAATCAGAAAAGGATGTAGAAGCAGCTGTAGTGATCGTGACATAAGGAGATTGTTCAATAGATACTTCAAGAAAATTATCATGGTGTGTGGATTCGGGAGCATACCATCATCTTGTCAACGATATTGAGTTGTTAAGAGGAGTACGGAAGCTGAAAAATCCTTTGAAAATAGGTGTTGGTAAGGCTGGTCAAGATTTAGAAGGTACACATGTAAGATATATGAGGGTATCAAATAATGTTAAAAGTTTCAAATGTATTTGTACAATAATTAATAATGTCATTTATGTACCCAATTCAAGAAAAAATCTTTTGTCAGTAGGAAGAATTGAAGAAAATGGCTACAAGGTGGTATTCAATAATAACGAAGTGAGCATATTGAAAGTTAATGTGATTTTGGTGAGTGGTTTCAAAAAAAAACTCATTATATGAGATAATTTTCGAAGTTTTCATACATTTGAATGAAACTAATATTGCTGCAAGTAATAATTATTATTCATGGCATCAACGGCTTGGTCATTTAAATGAACAGTAGGTATATCAGAAAATTGGAACACATGGTAGAAGATTTTGAACTGAACGGTGTGATTGGAGAAAAATTCTGTGAAAGTTGTGTGAAAGCTAACAACAGAATTGCCGTATAAATGTTATAGAACTAGAGCAACAAGGCCCCTAGAAATTATTCATACAGATGTATGTGGTCCAATGGCACCCTCTACATGGGATAATAAAAGGTATTTATTGACATTTCTTGATGATTTTTCTTTTTTCTGCATAATATATTTATTGTCTTCAAAATCTGAGGTATCGAGATATTTCAAACCTTTTAAAAACATGACTACAACATATTTAGGCAAACCAATTTTGAAACTGAGATGCGACAATGGAGGAGAATATGTTTTCAGAGAATTCAGGGATTTTTTCTATTCGAATGGAATTGTTATTGATTATACTGTTCCATATTCTCCAGAACAAAATGGTCATGCTGAAAGATTGAATAGGTCGCTGGTTGAAAAGGCGCGATGATCAGAAGAGTTTGACATTTCTAATGATTGGTTATACTTTGAATGGATACACATTGTAGGATTGTGAAAATTAATGTGTGAAGATTGGAGGAGATGTGATATTTGATGAGTCAATGGACATTGACTGCATGGGCAATTTTGAAAAACATTTTTTGATCGTTGCTGAAAAAGAAAGGAATGAGTTGTATACTGTCAGTAATATTGGAAATGGAACAAAACCTGGAGAAATGGCTTTGTTACAGTTGTGTTATTCTGGTTCTCCATAAATATTGTCACTACTATCATTGTCACGAGAGTAGTGAGAACATTTATGGAGAACCAGAATTATCTGTTAATGAATATGGTAGAGACAACCATCATGTATCATCGGAAAATACATCACGAACCAGAAAATCTCCTTATTGGCAAAAAGATTTTGAAATGAACTCACATTTTGTTTCATCATGTGAAAACTATCTTCCTTTTTCCGAAGATCCGGTGTTATTTGCTCTTTCAGCTGAAGGATTTATAAATGATGTACCATTGTCTGATGATGAAGTTAAAAATCATCCATGTCGAAAAGAGTGGGAGTCGGCAATGAAGGAAGAATTGGAGTCACTTCATGAAAATGAAACATGGATACTTGTTCCAAAACCAGAAGAAAGAAAGATAGTTGACGATGTAGAATAGCCTTTACGATTAAAAATGACTCCAACAAAAATCAAATTAGGTATAAAGCAAGGTTAGTTGCAAAGGGTTACAGCCAGAAATATGGTTATGATTATCATGATTCCTATGCTCCTGTAGCAAATATAATTACCATTCGAACTTTGTTGGTTTTGGCTAGTCAGAAAAATCTTTCCATTTTCCAACTGACTGTAAAGACCGCATTTCTTCATGGTTAATTAGAGGAAGACATTTATATGTGTCAACCTTATGGTTAAACTGATGATTCTAGCATGGTATGTAAATTGAAGAAATCATTATATGGATTGAAACAATCGCCTCGTTGTTGATATAAACGTTTTGATTGTGTGATGTTAAGAGAAAATTTTCGTAAGTGTGAATCTGATAACTGTCTTTATATTAAGATCTTTGGCAACATCACTCTTCGTAGATGATATTCTTCTGGCAGGAAATTCTACTGAGATGAATGAAATGAAGAATATTCTCAACAACGAATTCAAAATGAAACATTTGGAAAACATTGATATTTTCCTGGGTATCAAAATTACATATGATAGGGAGAATCAATTGATTAAAATGAATCAAAGTCATTATATTTGTAAACTTCTTCAAAAAATTGAATATGATGAATTGTAATCCTGTGAAAACACCAATAGAGGTCAATTTGAGACTAGAAACATAAATGGGACCATCAACTAAATATCCATATGGGGAAGTTGTAACGTATTTTATGTATTTGTTGGTGAATTCTAGACCTGATCTTCGTTTTTTGATTAATTTCCTCAGTCGTTTCCAATCAAAGGCATCAGATCAACATTGGTCTCATTTGAAAAGAGTTTTGAGATATCTTAAACTTTCGAAAGATCTCAGTCTTACTTTCATTAAAAAGGAATGTGATGTTATTATAGGTTTTTCTGATGCAGATTTCGCAAATGATCTACAAGATCGGAAATCTACTTCCGGATATAGTTTCAAATTTTTTGGTTCTACTGTTTCTTGTTCTACTAGAAGACAATCAATAGTTGCACTCTCTACTGCTGAGGCAGAATATAATGCTCTTGCAGCAGCAATAATTGGATGTCTTTGGTTGAGAGGATTGTTGAATGAGATGAATGTTGTATTATCTGAAGCAACAAGATAATTAGTCATGTATCAAAAATGCTACTGAATACAGAAAACATCAAAGATTGAAACATAAAGATGTGCAATATTATTTCATTCGAGAGGCTCTTGCATCAAGTCAAATCATGTTGGGATATATTTCGTCGCAAAACCAACTTGCTGACATTTTCACTACAGGACTACCTTTACATTCATTTGAAAGTTTCTCACTTCAGTTGAGTTTATCATGAACATGGATTAAGTGGGAGTGTTGATATATGCCTTATCATATAAATCATGTAATCCTTTTTTGATGACAGATGTTCTTTTGTAAAAACAATTTTATTAGAACTGTCAGAGTTGATGTAATGAAAGTATTTTGAGTTTCTTAGTTCTTTTCAAATTATTTCTCGAATTTAGTGAATTAGAGGGTTGAAATTCGGTACGTTTGGGGGTTTCAACTCTTTTCTTAACCGTCTCCATTCTGATATAAAGATTTCATTTTTGTTGTTGTTTTTAGGGTCTATAGCCTCCCCCTAAATTGTCTTTGGGGGCTAAGAATTTGTATGTAAAAAATATCGAAAATGAGGGAAAAATAATTCCTTAATAACAGAACTTTGCTGTTCACATGTTTCTGTTTCTTTAGTGCTGATCTTAATATCCATCTTCAAACAGATTAACAAAATAAATGAGGCGTAAGGATCCTTGGAATTACAATAATTTTCTCTTTATACTTTCATTCCCTACTTGAAAAAACTATGATATTGATAAAAAGGAAAAATTTTAGAAAATGCCAAAAAAAGTATTAAAACTGTTATTTAGACATATATATATATATATATATATATATATATATATATATATATATATATATCTATATATATATATATATATATATATATATATATATATATATATATATATATATATATATATATATATATATATATATATATATATATATATATATATATATACATATATCTCCCGTCCGATCTTTCAAATCCCGAATTTTCCGTGAAGCTGTAGAAACAGAAAAACGTCCAAATTGTTTGAACACCAGAGATGACAGTCACAGACTCCCATCAGCATCACTTACATGGCGTCACTTCTCAGTGGACGCCATGTAACGCCCAATCAGAGTGCATCCCGCACTGATGAGCGTGAGTACCCGCCCCCCTCCCCTATAAATACGGCCACGCGACGATCGGCCCGTCAGTTGACTCTGAAGAGTAGGCAGGTTGAGACTTCAGAGTTGACAGGAAGCAGTACGGTTTGTGGAGTAGGCAGGTTGAGACCACGCAATCGTATTGTTTCCTCCTAATTCGAATCGTGGAGTAGGCAGATTGAGGCCACGATTCTGAATTATTCCCCTTCTAATTCTTCTGAAGATGGCTTCGCAAAAGGAGCCGCAACGTCGAGATTTTTCAAATCTTTCACGCGGTTCATTCCGTGAACGAAGTTTTTCAGATACTTCCGACCGCGGAAATCTTTCTGAACATATATATGTATCAATATATATTAGATTGTGTATTAAGTATTTGTGTCTTCATCGGACCATTCAAATGTAGTTTCAGAACTGCTTTGAACACGTAAATATATTTAACAAAAAAATACTTTTTGTTATAATTATCGACTTATTTTAGCGTTATAACTTCAAGCTCGATGCATCACTACCAAAATACTTCAAAACCCAGCAATGCAAATATGATTAATTTTCAGTTTGATAATCAGCTAACAACTTTCGAAAGGAGTTCCCAGCACCGAAGTTGAATTCATACTATAACCGTAAATAATACAAGTTTTTATACTGAAGACTACTTACTTTAGTGATTTTCGGAAACATCTGATAAGCAAAATAAACACATTTTCTTCGGAATGTAGAAAAATCAGAAACTTCTCTCGCCTTCAAATAAAATTCATTATTTTTATCTTCTAGGGAGTCAACTTGTATTCCAAAGGCTGTACTTGCTATAACATCATTCGTATATCTGGTAAAAGCATCTTTAAATTCGACCTCAATAATGCTTTCATTTTTTTTCATGAAGTATTGGGCGAATAAGTTAGCATTATTGCACATCAGAGTTAACATTGATTTCATTTTACTACTTGTGAAAGATGGACTTAGCACAGAACGCATATTTTTCCAAGATTGTCCTGTAATACAAAAGCAAAGCACATATTACAATTTTTCAAACAGCCAAATATTGAACACGTTCTAATATTAAGTTTACCTTTAAGAGCAAAGAGATTTTTGGACCATAGTTCGTCAACGCCGTCTGGGACGAAACCCTGATGATTCAAGAAATGGTCAAAGTCCTTCACACATATCTGCTTTATTATATCAGGAGACTTCAAGAATAATACTGGTGTGAGAAGCTGATAGCCGCCAATATACCTGAATATTAAAATAGTCCTCATACACAATTTGAGTATACAAAATATGTTAAAATATCTTCTGAAGCATTTTATGTCAATTCGAAGCTTAGAGTAAGCAGATTGTATGTAAGCATGATAAATTTGATTGATTTTTGCTTGTTTATGTTCCAATTTTTCATTTGGTTTTCACTCGATCGGGAATAAATAAATTTGAATTTAAGTAGGTAGAAAATTGAATTTATTGCACAGATATGTTCATAATTTTGTGAGTAGAACAAATTTGTTTATTTTTATGACTATCACCAATTGCTATCAACCTAATATATGACCTCAGTAAACATTTTTATTGTTATTATTATAATTATTGATTTCTGAAAAAAAATATTAAAATGAAAATATTGTAGTGTAGCTACTGCAGTAAATAAGAAAAGAGATATTCTGAAATACAATAAGTTGAGACAGCAATTCTATCTTTTAGTATTACCTAATACTCTGAACCCTACCCACACTTCCTATGTTCCATAAATATCCCGTCTCACCTATCCTTAATGCACTTGTACATACAAGTGTATCCGCTGAAGGAACTCAAGCTGCCCGCCTCCCTGACACATACTTCAGGGAGGAATAAAACACGTTTGTTTCCTTTTTCCTTCCATTCCAAAAGTTGAATCGATTAATGTCAACTGGTCATATAAATGTTTTGTAATGATATAGTACTTACATATTAGTGTTTAAAAATTCCTGTAATATCTATGAATGAAAACGATCCAAAAATATCGACCGTTTGCGCTCATTTGCAAGATTCAACAAAAATATATGAATTAGTTGGATGAAGAGGATGATGTTTCAGTAATTTAAACAAGGAAAGTCTTTTTATAATCGAAAATCATCAAATATCTAACATCAATAAGTGTATTTCACGAACTTTCATCAATTTTCCGTTTGATAATTATCTGTTATTTCTTCTCATATAAATTTCTTTCATGAATAAATGTGCCAATACCTTTAGTGAAAGTTACAAAATCTAGGAACTGATAACAATGTTTTTCACATTTGGAATATAATAATATTTTCAATGAGACACTAGTCTAACTTACCTCACATTTTGCAGCTTGTTGTAGACTCTTTGAACCATCTCTGTGGCAGATTCTCTGCCAAGCATAAAATGGATAGTATCTCCAACAAATGGTATAATTCTTCCTGTTTGTACATTTCGTTTCGACCAGTATTCGAATGGTTTCACGACCAAGAAATATATAAGAACAATTGATCCAACGAGAAGTAAAACTTCGAACATCTAGATGGAGAAGAGTATATTTTAGTAGGATTAACAGATCTGGGGTTAACCTTTAAACTCATACATGAGAAAATTAGTATATTTATATCATATAATAATATATTTTGATTCGTGTCAAATATGACGCCGAGTTAGTTTTTCCTGGAATAAGTTACGCTAAATGTGTGCAAGTTTTTAAATAAAACTGCAGTTTCAAATAGTTTACAATGTGCTATTTGTGATATTTTTTATCATAAAGGAAAAGCTGCGAAAATAATTGGTTCTGTCTAGACTAAAAACGACATTTTTACTGATTCTGTAGCGTAAACTGCCGAAGCATTTATTGAATTGAAAAGCAAACTATCATTTCCGAATAAGCTACTTATTGAAAAAGACAAAACTATCAGTGCTAAAACAATCATCATTAATGACAAGGTAGGAATAATGAAATTGTTGAGTGAAAAGTTGAAGTATCCAACTGAAGAGAATGTACAATTGAAAAAAACCTCGAATTAATAATGTTGATAAATCAACGATATCAATTCAGGAGATTACAGCTGTCATATTGATGTAGACTTGCTTGTTAATTTATCTACGGCGTTTTCGAATCGAGGAACAGAAAATTAAGAATAATGAAGACACATTATCAAGCGTAGTGCTTACAGGGTCAAATTATGTGGGAATGGTACGGCACATGGTGTCAGAATGGACGTAAAGATGATAAACATTGAAACTACATTTTTAAAGGGATACTCGGCGTCTTATGGAGATAAACACAAAAGTAGTTCTAGGTGGTGAATTACTGGTCCTGCAAACAATTCTAAAATCAAAGCAGCTGAAGAGAAAATTTTCTATTTATATCAATAATTGATCCTGAAACGATTGAAGACGACGTTAACAAAATGGTTAAAGTAAACATCAGGGAGTGACTACCTATGTGAAAAGCTCAAGTCCAAATATCCAAATTTTTGTTCATCATATATGGTTGAGCTGAACCTTTTTAAAGTTGTCTATTTCTTAAACTTTCTATCCATGATGGCATACGGAATCTCTGTATGGGGAGCTAGCTTTCTTGTAAGGAGATCTTCATGAAGCAGAAATGGGCTTTTAGGACAATATTGGGTCTGAGTCTGGGTTTCATACAGCCATTTTAAAAATAAAAACATTTTAACTGCTACTAAACTTTATGTATTTAAAAGCATCTAATTTTTACGGAAACACCAGTCCTATTTTCAGTGGTTTGAAAGTAGAAATTTCACGAGGAGAATCCAGACTTATATCCAATATATCTCCTGACGTTAACACTTGATTGTATACAGTAGGTATATGTGCCTGAGGCTGTTCAACTCTTTACCTGGATTTGTTCTAAATATTTGATAACTGAGCAGATTCAAAAGGAAATTATATACGTTGATAGTGGATTGCGAACTTATACGCTGTTAAATTGACACTAAAATTAAGGAACAGACCTGAGCACTATCTCAGCAATGTAGTGTACGAAATTCCGTCATGGATGTGGTAGCTGTTATGTGGGACAGACGTCGCAGTGGTTATTGAAACGGCGGTTAGTACAGCATAGGAGAGCGACTGCCGTGTAGGTAAAAACTCTTGTGCTGTAGTAGAACAAAACCTGAGTACTAGTCAATGCTTTGACTTATCGGGAGTCAATGTGTTGGAACATGAATGTCATTACAAAAGTAGGTTGTTTCTCGAAATGCACCACACAGTGGCGGATTTACCATAAGGCTGAGTAGACAGAAAAAAAATTATCGTGTTTCCGGGTTCCTTTTACTGGTCGACAAATTTGATTATTCTCGCCTTATGAGTTAGTGTGCCTCGTTATTACGTACCTACCTATATGTTTTTATTTGAATTTATAATAAGTGACCAACTTTGTGCGTTGTTGAGTTATATTTTTATGTTTTCGATGTTTGAAAATATAATATTTTACATCTTCGTACTCTGCTTACATTGTGTTTTATGCATTATTGTAGTTTTCTCTAAAGAAGTAACCAATCGGTGATATTCCTTCTTCAATTATATATATATATATATATATATATATATATATATATATATATATATATATATATATATATATATAAATGACAAATTTAGTTTTGACTGATTCATTAGTATACAAAAAGGTATTATGTATTTGGGATAGCAGTCTTGAGGTAGAAATGAGTGAACTCTTTTCTTTTAACTCGAGCTTTCGAGAACTATAATTGTCTCTTCATCAGGAGCAACTGGAAAATTGAAAGTGAGAAAATGCCAAACAAACACAGATATTATGTGACAACTTAAGATTCGAGGTTTAGTTAAGATCTTAAAATTACTTAAAATAGTGATTAAAAGAGAGATTCAAAACATTCTAGATACATAAAATGTGTAGACAAAGCATTACAAACAAATCATAATATAAAAATTGATCGGCCGAATCGATTATCAGTACAAAAACAATGACAGTTGCAGGTTATGAGTCGAATCATAGAAGTTTCAGGCAGAGGATTTGTGGCCAACGAGGAATATTACCAGTCAACTAAAAATCAATATGTGTCAGTACCAAACCAGGTGTTCATGCAATGGCAATGTACAAAAATCAACCTGAGTGAGGCTTTTACTCAGTGATGCTGGAATCGATCTGTCTAGGACGCCTGTTAAATCTATATATATATATATATATACATATATATATATATATATATATATATATATATATATATATATATATATATATATATATATATATATATATATATATATATATATATATATATATATATATATATATATATATATATACCTTTATATATGCCAGTTTATAATAAATTGCAATTAAGTTATTACGTACACACAATAAGAATCTTATTTTAATATTACTGTGATCATGATAAAAATAATTATTCCAAAGAATGAGAATCTGAAGTAATGTACGCGTATAGTTCTATAAATATAGCATTCAAAAACGAATGTGTACTTTTAAGTAGGGATGAGAATGTTATAGATGTTATATTTAACGACGAACGTATTTGAACTCACCTTCGAAGTATTGTTTCCCTTCAATAGTATTATGAACTTCAAACAAAATTCTGATAATGGTCTACTTTATTTAAGTCAATAAATTCCTATCGCTATCTTCAGATATCTGAAGGCATCCTATTTCACTACTGGGCACTTAAATTAATAAATAGCTTTATCCGCATGTGCGCAACACAAGGTTAGATGAGTCACATCTGATATTAGTGTAAATGTTTTTGATATTTTAAAATTGATTATCTGATTTAGATAGTGAAAGAAGGCGTCAATTTGAAACAGAAGGAATTGATATGATAATGTCCAAAAATCAGTTCTGTCTTCGTCATAATAGCACAAAGGAGCACTTGCTCATGGCTCTCGACCTCATAGAGACAGAGAGGCTATATATTCGATAAAACGAAAGAAACGAGCCTAATTTTTTTCAAAGTTTTCTGCAGATAGGCAACTTATAAAAATTGCCGTAAAAATTTCAAAATTTTCAATTTTTTCTGAACAAAGAACATTTTTGTAATACCTATTTGCCAATTATTTGCATAGCAAATGATATACTTAGGAAAATAAACATTCAAGATATAATAGAAGATTTTTCGGAACATAAATCAAGAAAGAAACCATTATCGGAAGCAAGTCAAACCAGCAGCATGTTATTTAATTACTCAACTGAGTTCTATTTTTATGCAAAAAAACGCAACAAGTTAATATTTGATAAAACTTCAGGTGTCATAGTTTTTCATTTTTTGTTCAATTTTCCAAATTTTTTCAGGAAACTGTAGATAAAATCATCAATTTTAACTCGTCAAATCATTCTTTTGTTAAATGCTGGTTTGTTAGTCATTATACAAGGTTAATTGAAAGTTTGTTGTCGAACTCTGTTTTTAGAACATCCTGTGGAATAATTTCGTGGTCGAATTCTTTCTAAATATCAACTTTTGTTGAAACGAATCTACACTCTCCAACATTTTGTTTTTTGGTTCATGCCTTCGTGTGCACTAGTTCATTTTTAAGAGATAAATAAACTCCAAACGACAGTTTATATAATTTTGAGAAATGTTTTTTTTGACGAGATGGCTTTGCTCATTCTGCCATAATGTCAGTTTGAAACTCAGTTTATGATTCTAGCAATGAGAAGGCAAAAAAGAAGACATAAAATACGGGGCGATCCATTTAAGTTAAACAAGTAAAGATTGAAATAATTTTATCTTTGTTTTTACACAAGTATATCTAAGTAAGTCAATATTTCCCAAGTGTGGTATAATACACACCTCCAACAACACCAGACAATAAGAAGAGCGTTTCAGAGAAGCTTTTCTAAATATAAGCCCGAGTATGTTCTCAAATGTTGCTAAAGGTTTTATAAGAAGGATACTGTTGTTTTTAGAGTCTGATAGTTTACCTGTATTTACGAGTGAATTTGTAGATCACCATACGATAATCAATAATAAATAGAGCCTGATGGTCGCCATTTTGAACACTTGATATAAAATATTGTTTGTTTCATATCCATAATTTTTTTCCCTTCATAATTTGAACTAGTACATAACATTTAAGATATTGAAAAAAAAACGCATATATTATGATCTGGATGTCTATTTCTTCTTCAATTATGTTACCACTCTCCCTTTTGAGATATTTATGCCCGAGCTAGCTGGGAGATTGGTTAAACATATATGTGTTCTAGTTTGTTCTCAGTAATAACAACAAGATAAAATGAAGGTATTTACTATTTTCTTATTACATACAATGAGACTTATCTGTTCTTTTTTTATTTTATTTAATTTTCTATCGACGTTTTTCCTAGGTGGATTGTACTTTTGACTAATGCCCTATCTTTGTCCCTAGTTTCTTGGTAGCTCCAGCTGTGGTTTCTTAAACTCCAGCCAAGGTTGTCTTTTAAACTCCAGCCAAGGTGAATGTTAGCTCCAGACAAAGTTATCTTTTAAACTCCAGCCAAGGTGAATGTTAGCTCCAGACAAGGTTATCTTTTAAACTCCAGCCAAGGTGACGTCTATCAGACGCCACAGATACTAAATAAATTTTAATAAACTTTAATAAACTTTAATAAAATGAATATAATTTTAATATCTATCGATGTGGTATCTTCAACCGATGCTTGGGAAAAGGCGACTTGATAAATGATAAATTTCTTAAAATCAGTTTGCAAGATGAAAATGTTCATTTTATTTGAAAACGTGAAGAGATATCGATTGGAATGTATTTAGGTATTCGATAGACAATTAAATTTTACATCTGTTGGTAACATAAAATATGGGTTGTCCCATTTAAGTTTAACAAGTTAGTGCCGTTTAAAGATTGCAATTATTTTACCTTTATTTTTACACACCAAGTCTAAGTTAGTCAATATTTTACAAGTGCGACATAAAGTTTGATCCAGTTACTAGGCCTTATCATTAATTTGGTTAAAAACAAGAGCACACCAGTTGAGAGTTCAAACGTTAAAACTGATACTACATTTTCACAAAATACGAAATATTTCGAAAACCATAAGGTTTAGGTGAATTAAACTCTGATGAAACTGGCATTTTTTTACACTGTGAAATCAAAAAATGAAATTCCATTTAAAAAATACCAACTTTGATACTTTTCGTGTTTTTGGCACACCCTTTACAACATGAAAATATTTTTAAATGTAGTTGTAATAGGTCCCTATCTATCCTAAAGAAAAAACTTCTATAAAATCAAATACTTTAGCCATAACTCTTCGTGTCGAATAACGTGAATAACCATATTAAAACAATGGTTAAAAATAACAATTTACACATTTATTATAAGAAATAACGCATGACGCACGTTTCGGTGAAACTTCACCTTCTTCAGATGCTAATGGCAAACTGTTTGCCATTAGCATCTGAAGAAGGTGAAGTTTCACCGAAACGTGCGTCATGCGTTATTTCTTATAATAAATGTGTAAATTGTTATTTTTAACCATTGTTTTAATATGTTTATTAATTTACACCAAGTATCGGCCCAATCAATCCAAAATAACGTGAATAACCCTGTATATATATATATATATATATATATATATATATATATATATATATATATATATATATATATATATATATATTTATTCGAATTGTTGTTGCCTGTGATCTATTTCTAATCTCTTGATAATTATTAGCAATAACAGGCTGGTTGAATCTTAAAAAACTCGATTTGAAAAATTTGAATAGAAACAGACTACTATGTTTCACTAAAATTTTTCGGCTGTGGCCGTTCTTTGTTATTTATTACGTGCTATTTAGTCCAATATTAACATTCAAATTTGTTATTATTAGATGGTCAGGGAAACAACAGAAACCTTTACCCACGTAATGTTCGAAATAGGTTCAAATTATTTTGATTTTGAAGAGTCAAAGAATAATAATAATAGGGTACTATTTATCTTTTTTTCAAAAATTTTTCATTGCGGCTGTGGCCGTCTTTAGTTATTAATTACGTGCTATTTAGTCCAATATCAACAGACAGGTCCGTTGATATTAGATGGGAAGGGAACCACAGAAATCTTCACCCACGTAATGTACAAAATAGGTTTAAAATATTTGATTGTTGTCTTTAAAAAGACATTACTTGTGATTTTGGAGATCACATGTTCTAAACTATAATTTCTTTCTAGAAAAGTTGAAAATTCTAGATTTTTAGATTTTGTCTAAGAAGATGAGTTGTTGTGGTTAAAGTTTGTTTGTTGAATTATTTTGTTTTGATTTATATTGTTTCTTAGAAAAATTAAAGAATTAAATCTGCGTATATTGAACTCGAATGTTTGATATCTGTTCTATCATTTACGACTTCATTTAAATTTTTTTGAATATGTAACATTTCTAAAATTTCTCTGCGTTTTTGATCTTTTTCTATTTCTAAAATTTTTGTGCTATTAAAGTTGAAAGTATGATTCTCATTGTTTTTATGTTTTTTTAGGACTGTGGTTTGTGTTCTGGTATATTTGTGTGCTTTTAATCTTCTGCAAAAATCTCATGTTGTTTATAGTATACTCTGTAATAATTGTAATAAATCATATATAGGACAAACTTTTCAAAATTTAGAAGAAAGATTAAAAGCACACAAATATACCAGAACACAAACCACAGCACTAATAAAACATAAAAACAATGACAATCATACTTTCAACTTTAATAGCATAAAAATTTTAGATATAGAAAAAGATCAAAAACGCAGAGAAATTTTAGAAATGTTACATATTCAAAAAAATTTAAATGAAGTCGTAAATGATAGAACAGATATCAAACATTTGAGTTCAATATACGCAGATTTAATTCTTTAATTTTTCTAAGAAACAATATAAATCAAAACAAAATAATTCAATAAACAAACTCTAACCACAACAACTCATCTTCTTAGACAAAATCTGAAAATCTAGAATTTTCAATTTTTCTAGAAAGAAAGTATAGTTTAGAACATGTGATCTCCAAAATCACAAGTAATGTCTTTTTAAAGACAACAATCAAATATTTTAAACCTATTTTGTACATTACGTGGGTGAAGGCTTCTGCGGTTCCCTTCCCATCTAATATCAACGGACCTGTCTGTTGATATTGGACTAAATAGCACGTAATTAATAACTAAAGACGGCCACAGCCGCAATGAGAAATTATTGAAAAAAGATAAATAGTACCCTATTATTATTATTCTTTGACTCTTCAAAATCAAAATAATTTGAACCTATTTCGAACATTATATGGGTAAAGGTTTCTGTGGTTTCCCTTACCATCTAATAATAACAAATTTGAATGTTAATATTGGACTGAATAGCACGTAATAAATAACAAACAACGGCCACAGCCGAAAAATTTTAGTGAAACATAGTAGTCTGTTTCTATTCAAATTTTTCAAATCAATAAATGTCAAAGAAATTTCAATTTTTTCAAAAGTTTTTATAAAGCCACGAATGTCGTGGCGAAACGTCAACTTTTTAATAAAATCGAGTTTTTTAAGATTCAACCAGCCTGTTATTGCTAATAATTATCAAGAGATTATATCTATATATTTATATATATATATATATATATATATATATAAATTTATATATATATATATATATATATATATATATATATATATATATATATATATATATATATATATATATATATATATATATATATATATATATATATATATATATATATATATATATAGATAAAGCAAGTCTTTGGAATTAAAGCATTTCTGACTCTAATGGAAAGGAAAATAGTAGGGAACATGAAGCAGCTCTGATGAAAACATTTTTAAAATCTGTCACATCGAATAATGAAAGTAGATATGAAGTCGGTCTGATATGGGTAGATGATCATTCTTCATTACTGAGTAACTTTGCTTGTGCTAGGAGACGTTTCTATGGTCTCATGAAAAAGTTAGATACCGATGGATATTATGGCGAATATGATGCCGTTTTTAAGTAATCATAGAAAAGGTTTTAATTGAGGAGGATAAAGCTGACGGTTATTATTTACCTCATCGCTATGTTATCAAACAGAGTAGTTCTCATCCTTCATTGAATGATTGTCTTGAAAAAGGCGTGAACATGATCGAAATTATTTCTTCGATACAAAAACGTTTCAGATTCGAGAAACTTGGGGGTATATCTGTTATTCGAAAGTTTTTATGGTATGATCATTATAGAAATCTAAAAGTTTATCTACATGCAAGAGTTATTTTCGGCGTCACATGTCGGCCTTTTATGTTAGCATCTGTTATTTACTTCTATAAATTTCTTGAGAATTCCATTTACGAAAGCAGAAAATTGACAATTTAGAAAATGTTTTTATGTCGATAATTGCGTAACAAGTATTGCTGACAAAGAAGAACTTCCACACTTCATTTCAGAATCCAGTGAATTGATGTTAATGGGAAAATTTGATCTTCGTGGTTGGAAATACTCTTTGCCAGAGAGTGCCAAAGATGACAGCTTGCAGGAGAAATATTCACCAGTATTAGGCCTTTCTTGGAATAGGGTGAGTGATACACTACAAATCAACTTTGAATCGTTGAAAAATATCGAAGTCGATGTTATCACCAAAAATCCTATTGGTTTTTCATGTCCAGTTCATATTTGTCCTCGAATATTATCAGAAAGGGCATGGTATTTGACGATTGGATGGGATGCGGAGGATCCACAAGATATCAAGAATCAGTTCTTGAATTGGCTGAATGGTATTCATCTTTCAAAATTTCGGATTCTCCGTTGGATATCAATGTTACACTGTATGAGTTAGAGTTTACAAATGTTTTGCGATGCAAGTAATGAGGCATATGCTTCAGTAATCTATCTGAGAACTCAATCATAAGATGGTATCAGGATTCAACTGGTTCAAGCTCAAAATAACATTTTCAATGAAAAATTTGACAATCCCTAAACTTTAACTGTTGGGGCCACAATAAGGGTTAGATTGTTGAACTATGTTCTAGAAAGGATGGAAAATTGTGATTTGGAAAAATATTGTTGAACAGATTCAACAATTGTTCCATCCTGAATAACAAGAGATGATATTTGAAAACCATTCGTATGCAACAGAATTCAGGAACTTCTCTTTCTACTTCAAAAGATGACTGTTGTTTACGGAGATCAAGATGGTGGGAAGGACTTGTTTGTTTGAATAACAGAAACGACTGACCAGAACAGAATTTTGAAGTGAATAAAAGTGACATAGTTGAGGAAATGAAAATATGTTTTATGATTTTTCCACATTTTATCGATAATTCTAGAAATATCAGAAAAGTTGATTGAGTTAAGTAGATCCACATTAAATTGTCGAAATCCCACTTCTGAGAGGGCCATAGAAAATCATGTGAGGGGAAAAGAAGGAGATAGCAAGGAGCAAAAAATAGTTCACAGGGATACCGAGCATGAGCCTTTGAGAAAACTTGTAGAGAAAACAAGTTCTGGGAGGAACGTTAAGCTACGTAACAGATTGAAAGGTTTTGAGTCAATGCTGAGTAATCACAAGTGTATGGAAAATGTTCCGATCGAAATGTATTTATTTTTTGAGAGACTTTGTATGTATAAAATTTGATAGTGGTGACAGTTTAGAGATAAAAACTGTCATATGAAAATAAAAGTATTGTTATGATTGCATTTCTACGTAAAGCCATTCATAGGTGGTTTCCATTGACTATCCTTGTTAGACAAGTAAACTCCACCAGGTAAGTTCAGTCTCTCGTATTATATATATATATATATATATATATATATATATATATATATATATATATATACAGTTTAGGAAATTTAGTAATCTTACTACAAAAATCTGACATTTTCACATTTCCTACAGAATAACTTCTATAGTTTAATTGTTTGCAATTCCCTTTTGTGCCACAAACAATTTAACAATTTATATATAAAATTTTTAGAGTTGAAAATTATATTAAGAAGACTATTGAGACTTTCATTTGGCAAGTATATGATAAATAACAATTTACATTAGGTACTTAAATGGTTTGTGGTAATGAAATCTTGAAAATCATTATCAATTGATAATGATTAAAATATATTAATTTAATAACTCACAATGCCCATCTAATTCACAACTTATATTCATGAAATTATAAAACATTATAATATAAACTTTACAACTGATGAATGAATAATAATAAATAATAATTTTCTGAAGCAATTGAAAAGCAATAATTATGAACATTACAAAAGAGCCCGTACATTATTTGATTATTTGGAGTAGCATGTAACTGAAGTTTCTCTTTTTCTTGGAGGTTTGTTCCCAAGTCATCCTAGAAAGTAGCATACTATACAGAATATTCTTGAAACTGTCCCTCGGAAAGCATCCATAAAATTTTGTTATGATGGTAGATTCATATTTCATCTTGTAAATCTGCAAACATCTTGTAAAATACGAACCTCCTCCTTAGTAAGGCTTAATGGAAACCTTCCTGGCACTCCTAGAGGAAAATATGAAAGATATAATTGTAGAATAATTATTATTGAATCAGTTCAATAATGAGAATATACATGTGTATGTATCCATTTGTATACATGTATGTATATGTGTATATATATATATATATATATATATATATATATATATATATATATATAGTATATATATAATCTCTTGATAATTATTAGCAATAACAGGCTTGTTGAATCTCGAAAAACTTGATTTTATTAAAAAGTTGACGTTTCGCCACGACATTCGTGGCTTTATCAATACTTTTGAAAAAATTAAAATTTCTTTGACATTTATTGATTTGAAAAAATTTGAATAGAAAAAGACTACTATGTTTCACTAAAATTTTTCGGATGTGGCCGTTCTTTGTTATTAATAACGTGCTATTCAGGCCGAAATTAACATTCAAATCTCTTATTATTACATGGTAAGGGAAACCACAGAAACCTTTACCCACGTCATGTTCGAAATAGGTTCAAATTATTTTGATTTTGAAAAGTCAAAGAATAGGGTACTATTTATCTTGTTTCTCATTGCGGCTGTGGACGTCTTCTATTTCGAACATTACGTGGGTAAAGGTTTCTGTGGTTTCCCTTACCATCTAATAATAACAGATTTGAATGTTAATATTGGACTGAATAGCACGGTATAAATAACAAAGAACGGCCAAAGCCAAACAATTTTAGTGAAACATAGTAGTATTTTTCTATTCAAATTTTTTCAAATCAATAAATGTCAAGAAATTTCAATTTTTTCAAAAGTTTTGATAAAGCCACGAATGTCGTGGCGAAACGTCAACTTTTTAATAAAATCAAGTTTTTTTGAGATTCAACAAGCCTGTTATTGCTAATAATTATCAAGAGATTAGAAATAGTTCACAGGTAACAACAATTCGAATGTATATATATATATATATTTATATATATATATATATATATATATATATATATTTATAATTTTATATATAATTATATAATTATATATATATATATATATATATATATATATATATATATATATATATATATATATATATATATATATATATATATATGTATTAACTACTGATCATATCGGGTCATAGATCATATACTACAGGTCTTATCGGTATCTGAAATTATATAGTGATATAATCTGTAGGGGAGAGTGGGGCAAGACGGGGTCCTTAAGGTTTGATGGTAAATAAAATTGACCGTAATGAGTTTTATTAATTTATTTTATTCTTATAATGTCCTTTGATAACCAATATTCATTGTTAATATGTATTTGGCAGTCTAATTAACATAATAAACTTTTAAAAAATGGAAAAGTAGAAATACAACCTCATCCCCATCATGCCCCACCCCTAGGGTAAGATGGGGTACTCCCGTGGGTAAGATGGGGTACCAATAAGGGGCAAGATGGGGCACGCAGCAAACGACCATTTACTGTTTACAATGTTCGCAAGTGAACACGGTATCTGCATCTTCGTAATCCAAACCTGCGCAAATACAGTGAGCCCATTTGCCACATGCTGAACAAGCAGCCCACTCTTCATTCGAGTCCAAATATAGGCCTTCACAATACAAACAAGGTGGATTTTCAGTATCGCTGTCACTATTCTCGTTTATTGATCTATTCTTAGCCCCTTCTTTTCTCTGTTGCAGGTTTTTTCTTGAGATATTTTTATGTTCCCTCAACAATTTTTTTCGCAATTGATCCTCTTCAACTAGTTTCTTTTTCTTAATCGATTCTACTAAAACAGTCTTATACGGCGAAGATGTGAACACCGCGGTTTTCCCTCTATTTCTAGTTACTCGAGATGTTTTTCTAGTTGCTGGAAAGGGCATTATATGCTGCAGACTTATAACACCAAATATTGATTGCTGAGGAGTTCGTGGTCTTACGTGTAGCAGTAGATCGGAATTATCGAGCCCAATTAGAACATCCTGGTTCAGGGGTTGATGCTGGAAAGGGGCGATACCTACTGCGGACTTACAACACCAGATATTGGTTGCTGCGGAGTTTGTGAATCAGGGTTATCGAGACAGTTAGAACATTCTGGTTTCAAGGGTTGACATTGTATTATCGCTTGCAGGTGCGTCAGATACATTAAGCTGAATATCTGTCATCAAAGACGGGAGAAAAGTCGCTCTCAGAGAATACTGTTGGACCATATGGCCAAATCCCACATTTTTTTAAAACCATTGACAGCTGTTGACATCGTTAGACGCTTGTATGAACGCCTTTCCAAAAGTTTCAGCTACTTGTCGGACAGTGACAGTCATTCCTGGGTTGCTGCGAAGCCACGCCGTGATTTGATGATCGTAGTAGGTGCTTAATGGCCTCATGTAAGAAACGTCTGCAACTTTGAAGACGGTGGGTAGTATGTGGTGGGAAACATAAAATGATAACGCCGTGATTGCGTGCTTCATTTATAAGATCAATGTTCTTCGTATGAGTATTATCAGTAAAAACTTGCTCCTTTGGACTAAGGGTACTTGAATTTAACAGTCTTTGGATCATTCTTATCTGAACTTTCTCGAGCAAGCTTGACTTTTCTCTCTAAAATTGTTTGTGGGACAGAAAATGATTTTGCTGCTAACCTGTAGCCAAATTTTTCCATCAACCATATTTTTCACAGGCATCTTTCATACTTTCTTCTGACCAATCCCTCTCTACTTGTTTTTTTCTTATAATTTCTCACCATTCTAGAACAAAATAAACAGTAAAATTAGGAATTTTGTATGTCGCTTGCGTTTCTACCCCATCATGCCCACGCGTTCCTTCCCCATCTTGCCCGTACACCGAGTCAAATTTAAAAAATAACTGAATAAAACCAATACGCAGCATAAAGAAAAAGAAGTTCTTACCTGTCAGTGTAGTTATTGTCACATTTAATAACATTCAAATCAACCCCAAGTTGTTATTATTTACGGCAAATACACGCAATATATAGTATAGAAAAATCACTAGCTATTTGACAATAAACAGTTTTTCCAGAGAATAAATAAAACGCGTGCTGTGTTTGTCTGCTCACTTCGACGACTGATTGCCGTAATGGTGGCGCGACGTCAGGTGCTAAATCGATCCTGATTGGCTAATTCGTGCACACTCTAGGTCGGTCGTCCCGTCTTGCCCCCAGCCCCGTCTTGCCCCACTCTCCCCTACTTTTGATTTAAGACGAAAATACAATTAAAATATAATCTATGTTTATAATGAATAAATATTAATAGTCCTGATTTGAAAAAATGAAAAATAATAAAAATCCTTCCAGTAGAAATTAAAAAATAACATAATTAAATAATCATTTTTTCACACCATTCCGATTAGTGAGTGGAAAGAAAACCAACACATTCTTCTTATTCTCTAGATTTGTTTTGAAATTATCATCTCAAGTTATATCAGGACACTTCAATATCAGATCTTCTTGGTCAAATATTCTACAATCTCTCCTAAATCAGATACTCATATTGCAGAAAACTAATTGATGTAAATTCTTCAAATGTAAAGTCTTAGAATACATAACTGGCGGTCCTGTAGGAAAAAAAGTTTTTGTTAAAGAATAGGTACTCAGTGAAACAATTTTAATGAAAAAATATGATAGATAATAAGAAAATGTACTACTAAACATCTATAACTCTTCTCAAAATCCAAAGTTATATAGCAATATAATAAAAAAACTACACAAACAAAGCATTGGATCATATATAACTCTCAAATTCTTCCAAATATTATGAATTTATCAAAAAATCTCAAAACTTTTTATACATATATATATATAAATATATATATATATATATATATATATATATATATATATATATATATATATATATATATATATATATATATATATATATATATATATATATATATATATATATATATATATATATATATATATATATATATATATATATATATATATATATATATATATATATATATATATATGTATATATAAATGCAGCTACTAAACATACATAATTCTTATCGAAATTTGAAATTATATAATAATATAAGAGGAACACATTTCTTTTCAGAGAGAAAGTAACAATTTAAACATAATCTCTGTAAATGATGACTAAATATTATTTTGGAATACTGTTTAAATGAAATTAAAAAATGCTGAATACCCCTCAGAGAGAAAAAAAACAAACACATAATTATTCTGATCCTTTTATACCTTTCGGTGTAGAGGTCTTTGGTGCAAAAGATTCAATAACTCTTCGGGTCTCAGATCACTGATCTCTCTTCGTTCTGAAAATATTCCTAGTTACTCTGGTCTTTCTATACCTTTTGGTATGTAGATATTAGATGGATAGTTTCCTCCATTTCTTTCTGTTTCAAACTACTCAGACATCAATCGACTGAAGCTCTCTCCCCTTTATTCAAAATTTGTTATGGATTTTTCTTCTCAATGAAAAGTAACACAGTGTACTCTAAAACATCTTGTAAATAGTATTCTTATGCGCAGCTAGCAATCCTGTAAACAAAATAAGGAAATAGTAATTATTTAATCTATTTGAATATTGAAACATAATAATTAATGATAATCATGATAAATATTGCATTATTCAAATCATTCCTGAAACAAAACTGAATACACATAAATACATTAAATTTTACCAATACATCATTCTATAATTGTAAAATATCTATTTATGTGTATTCAGTTTTGATTTGAATAATGCAATATTTATCATGACTATCATTAACTATTATGTTTGAATATTCAATTTGATTAAATATCTACTATTTCCTTATTATGTTTACAGTTGCTAGCTGCGCCTAATAATACTATTTACAACTATTTTAGAGTTCATTGTGTTACTTTTCATTGAGAAGACAAATCCATAACAAATTTTGAATAAAGGGGGAGAGAGCTTCAGTCGATTGGTATCTGAGTTGTTTGAGACAGAAAGAAATGGTGGAACCTATCCATCTAATATCTACATAGCAAAGGGTATAGACAGACCAGAGCAACTAGGAATGTTTTCTGAATGAAGAGTGATGAATGATCTCAAACCCGAAGAGTTATTGAATCTATTGCACCAGAGAACTCTACACCGAAAGATATCAAAGGATCAAGTAATTGTTTCTTTTCTATCAGAGGGGTATTCATCATTTTTTAATTTCATTTAAATAGTAATCCAAAATAATATTTAGTCATTCTTCACAGATATTATGTTTAAATTCTTTATTTCTCTCAGAATCAATTACAAAAAACTCGCTGTGCATAATTTTAACAATGATAAAAATGGCCAAATCCTCAATGCAAATAATCTAATACCTAGAGTAGCCTAGGTTTAGTTAAATTGGAACAGAAATATAAACACGCATTCCTATATTATTACACTAAAAAATTATATTCTAAGAGTACACCATACAAAATGATATTCAATTAAAAAGAACACCGACATAGTTTCAATTTCAATATTTAAGAAAATCGAATTGAAGAAAGCTGGAAGACGAAACGTCAAAGTTTTAGGCTATGTTGTGTAGCAATAGCAAAATTGGCAACATTGGATTCTTTTCTTTTCATCATCCGTTTAGCCGCTATAGAATTATTATATTTCTATCATTTTTTCACTTCTTTTGTCAAATTCACAGTCTAGTATTAAACAGTGGTACCAATTATATGTACAGAACTTTCCAAATCAAGTTTTTAACAAGGTGAACAGAACTAAATTTGAATTTACTTCGTTTATTATCACAAAATATTTTGAAAAATTTTAACACTGCGATTGCAATTTCGGTCACTAGACCATCATCGGGCAGATTGAGTTAAGAACTCTTAAGAAGTTCTTAGCTCAATCTGCCCGATGATGGTCTAGTGACCGAAATTGCAATCGCAGTGTTACAATTTTTCAAAATATTTTGTGATAAACGTAGTAAATTCAAATTTAGTTTTGTTCATCATGTTAAATTATCACGTAGTAACGACGGATTCCATCAACTATTTTTTTAACAAGGTATTTCTTAACTAAGAATTTCTTAGTTTGGTGAAATCCGATTAAGGTAAGTATCGGATTTAGTTATTTCCTATCGTAGGAATTACTTAGTTAGGAACTACCTTACATCTCGTTGGTGAAATCGGGCATTAGACGTTTCTAAATTACACTACCAATTAATCCATTCAAAAACGCTTCACCTACAAGAATTTTTTCCTCATCGTAAAAACTAATAATACTCACGGTGACTTTCAAGCTACATTTGATGAAACCAATATCGAATTTTCCCGGACTGACTACTCTGGTCATTTTCTTCATAGATCCGGAAGGATCTAGCTCCGGATGGAATCCGATTCTGGCAAAACGCGGTGTCGAACTTCCGAATACCAAAGGGACTGTCTTGATTCCCCCGCATATTTTATTTTGCATTTTAAACGAAACCTGATTGAAAAACTACAACGGTTAATGACTTTCGTCACAACAAAAGTTTGACGCAACTTTGAAGATTCTATGATCGGTCGAGACAGAGCGGCCTCCTACGTGTACAGGGTGTCCCATTTTGGGTACTTTCGCGGGATATCTCTGTTATTTTTAAAGATAGAGGGTTGCGGTTTCATGACACTGTGCTACTTTTTCGTAAAACTCAAGAAGCCTTTAACCACCCTTTTAGTTTTCAAGATTCAGGGCATTTTTGAAAATGTTGCATTTTGTTATCCTTCACCTTATCGTAAAGGTAAAATAACGTAGAATGCAGTGATGTAAACATCTCCACCTTATTTGAAATATAAAGCAAACTTATGTTTTTTTAAATGAAACAACCTATATGATTATAGATTTTTTTTAATTTTTTCAAAAATGTATAATAGTAGGTATGCATCTTTTTCAGAAACACGCAAATGAAAATTTTCTCAAATTGAATACATAATTTAATAGTAGGCCATGTATATTGTTTACGACAAGAAACAAAAATAATATCTCATCGGTTTTTGGATACACTTTTTTATTATTTAATTAATTTTTACCAATGTCTTCAAATAATGGCAGCGTATGAAATTTAACCAACCATTTTTTGAGATATTTGCCCGTTTAAAGGTAAATTTAGTTGCGCACGGATCATTTGTTCACCCGCGTGGTAAAACATTCAACAAAGAGAATAGGGAAAGGAAAGAGATAGATACTTTGGGATATACGGAAGCAGCACCTTCGTCCTCATATAGAAAAATTGAGAAGGAAATTGATGTGACAAAAACTGACGGCTCAGTAATATCTCTATGGAGGCAATTCATTCAGCCTTTCGAAATCTGCGGCTGGAAACAAAGGTTCTTTCAAAAGCTAATGACGAAAATGGTCGTCAATTTGAACATCACCTTCAATTTTTTTTTCAATAATGTTATTTTATGTTTGTTATATTGTTACTTTACGCTACAAAACTGTTGTTACAAACTTACTGTTAGAAAAAAGATCTACAGGTATTTTTTCATTAAAAGATACCTATAAGCAAGGTATCCAATTTATGTTATCCATGGCCTACTACTATTAAATTATGCATTTCATTTTAGAAATTTTTCATTTTTTTGCGCTTTTCTAAGAAAAATTTTATACTATCATATATTCTTGAGAAGGTAAAAAAGACAAATTTTATAGTATATAAATATACAGAGTGTTCTACTCAAAGAAAAACATAAGTTTGCTTCATAACTGAAAAATAGTCAATATAGAACAAAATCATCTACACCACTGCATTCTATGAAAAAAAAATTATAAGAATATTATTTTACCTTTTCAATAAGTTGAAGTATAACAGCGATATGACGAGGATCCCATAATGCAACATTTTCAAAAATACCCTGTATCTTAAAAACTAAAAGGGCTATCAAAATTTTGCTAACAACATCTTCAGTTTTACGAAAAAGTAGAACAGTGTCGCGAAAACCGCAACCCTCTATCTTCAAAAATAACGGAGATACCCAGCAAAAGGACCCAAAATGGAACACCCTGTACGCTTCTAATTAACCTGCTACTTCATTACTGAAGATGATTACAGCAGTTGCAGCCGAAACCTCCCTTCACCGTTTCAAATTTCTTCTATAAGTACCTATCTATAGTGGTGACACCATTGGCGGATTTAAAGTCTTGGCCGCTCTAGACCGTGTAGTATAAGCCGCCCCTATTTCATAAGTGCTTGCCGTGCATAAACAAGATACAATACAATACATTATGTACCGTCACTGTAAATATGTTAATAGGTTTCAAAAAACTATGTTTTAATTAGGTTCAGATTTATTGCTGATAAATTTTTGAATAATAATATGAAAAGAAAAATTTGTCCTCGAACGGGATTCGAACTCGCGACCTGCGACGTACCGTATCGCTGCTCTTTATATTTTTCTTCTCATATTATATATTTAAAAATTTATCAGCAACAATCTAACATGTGATTCATATTAAAATAGAAATCTTTATAGCTTCAGATTTATTTCCATACAAATAATACTCGATAACTAGAAATTTTCTAGTCATTGAAACCTTCCTTTTGTCGACCTGACTCTCCTCGCCATTAAAAAGAAGACAGGACCCACAGAAACAATATACAATAAATTAGCCTCTTAAGCAGAACTTTTTCGCCATTTAGAAGCTGACGTTCGAATAAGTGTTTGGACAAGTGACGTGCTTTATCTTTGTAAATCCGTTCACTCTTCGGAAAATCGTTTTTGATGTTTTGATTATCTCCGTTCTTACAAATGTTATCACGTGTGAAATTATCGATTGACCATTTGGCTGGATCGTCACTAATTCTGCACAGCCTCTGATCCGGATTGAGTTGCATTCTTGGTACTGGTGGGACTTCAGCTATTTCCTTTGTCCCACTTGCCAAAACTACCAAAGTACTTGCGCTGAAGATACTGAAGCATTATCAGTTGGCGTAGCACCACTATATATACTTGTCTCATGATCTTCAGCGTCTGCAGAAGGTTTTCCAGAGAAATATTCTAATTTTTGACTTTTTTAAATCACATATTTTTGCTTATTTTTGTTTCTTTGGCCCTCTTGCGATACTCTGCCCCGCTTAATCTTTTTTTTCCATCCATCATACACTGGGTGACACTAAAAGTCACTCTTCCAAAAGCCTCTTAATTTTATGGAAAATCTTCTAAAAACTAATATAGCAAGTATTTGTGTATTTCTAAACTGATTTTCGAAAAAGGTAAAGAAATACCAAGTTCGTACTAATCGAATTATTATTAAAGCGCTACTCTTCTTTGATATTTCTGGGAAAATATGTCTTTTACTAATACTGAAAGTTGAATACAAAATTTTTTTAAACCTTTGTATTATTGTTCTATTTTACTTATTCTAAGAACTGTTCCAGGCATTGGAATATATGGAAATTGCAGCTGAAAGAACCCTATATCAGTTTGTTCTACTAGCAGAAGGTATTCTCGATAATGATAACATGAGCTTAGACAATTTAAAATTAATATTAAAAAATACAAATGTGCTTGTGGCTTTAGGTGAAAAAAATAAAATTGTAACAGAATGGAATTTGAAACAATACCACGTTCTATCAGATAACCATAAAATGAAAACATAACCAAACAGGTTTCATTTTATTCAACAAAAAAGAAAATCACCAAAAAGTTCGGAAATCTTAAAAGTTCATCTGTAGATAAAGAAGTTTTTAATGGATTTGTTGAAAATCTATTAGTTACATCAATAGATCCTAATAATGATCATAAATATGAATAGAATGTAGGTTAGCATAGGTATTCTAATTGGTATTACTTATCTAGTAAATAAGCTAAGAAATAATTATTTATGTTTTCTTTTTTCTTTGTTGAATTAACTGATAAGTTAATGTAATATGATAAAATAAATGTATGTTACACATACTTATAGTCTTTTTATTTATAGTTTTTGTCTGAACACTTGATAGATGGTGGAGATAGAACTGCCCGATACTTATTAAGTCAACAGAATTGAAGACAATGGAAGCTAAGAATTCAGTTTATATTACTATTTATTTTGTAACATGATGAAACCAATGAAATGAAAATTATAGTTTGGCCTTTGACAATTACTTTATTATTCAATCTATCAATTTACCATGAAAAATGTTATGACCTTCCCAAAAAGACGTCTGCTGGCTAAATGCATCCTCAAACCAATCACATATTTATTATATTCTCAATTGCAAAAAAATTCGCTGCATAATTTTAACAATGATAAAAATGATCAAACCCTCAATCCAAATAATTTTATACCTAGACGAACCTAGGTTGAGTTAAATTGAAACAGAAATATAAACACGCATTCCTATATTATTACACTAAAAAAATTACACCATACAAAATGATATTCAATTAAAAATAATAGCAACATATTTTCAATTTCAATATTTAAGATAATCGAATTGAAGAAAGCTGGAAGACGAAATGTCAAAGTTTTAGGTTATGTTGTGTAGCAATAACAAAATTGGCAACATTGGATTCTGTTCCTTTCATCCTTCGGTTAGCCGCTCCTCTACCGAGGCATCAGCGCAATACTTATTACTGATTAAAGGCATCTCAATTTGTTCAGCACAATCTTGCTCTTGCTACTGGCAAGTACAAACTTTCTACGCCCCGAAACTTCTAGGGGAGGAGGTGGCAGGCATACGTATTTTCAAATAGCGATATACTAATAAAAATTTATACAAATCAAAAATTCCACAAAACATTAGAAGTGACATTAAGACCAGGAATCCTAAAAACAAACATTTCTATCATAGAAATCGAATAAAACAAAGGAAACATCAATTACTTTTCCTAATAAGTCAAAAATCAAATTGAAGACATGCTAGACAAACAAATTATTAGACCCTGGTATACCTGTCATGTCGAATAGCGACGATTGATAGCAACGATGAAGAAATCAGCGTAACAATGCTGTATAACCTTTTATTCCCTGTCCCTTAGGAGCATGCAGAATAATTTATACTGAGCATTCATTTATCCATTACTGAGATGTAAGCGAAATAGTCAGACAAGCAGATGCTTTGAACAATAATTTCATTCAAGTTAGACGAAGAGTCGTGAATGTAAACAGTTCGAATGAAAATCCTATTTCATATCACGGCTTAGCAAGAGGAATGTTAAGTAGAACAAAATTCTTAATTCAAACGTTACAGAGGAAAATTGAAAATATTTCACCACACATTCGAGCAAAACGAGGATTATTTAACGGTAGGTTTAGGTAAATTAAATGAATTAGGAGATCTAGATTCTGACGATGGCGAATATAATAAAGCAAAAGAAATCTTACAAAGTAAACAAAAATTAATTGTGCACCAGGTCAACCTACAGGTGTCACCCTATGCAAAATTAATGAATCGTTATAATGAATCAGTGAATATACACTCTGTCAAAATCAAATCAAATTACAGAATAATTTGAGAATGTTTAAATTGGTGATTAAAACAACAATAGAAACTTATGAAAATTACATCATCTCCCAAGGGACTATAAGTCAAATTAATTTATATTGTCAAAATATGATATCGTTTATAGATAATATCGAAAATGCAATTTCATTCGCAAGATCCAACTCAATCCATTATTCAATTATTTCTAGTGAAGAGATTAAATAAATGATAATTTATTTAACTGAAATATACGAATCATCACAGATTCCAAAATTCAAGAATACTTTAACGGTACCTACTATCAATTATAAGGGACTCAAATAAATTTCACAGAAAATGAAATTATCTTTGCAACTCATATCCCAATCATGAGACCAAAAATCCTTGATTTCTACCACATTTACTCAGTTATCCAACAAAATTGAATTTTCCCCCCAACCTATCCCTATTCTGCACGAACGTCACCAGAAGCTCTTGCACAAAAAAAAATATATCTAATTATCGAAGACATCTATTATTGCAGATAACATCTTAGAAGACAACTGTACACTTCAATGACTCAACGGAATACCACCCAATCAATGTATTACTACCGATCTCACCTTTGATCAATCTATAACTGAACAAGTTACCAGAAGACCAACCAGAGTTGCGTATAACAGCAAAATCAAACCGTATATTATCACAATGTAGTTGACCATTTGAAATTCAAAAATGAAGAACAAATTCTCCAAGGAACACCACTCACTCTACCAAAAGTTGAAATGTCAGTAGCAAGAAGCAGAAGCAGCTTTCAAAGCTCCAATATATTGAAAATAGACTTTGATAGTCTTTATGAAATAAACAATTTAGTGAAGCAGCTAACACCAATTGAAGCATTCCGAACACAATTTCAATAACTTCAAAAATTTTAATAATCGTCATTCTGCTAGTAACGAAATTTTACATTTTATGGAAACAACGATCTACACCAAGGACCATAAAAGAGGAAAGTCTAAGTGGGACATGAAAATTTCACTCAATAATCCCATAGCTAAACCATCTATCTGTTGGTAGTAACTTAACTATTATTGAATTTGAGTTGAAATAACTTTGTCAAATACATGAACTAACAGAATAAATGATACTTTGTTTTTGCGCTAATGATATAGATCATGATTCATCTGTATTTTATTACCTAGTTAATATATTTAATAATGTTTTATTTGTTATTGAGGGAAAGAGGTGAATTAGAACAAATGAAACTAATTTTGACTTCGGTGGTATCTGTAATAGTTTGAGATGAATTAGTTAATTCAAAAGAATTTTTTATTTCACATTTTGAATTACGATTAATTAAAGTTTTGGTAAATTAAAAATTCAGATATTTGCAAATTTTCTATGCTGATGCATTTATGTAAGGCACAATGGATGCATAGGGCAATTTATTTTGTGTATTTTTGCTTCTCATATAATTATGTTACCACTGACATACAGAGTTTTTTTTTCATTGAATAGTTACATGATTAATCTGCAAAGTAATTGATTATATCGTAGGCCTGTGTATGTTTATTGTAGATTTATGAACTCATTTAATATCAATTTTTCAGTCGTTACTTAAAATGTATGACCTCAAATATTTAGAGCAAACGAATATAGTCTATAATATCAATATCGTTGGAGAAGTTGTGACATTACTTCGATTTATTTCTTTCCCCTTAAGGCTTATTGATGATGTCATTGTAATTTCATGTTCATGTTTTGAGCACTTATATCTTGTAGAAGGCTCGAAATCGATCGCCTGTGAATCCCGATTCATAAGAACATAGATCCACATGTTAATAGCAAATCAATGAGCTTGTAGATAACCCTCTGTTTGTCCATCAATTTACATAGAATGTTATAATATATAATTGCTATCTCTATTCAACTTTCCACTCATTTTGAGATATAAATTTGCAATGATGTGGCGGTTACTTGATTGAAACCCATAAGAATATTATAAGAATATAACTATGGTAGATATGATTGCTGAAAAAAATAACATCAGTCGTAGTACTGCACGTAAGAAATAAAAACTTCTTAGCTTCACAAACTTGTGAACTTTATTTTAGGGTTGTTGAGAAGTATTTTCATTAGAAACAGGGGCGGCTATTCAAAGGCGGCTAAGAAGGCTAAGCCTCCTCCTCAATATTATTCCGTGTATCACTAATATATTATTTTGAACAGAGCCGGACCGTGGGCGTGGCGAAGGAGGCATTTGCCACAGGCGCAATCGACCTAGGGGCGCAAAATGTGAAATATGATATATTCCATTTTAAATAAAGATTGACTACAGGCTCTATATTTCAGAGTGGCGTATTTACCAGTTTACAAAGTTGAGTGACACGTAGTTAACGAACGCTTCCAAAACCGCCAAAACGGAGCAAAATCCTAGAAAATGATACAAGGCGCGAAACACGACTCAGTGCACATAAAAACTCTCCTTCCACTTCTACGGTAATTGCATCCCAATCGGTTGCTAGGCGACCTGATCACGTGATATTGCTAAAACAGAATTTTGTTCAGCGTGTGGCGTTTATCGTATCGTTCACAGTGCACACTCGTACTCGTGTTTTCACTAGTCAGATCAGTAATATGGTGCAATTCTTTATTTTTTTACCTTTTACCGTCTTATCGGCCTGGAAATTTTCGCGCTGGAAAGGAAAATAGTTCTCAATCAGGTATGTTTGACTTATTCAAATGGAGTCCGAGCCAATTTTCCGCGCCCAAGTTATGTTATTCATGAGGATTTTTATTTTTAGCTTGTTACAACCAAATGAAATGCCTCCGAAAAAATTATCAGGATCACAGTTTCGGAAGATAAGAGATCAAAAATTATCAAAAACACAAGTGATATCTCAAGTTACTTCAAGAGTGAAGCGGTTATTGTCCCGACAAGAAGTGATTCAGCGAATGACGCCCATGTCGCAGAAAGTATTCGTTCTACTTCTTCAAGTACTGAACAATTAGAACTGAACTATTCTATTTCGGACGATTGAGACAAAGAAAATTCTTTCGAAGAATCAGGAGTTACTAAGGAACCACTTGAACTAGTTGATTTCAATGACCCTACAACAAGGCAAATTACGAAAAATAATATCAAAATATTTGTTCAACGGGGACCTGAATTAGGCGATGATCTCAATTTTTATCCTTTAAGTGACGGTGATCGATGTTTTGATAAAAAAAGGTTCTTGAGGATTTTGCCAAATGGAGATAGGTTGCACAGAAACTGGCTTATTTATTGTAAGAGGATGGATGCTTTATTTTGCTTTCCCTGCTTGCTCTTTTCTGGAAAAAAAGATTTTTGGACTACAGACTATCGAGACTTGCAACATCTCAATCCATCACTACCCCGTCATGAAGTTTCTTAAAGTCATAGGTACTCTTAGGGGTACTTCTGAAAAAATAGGAGAACCGAATTGCGGAAAATTTTTGAGCACAATTGAGTTTATAAGTCATTATGACCCTATAATGAAAAATCACATAGAGACACATAATAAGAATCAGATTTCTTATTTCTCTCATAAGATACAAGATGAGTTGATACATTTGGTTTCCACAAAAATTAGGAAACACATCATAGCCAATATAAAGAAAGCCATATATTTTTCAATTTTGTTTGACTTTACACCAGATGTATCACATCTAGAACAGATTACTCAAATATGCAGATATGTTTAAATTGATTCCGATATGTGTACTATTAGTATTGAAGAAAGTTTTCTCGATTTTATAACAACTAATGAACATACTGGAGAAGCTCTTGCTAAACTAAGCGAGGAAAAACTGAAAGTGGATGGATTAGATGTAGGAAATATTTGAGGTTAATTTTTTATAAAGTTATAAATACAAGAGGCCTATCTTATGATAATGCTGAAAATATGGCGGGTAAATATAAAGGCGTCAAAACTAGAATTTTAAAGAACAACGAATTCGCAAGATTCATTCCCTGCTCAGCACATAGTCTGAACTAAGTTGGAGTTCATGCTGCCCAAGTTTCACCCTAAATTAAGACTTTTTTTGGAACAGTTCAGCAAGTGTTCACTCATTTATTTATTGTTGTCTGCATGTTTTAATACTTTCTTTAATGTTTATATATAACAGTATATATTATTTTGAGAATAAATATCTATTTTTTTGTCTTCTTCTATTCATTTTGTTGATTGAGTTTTTGTTCATTACCTTTTAAGAAATATGGGAGATTATTGTGAATAAAAAAGTTCTTCGAAATATAATCAATAAATGTCAATTATGAAAAACATGTATTTATTGAAAAATGAATTTCTTCAAGGGCGCATTTTGAAAGTATGCCACAGGCGCTAGAATCCTAGTTCCGGCTCTGATATTGAATAGTCAGCATTCAGCATATTCATATTAATCAAAATCATATTATTTTATGCACCTACCTTCCTTTCAACCTACATTATATAATGGTATTTACATTTACTGCATTTCATTCATTTCAAGATTTGTGGCAACGCTGCGGAGGCTCAAAAAGGTATATTCTCAACGTTCATTATGCCTGCCACAGAAAAGCAAACAACGGTGCGAATTCTGCCAATGAATACTTCATTGCAATAGAAAAGCAAAACACATGTAAATGGCAACCCCGATGGTGCCTGAGTCTCATACAATGTCGACCAATCACAACTATAGAATTTCGGGTAAAATAGAGTGAATTCGTTGGAAAGCATTAATTTAATCGTAGTGTGATCGTAGTGACTAATGGCCGAAAACAGCTTGTTTACTTATATTGCTCGCGTATTGTTTTAAAATGAGTTTGGTTACTGAAGTTAATTTCAAAAATTTCAATGGTGACTTTGTGGAATATTTGTTATCCCATAACTTTAGTGCACTAAGTTCTGAGGATAAAGTTTTGATAAAAACATTGCGACCTACCCCTGAATTAAACAATTTGATGCAGCGTAACAGACAACAAAACCGCGGTTTTAATACAAGAAATTATGAGAGACATCCTTGCCTAACCGGGTCACAGGTAAAAAATAAATTATTTTGTTGGCAGTGTTTACTTTTTGAATGTCTCTGTTTGGGGCCGCTTAGGATTTGAGGATTTAATTCTATAGTTGAAAGTGAGGAATTTTTCACCGATAAAGTAACATGAAATACCGCATGCGGATTAATATCTTACTTACAAGATAAGGAATTTATATATTTTTTAAACATCTTTCAATTAATTTTTGAATAAACAGAAATAGTTTTTCAAATCTTACAGCACAAGTTTTCAGATGTAATTGACTCACGAATAGTGATGCCGCCGAGACGAGAGATTCTCGTCTCTCGTCTGGTCTCGTCTCGTCTCGACGAGACGAGAGAGATATTTTCTCTTGAAACAATTTTCGAGACGAGACGGGAGAAAAGCCCCTCTCTCGTCGAGAATTTCTCGTTTCTCTCGATCTCTCGAGCAAACATTTCTCACAATTTACAATTAAACAGTTAAGCCGTTATTTATGTCATGTTTCCTATAGTTTTTTATCAAAGTATACAAAAATCGTGATAAATATTTAGATAGGTATATCTCTCGTAATATCTTTGAAAATAAGCAGTGTAAATTGTACTTAGTTTGTACGTTATCCATTTTAAATTAATAGAACCGGCCCAGCTACTCTACTAGCGGGTAGTTGTATATAGTAATAATATATACAGGGTGTGACTAAGTTTGCACTATTGCTATCTTCGATTGGCAAACTAACAGCCGTACCATCGGCTGCTAACTTTTTATCAGGCCGCGAAATGCGTAAAGGCGACTACACATATAGCTATATCTACTTGACAAGTATGCTTTTTCAAGCTTTTTGTAAAATATTATAAATGAAGATGTGTATGGTAAAACTCGCAAAAACTTCTGCTGTATTTTACGATACACACATTCATGTATAATCGCACAAAAAGCTTGTGTCAGCATACTTGTCAAGTAGACAGCTAGGTGCGTAGTCGCCTTTACGCACTCAACAGAGCCTATTGAAAAGTTAGCGGCAGATGGTGAATACGGCTGTAAAACAACTTTGCAACTCATATCCCAATCATGAGACCAAAAATCCTTGATTTCTACCACATTTACTCAGTTATCCAACAAAATTGAATTTTCCCCCCAACCTATCCCTATTCTGCACGAACGTCACCAGAAGCTCTTGCACAAAAAAAAATATATCTAATTATCGAAGACATCTATTATTGCAGATAACATCTTAGAAGACAACTGTACACTTCAATGACTCAACGGAATACCACCCAATCAATGTATTACTACCGATCTCACCTTTGATCAATCTATAACTGAACAAGTTACCAGAAGACCAACCAGAGTTGCTTATAACAGCAAAATCAAACCGTATATTATCACAATGTAGTTGACCATTTGAAATTCAAAAATGAAGAACAAATTCTCCAAGAAACACCACTCACTCTACCAAAAGTTGAAATGTCAGTAGCAAGAAGCAGAAGCAGCTTTCAAAGCTCCAATATATTGAAAATAGACTTTGATAGTCTTTATGAAATAAACAATTTAGTGAAGCAGCTAACACCAATTGAAGCATTCCGAACACAATTTCAATAACTTCAAAAATTTTAATAATCGTCATTCTGCTAGTAACGAAATTTTACATTTTATGGAAACAACGATCTACACCAAGGACCATAAAAGAGGAAAGTCTAAGTGGGACATGAAAATTTCACTCAATAATCCCATAGCTAAACCATCTATCTGTTGGTAGTAACTTAACTATTATTGAATTTGAGTTGAAATAACTTTGTCTAATACATGAACTAACAGAAGAAATGATACTTTGTTTTTGCGCTATTGATATAGATCATGATTCATCTGTATTTTATTACCTAGTTAATATATTTAATAATGTTTTATTTGTTATTGAGGGAAAGAGGTGAATTAGAACAAATGAAACTAATTTTGACTTCGGTGGTATCTGTAATAGTTTGAGATGATTAGTTAATTCAAAAGAATTTTTTATTTCACATTTTGAATTACGATTAATTAAGTTTGGTAAATTAAAATTCAGATATTTGCAAATTTTCTATGCTGATGCATTTATGTAAGGCACAATGGATGCATAGGGCAATTTATTTTGTGTATTTTTGCTTCTCATATAATTATGTTACCACTGACATACAGAGTTTTTTTTTCATTGAATAGTTACATGATTAATCTGCAAAGTAATTGATTATATCGTAGGCCTGTGTATGTTTATTGTAGATTTATGAACTCATTTAATATCAATTTTTCAGTCGTTACTTAAAATGTATGACCTCAAATATTTAGAGCAAAAGAATATAGTCTATAATATCAATATCGTTGGAGAAGTTGTGACATTACTTCGGCTTATTTCTTTCCCCTTAAGGCTTATTGATGATGTCATTGTAATTTCATGTTCATGTTTTGAGCACTTATATCTTGTAGAAGGCTCGAAATCGATCGCCTGTGAATCCCGATTCATAAGAACATAGATCCACATGTTAATAGCAAATCAATGAGCTTGTAGATAACCCTCTGTTTGTCCATCAATTTACATAGAATGTTATAATATATAATTGCTATCTCTATTCAACTTTCCACTCATTTTGAGATATAAATTTGCAATGATGTGGCTGTTACTTGATTGAAACCCATAAGAATATTATAAGAATATAACTATGGTAGATATGATTGCTGAAAAAAATAACATCAGTCGTAGTACTGCACGTAAGAAATAAAAACTTCTTAGCTTCACAAACTTGTGAACTTTATTTTAGGGTTGTTGAGAGGTATTTTCATTAGAAACAGGGGCGGCTATTCAAAGGCGGCTAAGAAGGCTAAGCCTCCTCCTCAATATTATTCCGTGTATCACTAATATATTATATTGAACAGAGCCGGACCGTGGGCGTGGCGAAGGAGGCATTTGCCACAGGCGCAATCGACCTAGGGGCGCAAAATGTGAAATATGATATATTCCATTTTAAATAAAGATTGACTACAGGCTCTATATTTCAGAGTGGCGTATTTACCAGTTTACAAAGTTGAGTGACACGTAGTTAACGAACGCTTCCAAAACCGCCAAAACGGAGCAAAATCCTAGAAAATGATACATGGCGCGAAACACGACTCAGTGCACATAAAAACTCTCCTTCCACTTCTACGGTAATTGCATCCCAATCGGTTGCTAGGCGACCTGATCACGTGATATTGCTAAAACAGAATTTTGTTCAGCGTGTGGCGTTTATCGTATCGTTCACAGTGCACACTCGTACTCGTGTTTTCACTAGTCAGATCAGTAATATGGTGCAATTCTTTATTTTTTTACCTTTTACCGTCTTATCGGCCTGGAAATTATTCGCGCTGGAAAGGAAAATAGTTCTCAATCAGGTATGTTTGACTTATTCAATGAGTCCGAGCCAATTTTCCGCGCCAAGTTATGTTATTCATGAGGATTTTTATTTTTAGCTTGTTACAACCAAATGAAATGCCTCCGAAAAAATTATCAGGATCACAGTTTCGGAAGATAAGAGATCAAAAATTATCAAAAACACAAGTGATATCTCAAGTTACTTCAAGAGTGAAGCGGTTATTGTCCCGACAAGAAGTGATTCAGCGAATGACGCCCATGTCGCAGAAAGTATTCGTTCTACTTCTTCAAGTACTGAACAATTAGAACTGAACTATTCTATTTCGGACGATTGAGACAAAGAAAATTCTTTCGAAGAATCAGGAGTTACTAAGGAACCACTTGAACTAGTTGATTTCAATGACCCTACAACAAGGCAAATTACGAAAAATAATATCAAAATATTTGTTCAACGGGGACCTGAATTAGGCGATGATCTCAATTTTTATCCTTTAAGTGACGGTGATCGATGTTTTGATAAAAAATGGTTCTTGAGGATTTTGCCAAATGGAGATGGGTTGCACAGAAACTGGCTTATTTATTGTAAGAGGATGGATGCTTTATTTTGCTTTCCCTGCTTGCTCTTTTCTGGAAAAAAAGATTTTTGGACTACAGACTATCGAGACTTGCAACATCTCAATCCATCACTACCCCGTCATGAAGTTTCTTAAAGTCATAGGTACTCTTAGGGGTACTTCTGAAAAAATAGGAGAACCGAATTGCGGAAAATTTTTGAGCACAATTGAGTTTATAAGTCATTATGACCCTATAATGAAAAATCACATAGAGACACATAATAAGAATCATATTTCTTATTTCTCTCATAAGATACAAGATGAGTTGATACATTTGGTTTCCACAAAAATTAGGAAACACATCATAGCCAATATAAAGAAAGCCATATATTTTTCAATTTTGTTTGACTTTACACCAGATGTATCACATCTAGAACAGATTACTCAAATATGCAGATATGTTTAAATTGATTCCGATATGTGTACTATTAGTATTGAAGAAAGTTTTCTCGATTTTATAACAACTAATGAACATACTGGAGAAGCTCTTGCTAAACTAAGCGAGGAAAAACTGAAAGTGGATGGATTAGATGTAGGAAATATTTGAGGTTAATTTTTTATAAAGTTATAAATACAAGAGGCCTATCTTATGATAATGCTGAAAATATGGCGGGTAAATATAAAGGCGTCAAAACTAGAATTTTAAAGAACAACGAATTCGCAAGATTCATTCCCTGCTCAGCACATAGTCTGAACTAAGTTGGAGTTCATGCTGCCCAAGTTTCACCCTAAATTAAGACTTTTTTTGGAACAGTTCAGCAAGTGTTCACTCATTTATTTATTGTTGTCTGCATGTTTTAATACTTTCTTTAATGTTTATATATAACAGTATATATTATTTTGAGAATAAATATCTATTTTTTTGTCGTCTTCTATTCATTTTGTTGATTGAGTTTTTGTTCATTACCTTTTAAGAAATATGGGAGATTATTGTGAATAAAAAAGTTCTTCGAAATATAATCAATAAATGTCAATTATGAAAAACATGTATTTATTGAAAAATGAATTTCTTCAAGGGCGCATTTTGAAAGTATGCCACAGGCGCTAGAATCCTAGTTCCGGCTCTGATATTGAATAGTCAGCATTCAGCATATTCATATTAATCAAAATCATATTATTTTATGCACCTACCTTCCTTTCAACCTACATTATATAATGGTATTTACATTTACTGCATTTCATTCATTTCAAGATTTGTGGCAACGCTGCGGATGCTCAAAAAGGTATATTCTCAACGTTCATTATGCCTGCCACAGAAAAGCAAACAACGGTGCGAATTCTGCCAATGAATACTTCATTGCAATAGAAAAGCAAAACACATGTAAATGGCAACCCCGATGGTGCCTGAGTCTCATACAATGTCGACCAATCACAACTATAGAATTTCGGGTAAAATAGAGTGAATTCGTTGGAAAGCATTAATTTAATCGTAGTGTGATCGTAGTGACTAATGGCCGAAAACAGCTTGTTTACTTATATTGCTCGCGTATTGTTTTAAAATGAGTTTGGTTACTGAAGTTAATTTCAAAAATTTCAATGGTGACTTTGTGGAATATTTGTTATCCCATAACTTTAGTGCACTAAGTTCTGAGGATAAAGTTTTGATAAAAACATTGCGACCTACCCCTGAATTAAACAATTTGATGCAGCGTAACAGACAACAAAACCGCGGTTTTAATACAAGAAATTATGAGAGACATCCTTGCCTAACCGGGTCACAGGTAAAAAATAAATTATTTTGTTGGCAGTGTTTACTTTTTGAATGTCTCTGTTTGGGGCCGCTTAGGATTTGAGGATTTAATTCTATAGTTGAAAGTGAGGAATTTTTCACCGATAAAGTAACATGAAATACCGCATGCGGATTAATATCTTACTTACAAGATAAGGAATTTATATATTTTTTAAACATCTTTCAATTAATTTTTGAATAAACAGAAATAGTTTTTCAAATCTTACAGCACAAGTTTTCAGATGTAATTGACTCACGAATAGTGATGCCGCCGAGACGAGAGATTCTCGTTTCTCGTCTGGTCTCGTCTCGTCTCGACGAGACGAGAGAGATATTTTCTCTCGAAACAATTTTCGAGACGAGACGGGAGAAAGCCCCTCTCTCGTCGAGAATTTCTCGTTTCTCTCGATCTCTCGAGCAAACATTTCTCACAATTTTACAAATTAAACAGTTAAGCCGTTATTTATGTCATGTTTCCTATAGTTTTTATCAAAGTATACAAAAATCGTGATAAATATTTAGATAGGTATATCTCTCGTAATATCTTTGAAAATAAGCAGTGTAAATTGTACTTAGTTTGTACGTTATCCATTTTAAATTAATAGAACCGGCCCAGCTACTCTACTAGCGGGTAGTTGTATATAGTAATAATATATACAGGGTGTGACTAAGTTTGCACTATTGCTATCTTCGATTGGCAAACTAACAGCCGTACCATCGGCTGCTAACTTTTTATCAGGCCGCGAAATGCGTAAAGGCGACTACACATATAGCTATATCTACTTGACAAGTATGCTTTTTCAAGCTTTTTGTAAAATATTATAAATGAAGATGTGTATGGTAAAACTCGCAAAAACTTCTGCTGTATTTTACGATACACACATTCATGTATAATCGCACAAAAAGCTTGTGTCAGCATACTTGTCAAGTAGACAGCTAGGTGCGTAGCCGCCTTTACGCACTCAACAGAGCCTATTGAAAAGTTAGCGGCAGATGGTGAATACGGCTGTAAAACAAATAGCTTTTTTCTGCTGACTGGTAAAACAGAAAAATAATTAAACATTGAATTTTTGAGTAAATAAAAAAAAATACCGTATATTATTATACATTTGGATTTTACGTCGATTTCAAGACATAAAGGTCTACATAACTTGTTTTGGTTAAATAGTTTTTGAGATATTTACCTCAGCTTAAAAAATTACACATTTGCATCTTTGACGACCCGAATAGTTTAAGGGTGAGTTCGCGTTGACGCTCGGAACACTCGTAGCGCGCACTGTTTTCGCTTTTCTGTTATTATTGGTGCTCCAAAAACACTCTAAGACTGAGGAAAACTGTTTTGACTTTCTTAGCTTTTGAATAGCTTTTCAATAATATTAATTTTACGTCTGTTAAAAAATAAATAAAAAGGGCATACTTACCCGAGTTTCATCAGATTCCGCGGAAAACCAAAAGCCCATGTATTCCGTGCGGGGTCCTTTATTAAAAAAGTTAGTGACAAATTTTTGGGAAAAAAGTAGGCACCTACCTATTTCTATGAAAGAATAGCTGTTAAAAATTGGGATAAAAAGTGTTTTTTCTAACTTAGCTCGTTTGGATTCTAGAGCATGTAAAGATGCAAATAAATATGTAATTTTTTAACTTCAGAAAATATTGAACCAAAATATGTCATATGTAATATATAAAAAAGTATACTTCTTTCAGTGATCGTTGATAGTGACTTCACATTCTCCGTCATTTACTATCTAGCATGGTGTTTATATTAGGTTAGAAAAAGGACTAGTCCTGACGTCACTGAAAGAATTATATATAAGTATATATTCTTAAATGATACAATTAATACACAAATAGGTATTTTTCTCCCATTTCATTGTTTTATTATATTATTTAGGTACTTATTTTCAATAATTTCATTTACTTTTGTAACTATGTTACAATATACCAAAGAACAATAAATTCTTGTAATTATTAAAAATAATATTTTTTTTACTATTAACTTTAAATATCCATTATTGACCTGTTTAACGTTAAAAGTTACATTTTTCACCCGCATACAAGGAAGAAAAATGGCACTTTTCCTCCCTTTTCCGTTAGGGAAGAAAAGTCTCCCTTCACCTCAATACACATTTTTCGCTTTTATTATAAAATTTATTTTTCCTCCCTCTAGTGTCCAGGCATTAGATAATATAAGTTATTTATTACCTCCAATTAATTATTATAATAATGTATGTTTACTTGCTTTAAATGTTATAGTTTGCCAGGTATTTTAAATATTGTTGTGAAATACAAGGATAAATCGGAATAAAACTAAATTTTATCGTATAGAATTTTTTTTTAAGTTGGAGAGGTAGAAAATTATATACATTCCTCAGGAGAAACGTTCATTTAAGTGTCGTACCCATAAAAAAGGTTTGGAGGGGCAAGCCCTAATAAAATACATAGGGACTTAATATATTTTTTTAAAGGGTCGGGACGAGACGAGACGAGAGAGAGGTTCTCTCGAGCGAGAGAAACGGACTCTCGTCGAGACGAGAGTCACATTTTCTCTCGTCTAACGAGACGAGACGAGAGAGAGAGCCTTATCTCGTCTCGTCTCGTCGAGAGGCAACACTACTCACGAAATCTGCTCAAGTTTCTTTTGGAAAAAATTTCAGAATTTCGTGCAAAAGTTTATTTTAAAAAACTATTTTCTGTATTTCAAACTACTGATGATACGACTCAATTTATCCCAAAACGAAAGAAATTCAGTTACGCAGATATGGAGCTTCACTATGAGCAAATATTTTATGAAATTTTGGATACTATTAGGGGTCAAATAGAAATAAGGTTCTCTGATTTGAAAGAACTGCATTTCTTTGACTTACTCAATAAAATTTTGTTAACCGGATTTTCGGCTAATTTTCCAGATAACCTTTTGGAAAATTTATGTCTAAAATACACTTTTTTTGATAAGGTGGCCATAAAAAGTAAACCGTGTGTTGTTTATAATGACAATGAAATTTTGCGGCAAAATTAAAATCGTGTGAGGACTATTAAATACCTTTTTGATAATGATTTGAATCAAGATTTACCCCAACTCTTATGTCTAATTGTTTCTATCCCGGTGACATCGGCTTCCGTAGAGCGCTCGTTTTCCACTCTTAAGAGAATTAAAGCTTATTTACGAAATTCAATGAGCCAGGATCGTTTGAAAAATATTAGTTTGTTGTCTATTGAAAAGGAATTGGTAAAACTTTTGGCGAAAGACAAAAAATTGAATGAGGATATTATAGATAATTTTGCTAACGTTAAAGATCGCATAATCCCGCTAATCTTCAAAAATATATAATAACTTTTTATTTGCTCTCACCAGCTCAAAAAAAATTGATGAATAGATGAATTGATTAATTGGCTGAGAAGAGTTTTTGTGAATATTGTGAATAGGAGTTGTAGGTCTCAAGGTAGACACTCGAAAGTGAAAACAAATTAATAGCTCAGGGTGCTTGTTTTACTTTGATTTTCTTTAAATTATAAGGCGGTTGACCTTGAAATCCTAAAAATTTTCGCCTATGGTGTATTTTTTAACACCTCTTGTAGCCTCCTTAAACAAAAACCTCACGAGCCGCCACTGATTAGAAATAAATTTCATGGAAGTAGTGATATAGTACTGAAATTTGTATTTATTGCGCTGTCGTTGAAAACGAATGGTTATTATCTATATATATATATATATATATATATATATATATATATATATATATATATATATATATATATATATATATATATATATATATATAATATATATAATCCTTGTTCGAGTAGATTATGAGAATGAAATTTGAGAAATCCTCTGTGGATTTTCCTCCGCTTATGGTTTGACGAATAATCGTAATCCATAATATATACCACGTTTTAATAAGCTTCACTGAAAAAACAGCACGTAGGCGGAGATGGACGGGTTTGGATACACGGGGTTCGTACCTATAGCAATTGCTGCTCTTGTTACGTGGTTAATCCGGCACTGCTCAACACCTATTGAATATTGAACGAAAATTCGTAACCGGCACTGCTGCACTAAAGAAGTTTTGAAATTATGACAAAACTGTCCTAAAGGCTTCTCAAATGAAGAGTCTCTCACATAGTTTTCTGTTTTCAATTGATTTCTTTTAATGATTTTTTCCAAATTAAGTCACAATAAGTTGAAAATAACAACAGAAATCTGAGAAAAGATATGGATCTGATCAATTTTTTATTGATAACTGAAACCTATAGAAAATATTAAAACTTCATAAGTTGAGTGAATCATAGCTTCATTCGAATAAAAGTTTTTGTTAAATACTATTTGACGTATCTATTCAAATGAAGTGGTGGGCAATGATTCAATGTTTTTTTAAATAAACAGCTGTAACTCGTGAACGACTGACCGGATTTTGACAAAGTTGGTTTCTTTGGGAAAATCATTAATTGCTCCGTCAAATCCATCTTATCTGTGATATGTCAAATTTTAGGTGATATCGCCAGAGCGCGTATCTTGATATAATAACAGAAAATTTCTAATTTCTCCAAAAATTAAATGCAATTACATGACTTTTTTCTATAGAAATTTATTGTGATGATGCCATCAAAATAGGATAGTGAAAACAATATAACAGTTATAACAGGTTTTACCTCAAGTCTCAACGATGAATAGTTTCTGAGATGCAAAGGGTTACCTCTTTTAATCATACACCCGGTAGATATATACCTAGTACCTATGTAATTATGGAGTTATGTATCGATTTTGAAGATATTTTTGATTCTTGCTTATTTTGAGTTGCAGAAACCGAATATGAACTCAGATTTCAACCTAATTCTAATCTAACCTCGTAGGTTATGAAGGAATGGAATTCGTGGGTAAGATGAATTTTAAATTGAAAAAATTGTCTTTTACAATGTGAAATTTGTCTACTTCATGAATTCGATAGTTTTTGCATTCGGAGGTTTGGTTAGTGAAGTAAGAATAAGTCAGGTTAGCTTATTTGAAAAAAAGATGAGAAAAGGATGAAATATTCGGTTTTATCAGCCTAAAATAAGCAAGAATCTCAAATTTGATCAAAATCGGTTATTCTGGATATAACTCTATATTTACCTAACAAATGGACTATTTTCTCACACATACATCATACATCCACTATGAGCTGTGCAAGAAACACAAAAAATTAAGGATCACTCTATAATAACAGTATCTTTGAAGTAGGTACCAAAATGACATAAAAAATCAGTCGTAGGACTGCACAAAATAAGTGAAAACTTCTTAACTGTACAAACATGTAAACATTATTTTTGGGTTCATAAAATTTTTTAGGAAGTATTATTATTAGAAATAAATTTCATAGAAGTATTAATGTACAGTGTTTCAAAAAGTTTGCACCATGTGGGAAACTTTTTTATTTTTCATTTGTCAGAAAACTTCATTCTTGATGAAAATTGAATGATTTCGAAAAAATTGCATTTGAGATGTCAAAATTCTAAATTTCTGAACTTTGTACAGGGGAAAACAAAAAATAGGAATTTTCATCAGGAGTAAACTACTCTTATTTTCGACATTACAAAAAAGTTTATTTGGAAAAGTTGCTCAAATTTTGAAACAATATTCAGATTTGAAATCATAGACACCTACGCAATAAAACAAAGAAATCCCTCTTCAAGGTAAAATTATGATTAGAGTGATCGTAAACTTACAGATTTGTATAATTTTTCTGTTCAGCTTGAATTAATTTAATCAATTATTCCCTGTCACTAAATTAAACTCATAGTTATTATAGACATACATACAAAGTGCAATATCAAATATCAAATTTGTACCAAAAAACTAGTCAAAATTTAATCCATTTTCAACAAACGTCAGTATACTAGTTCGAATAATAATCTGTACTAAGATTCACATTGAAATATTACTATAGTAATATAAGAGAGACGTCTAAGGTGTTTATGAGATACTAGTACCTACTCTTCATGAGGATAGAACTATAAAAAACTTCTTTTTGTTTTGTTGCGTAGGTGGGCTGTGATTTGAATTTTGAATATTGTTTTCAAATTTTTCGAATAAATCTTTTCAATAATACCGAAAATAAGAGTAGTTTACTCTCGATCAAAATTTCTATTTTTTGTTCTCTCCTGTAGGACCGTTCAGAAAAGAAGAAGAAAGAAAAGTTTCTCATATGGTGCATAGTTTTTGAAACTATGTTATTAATATTTTTATTTATTGCGCTCTTCTACATGAAAAAGAATGATTATTATGGGTAATTATTTAGTGTTGTCCAGAAACTCCCAATTTTGATCAAATTTCGGATTCTTACTTACTTTGGCCTGAAAAATCCGAATATGAACTCAGATTTTGTCGCTTCTTCACATTTAAAAAAAAAAAATATTAAGCTAACCTGACTTATTCTAACCTCACTAACCTAACCTCCGAGTTCAAGAAAGTATCGAATTCATGGGTTAGATGAATTTTAAATTGATAAAAATTGTCTTTTTCAATATAAAATATATCTATTTCATGAATTTGTTACTTTCTTGAACTCGGAGGTTAGGTTAGTGAGGTTAGAATGAGTCAGGTTAGCTTAATATTTTCAAAAAAAATGTGGAGAAGCGACCAAATCTGAGTTAATATTCGGCTTTTTCATGCCAAAATAAGTAAGAATCCGAAATTTGATCAAAATTGGGACTTTTTGGACAACACTAAATAATCACCTTATTATGCTTCAAACAATATTTATAAATTAATTTTGAATTTATAAAATTCAGTCAATTGAATTTTCAACATTACTTTGTAAACACATATTTTTCGAGTAGATTATAAGAATGAAATTCGAGAAATGATCTGTGGATTTATCTCTGCTTATGGTTTGACAGGTAATCAATAATCACAGCCGACTATTACTACTATTCCAGAGTATTTTTAGGTTCGTTACTTATTTGTAACTAATATTACACACAAATACTGTTCAATAACTTCGTCCAATTGATACTTAACATATTTCAGTCTAAAGATAGTTCATGTTTTTGTAGACAAAAATTTACTGAATACCGTTAACTTACTGAACAAAGCTATGTCAGTTTATTGAATTAATTTTGCAATTAGATTCAATGATACAAACATATACTCACGAGATGGCACTTTATGAAATTGTTTGTTTTGAGATAAAATTTATTCAAGTTTCTTATTGGTCAATAATAAGGACACACAAAGAGTACCTATTTGAAAAACCTGCTGTATACAAATTGAAATGTTTAGATTATGATGCATTTTATATCAATCAAACTGATAAAAATATCGGTACCAGATTAGATGAACTTAAAAAATCAATCAAATTGAGTAATTTCGGATCACTGCATGAAAAATAACCATTTTATAACTAAGGTAATTCAGAATATTGCATATACTGAACAAAGAAAATTTACTGATTGTTTCTCAAATAATATTCAGGTTTTAATTCATTTCAGAAAGGAAACATTCTAGAAGCATATAATTCTAAAAGTACATTATAAGTATAATAGGTTTTCCTGAAAATAAATTAAAAATAATTCATAAAGCAGCGTAGAATGAGAAAGTTATTTTTCAAATGAAGGGGTTGTATTTTCAAAAAATGGGTTGAACCAATTCTGAGAATATATAATTTGTAAAGTACACTTCTCTATAGTAACACGCACTCGTAAAAATAACTGAAGAATATTGCATAGAGTCGCGTAGAAAAAGAAAATTATTCGGTCATATAAAGGGGTATCTAATTATGTGGAAAAATTAATTGTAAGCAACCAAGCAAATTTCGAAATTGGTAAAGTAAGTTCATAGGTACTTACGTTTGCACTGCTTCAAAAAAATACTATTGTTAGTTTCTGGCTGGCACTCGTAACGTTATTTGTTCAGGAATAAACTAAAAAACACTGTGACTGTCCAACTGTCCTATGCTTCTGTTGATGAAATCCTAGTGGAAACAAGGTACCTACTACCTACCTGCGGGTGGGTCCATTCCAACCTTTAACGTCAGTGGTTGAAACTAGATAAGTAAGGGATATGGACTAACTAAGTGTGATGTGTGACGTCAAGGGTGGGTGGAGCTGAGCCAACCTTTCCAAACAATTCCAAAGTGTATTAAGTATTATGAATGCTATGCGGTCTTCGTTGACGGAGTTGGTGGGTTCGATTCCCACCGTGTTCCTGGGTGTTTGTATACGTCTGGATTTAAGTGGTTCCCCTCATTATAGTAAATTGATGGCTAAATGTCCAAGTTGACGAAGCCAAAATTGTACGGAGGTCGGGCGCGTGTAAGAGGGCACACGTCCCACCTCTTTAAAAAAAAAAAAAAAAAAGTATGAAGTTACTATTGCGATTTCGGCATTTTTATGGTTAAATTTGACATATTTCTATGATGCTGAGCATGTATTTTAACGATTAGGCATGTTAGCATATTTTTTAGCATTTTTTCATCTAGTCGGTCAATTATGTCCGTGTAAGTACCTATATTAATTTATTCCTTAGCCGTTTCAAAAGATACTTTTTTTTGCATTTTCTTTGCATTTTGTTTATATTTACCCACTTGCTTCGCAGGTTTTTTTACTGCTATTGTTTGTTTGATTTATTATGAACTTTGCTAGGCCCTGATAAAACTTTTGAAAATAATTCCCAAAAATGATTCACTATACAGAGCCTGATAGAAGGTGTGGATTGGGGGTGTAAAATGTGCAGTTCTCATCAAAAAATGATGAGTTTTTGAGAAATGTTGTTATAAATACCCAAATACGTTGTTCATAAGAGAAATGAAAAAGTTTCAATGATTAATTAATATTCTTAAGTTCAAAACTAAGTAAATTGTTTCTAAAAAAACTGAAAAATCAAAATTATTAATTTTATTTCACTGGCATTTATTCTGAATCATTTCAAAAATAGCTCCAAGAAAGAAAAACTATCTCCGATATATAGTTCAACAGTAACCACATTTGCAATGTTCTTGTTCAAGTAGCAAAAAATTATTCATTAATTAAAGCATAACTGATTGAAATATCGCAAAAATAATTTCTTGCGGTCTAATTATTGTTCGCCTATCCAGAAAGTCCCTGAATTTTTTATATTTTGTTTAATAATTTTCAATGAGTTTAATTAATTTCTTCCTGAATGTGTGTATTCGACTATTTATGGTGAATAATACATTTTGTAACCTAATTTTGAAGAAAAATCCATAACTCTAGCAAAATTATACCATAATTCTCACATTGGGCTGTGCCAACGCTGTCCATCTGTAACCCAAAATTTGGAATCTTCGGGGAAACGGAAAAAATTATTGAATGGAAGTCCAGTCGCGTAGTAGAAAAAGGGGTGATTTTGGGGACAAAACCGTCTCCCGAAACTTCTTTCTTATGAAGAAAATTCAACAAAATTGAACATTTGTAATATAATAATTCAATTTTTATTTATAAACCGTTCTCAATGATAAATTTCACTTCAAGTGAAATTCATCAATTTTGAAATATAATGCCAGAAGTTCAGGGCTCGACTCATTTCATATTCAACCCCACCTGAAAATATTTCTTACTACGCCATTGCAGGGGTCAACTTGTTTTACCTACTTTCAAAAATGCGAATGCTATGTGTGTACAATCAGTCGCTGATGGAACGTTTGCTTTGAGGAAGAGCAATTGTTTTTCATCTTGTATTTGAAGTTATATGAGTGTATTGACAGTTTCAGGAAAACATGTTGGAAAAAGATTTAATGTTTTATCAGAGGTTGCCCACGATTTCAAATTTTTTGATGGAATATCTCTGAAAGAGTTTCGATGATTTGAGTCAGAAGCATAATTCTTATTTGGATCGACATGAAGTCGTTAACAAATGGAACTATATTGAATTCTTTTCGTATTTGTGAAACTTTTATGAGCACGAATGAAAAATTTACAAAATTGAGAAGTTGTGCTGAAATTGTAATAATATAAAAGTAATTTGTATTTTCCATCAGGACGTTTCGGAATTGTATCAATTTGTTACGTTCCTTGAATCATATTACGTTACAATTACTAGGAAATAAATTGTTTGCTCCGTCATTTTCACTTTCAAGTTCAGTTTCTTGATAAATAACTGCAATTCTATCCATTGATACAAGCATAGGTACATTTCTATAATGTAAAACAATACGCTTGCTACGCCCCTGTCTAGAGATATTTCCTAAAACAATTTTACAACGCCATGAATTTTATGAAACTGGTTTTACTTACGGTCAGGAATGAATCTATTTTAATTACCGTATTAGATATCCAACATCTGGGTAAAATGTAGGGTCCGGAGAAATACGAATATTATATATACCTAACTATGGAGAATACCCCGACAAAGATCAGAAATGGGAAAATCCAAGTTTGAACTTTTATTGCCGAATGTATTCGATCTAGCTTTCTTGTTATGCTGAATTTCATTTTTCATGAAGTGTCAACACTTCTTATCATTGCAAGATGTTTATCTTTAAGCCAAAAAGGAAGATATATAAAGTTAGCTCACCAACTTTTGAATTTTGAAATTCTAACAACGGCATCGTTTGCCGTACGTTTGCCGTTTCAAAGCCGTGAGAGAATTTCTTTTGCCGCGCTTAAATTAAAAAAGTTACAAGGTGGTGCGCTAACTTTACATAAAGTTAGCTCACCACCCTATGTATATATAAATATTTTTAAATTCAAACGACGACATCGTTTGCCGTACGTTTGCCGTTTCAAAGCCGTGAAAGAATTTTTTTGCCGCGCTCAATTTGAAAGAGCTACAGGGTGGTGAGCTAACTTTACAAAAGTCAAATCTCCACCCTGTATGAATTTTGAAATTCTAACAACAGCATCGTTTGCCGTACGTTTGCCGTTTCAAAGCCGTGAAAGAATTTTTTTTGCCGCGCTCAATTTGAAAGAGCTACAGGGTGGTGCGCTAACTTTACAAAAGTCAAATCTCCACCCTGTATGAATTTTGAAATTCTGACAACGGCATCGTTTGCCGTACGTTTGCCGTTTCAAAGCCGTGAAAGAATTTTTTTTGCCGCGCTCAATTTGAAAGAGCTACAGGGTGGTGCGCTAACTTTACACAAGTCAAATCTCCACCCTGTATGAATTTTGAAATTCTAACAACATCATCGTTTGCCGTACGTTTGCCGTTTCAAAGCCGTGAAAGAATTTCTTTTGCCGCGCTTAGTTTAGAAAAGTTACAGGGTGGTGCGCTAACTTTACAAAAGCCAAATCTCCACCCTGTATGAATTTTGAAATTCTAACAACGGCATCGTTTGCCGTACGTTTGCCGTTTCAAAGCCGTGAAAGAATTTTTTTTGCCGCGCTCAATTTGAAAGAGCTACAGGGTGGCGAGCTAACCTTACAAAAGTCAAATCTCCACCCTGTATGAATTTTGAAATTCTAACAACGGCATCGTTTGCCGTACGTTTACCGTTTCAAAGCCGTGAAACAATTTTTTTGTCGCGCTCAATTTGAAAGAGCTACAGGGTGAAGAGCTAACTTCATATAAAGTTGACGCACCATATATATATATATATATATATATATATATATATATATATATATATATATATATATATATATATATATATATATTATATATATATAATAATATATTTATATATATATAAATAAATATATATAAATATATATATATATATATATATATATAAATATATATATATATATATATATATATATATATATATATATATATATATATATATATATATATATATATATATATATATATATATATATATATATATATATATTATATATATATATATATATATATATATATATATATATATATATATATATATATATATATATATATATATATATATATATATATATATATATATATTTGAATTGTTGTTGCCTGTGAACAATTTTTAACTTTTTGATAATTATTAGCAATAACAGGCTTGGTGAATCTGAAAAACTCGATTTTATTAAAAAGTTGACGTTTCGCCACAACATTCGTGGCTTTTTCAAAACTTTTGAAAATAAAATCGAGGTTTTTAGATTCACCAAGCCTGTTATTGCTAATAATTATCAAAAAGTTATATATATTTATATATATATATATATAAGTAAATATATATATATAGATATATATATATATATATATATATATATATATATATATATATATATATATATATATATATATATATATATATATATATATATATATATATATATATATATATATATATATATATATATATATATATATATATATATATATATATATATATATATATATATATATATATATATATATATATATATATATATATATATATATATATATATATATATATATATATATATATATATATATATATTATATTATATAAATATATATATATATATATATATATATAACTTTTTAATAATTATTAGCAATAACAGGCTTGTTGAATCTATAAACTTCGATTTTATATTCAAAAGTTTTTAAATAGCCACGTATGTTGTTGTGAAACGTCAACTTTTTAATAAAATCGAGTTTTTCAGATTCACCAAGCCTGTTATTGCTAATAATTATCAAAAACATAAAAATTGTTCACAGGCAACAACAATTCAAATAAATATATATATATATATATATATATATAAATATATATATATATATATATATATATATATATATATATATATATATATATATATATATATATATATACAACTTTATGTGAAGTTAGCTCACCACCCTGTAGCTCTTTCAAATTGAGCGCGACAAAAAAAAATTGTTTCACGGCTTTGAAACGGCAAACGTACGGCAAACGATGCCGTTGTTAGAATTTCAAAATTCATACAGGGTGGAGGTTTGACTTTTGTAAAGTTAGCTCACCACCCTGTAGCTCTTTCAAATTGAGCGCGGCAAAAAAAATTCTTTCACGGCTTTGAAACGGCAAACGTACGGCAAACGATGCCGTTGTTAGAATTTCAAAATTCATACAGGGTGGAGATTTGACTTTTGTAAAGTTAGCGCACCACCCTGTAACTTTTTTAAACTAAGCGCGGCAGAAGAAATTCTTTCACGGCTTTGAAACGGCAAACGATGCCGTTGTTAGAATTTCAAAATTCATACAGGGTGGAGATTTGACTTTTGTAAAGTTAGCTCACCACCCTGTAGCTCTTTCAAATTGAGCGCGGCAAAAAATTCCCTCACGGCTTTGAAACGGCAAACGATGCCGTTGTTAGAATTTCAATATTCATACAGGGTGGAGATTTGACTTTTGTAAAGTTAGCTCACCACCCTGTAGCTCTTTCAAATTGAGCGCGGCAAAAAATTCCCTCACGGCTTTGAAACGGCAAACGTACGGCAAACGATGCCGTTGTAAGAATTTCAAAATTCATACAGGGTGGAGATTTGACTTTTGTAAAGTTAGCTCACCACCCTGTAGCTCTTTCAAATTGAGCGCGGCAAAAAAAATTCTTTCACGGCTTTGAAACGGCAAACGTACGGCAAACGATGCCGTTGTTTGAATTTCAAAATTCATACAGGGTGGAGATTTGACTTTTGTAAAGTTAGCGCACCACCCTGTAGTTCTTTCAAATTGAGCGCGGCAAAAAAAATTCTTTCACGGCTTTGAAACGGCAAACGTACGGCAAACGATGCCGTTGTTTGAATTTCAAAATTCATACAGGGTGGAGATTTGACTTTTGTAAAGTTAGCGCACCACCCTGTAGCTCTTTCAAATTGAGCGCGGCAAAAAAAATTGTTTCACGGCTTTGAAACGGCAAACGATGCCGTTGTTAGAATTTCAATATTCATACAGGGTGGAGATTTGACTTTTGTAAAGTTAGCGCACCACCCTGTAGCTCTTTCAAATTGAGCGCGGCAAAAAAAATTCTTTCACGGCCTTGGAACGGCAAACGTACGGCAAACGATGTCGTCGTTTGAATTTAAAAATATTTATATTTACATAGGGTGGTGAGCTAACTTTATGTAAAGTTAGCGTACCACCCTGTAACTTTTTTAATTTAAGCGCGGCAAAAGAAATTCTTTCACGGCTTTGAAACGGCAAACGTACGGCAAACGATGCCGTTGTTAGAATTACAAAATTCAAAAGTTGGTGAGCTAACTTTATGTATCTCAAAAAGGAATGTTTTATTAAATAGGGGCCGCCAAAATGTATCGTAAATCACGAATGGCTCCTCGCAGGAATCGCTACGAGCAAGAAAGCGTGCATATGGATCCATGACGTCATAACCGTCATGTGACATTCAAGGCGGTTCATTTGAAAATTTCCTGCTTCGACATTCGATTTTTTAAATAAAAAAATAAAGGCCACAAAGTGAGGCGGCCATTCGCTAATTACTCAAAATAAAAATACCAAAATTTGTATTAGGTATATACAAAAAATATGATACTTTTTAGGAACAAAAGGAAATGATGAATTAATTATATAATAATATAAAAATATAAGAAAATGAGAAATTTAAAATAATTTCTTCAATAAGTTGGAAAACTATCTAGTAACATGAGATTTTGAAAAATAATAGAAATTTTAAGGATTTATATTTCATTTATTTAAAAAGATTAAATTAACAAATTCTTAAATATAAATGAACTTTCACTAAAATCCTACATGTAAGTATGATCAACACCTGTTTGGATATTAGTAATAGCTGCAGTGGGTTCTAACAATAAAAGATGTATCATTTAGATTCGAATGGTAATGGATGCGGAATATTTTGACTTCTCTTTTTACATTTTTTAGGAAAAATCCTAGCTTGTGGTTCTATTTTTTGTTTTACATGAACATTTTTTTTTGATCAAGTTCACCCATTGAATTGTAGATGTCAATAACCTGGTCCAACTTTTTCAAAACCTGAGTAGAGTTACTCTCTGATGAATCAAACTTATGATTGAAACCAAGAATAACCTCAATTTTCGATTCAAGTAAATCTCTATTATTTTCGAAACTTGAAGTCCAAACTTGACTCTTTTGAATATTCTTTAAGGCACTACAAGACAGAACTGGCTGAGAAACAGTTACACTTGCAGTTGCAACACTAGTCCATTCACATTCAGGAATAGAATATCTCAGGCATGCATGTATTAGTTTACAAATATCACAGTTAATAACGCTGTCCGAACAGCTACATTCAAAGTTATGTAGGTAAACAAATTTTACAATTGAAACATTTTAGCTGACATTCGTCATTACATATATTTGAAAGTTTTTCAACAATATAAGTATGTTCAATATGTGTAGATGAAATAACAATCCACTGATTTAAAGTGTTTTGTTTAATCATATTTTTTGGAGTACTTTCTCCCCGGTTATGGCTATCCCTAATTTTTCAAATGTATATCAGTTTCTGTTTGGATGCAAACTTTTCTTTACATAAACCTTCATAGTTACATTCATATACTAAGTACCTCCTTATAAAAATATGATGCAGTATCCTATTATGCTTATTCAAAGCTTCGTGGAATGGGTAAATTATGTTGCATGCAATGCATTCAAACATTATTGCAATTTTACACACATATACGTGCACAAAACGTGAAGATGAAAACCAAGAACATGAAAAACAACTTTTTTCTGTTATGATTATAAACCTCGTTACGAACGGTTTATAAAATTTATACTATTAAAATTCTGTGAAAACCAACTAGGAAAACATGACATTATAAAAAGTAAACAAAACATAAATGTGGGGTTAGGTTGTTAATAATGACGTCATGGATCCATATGCAGGAATTCGGAACGGTACTGATTCCTGCGAAGAGTCATTCGTCGTAAATCTAGGAGGGTGGTAAAAATAATATAGTTTGACGTTAAAACATGCAAATCCCATGTGCATATTATAATAGGTCGCTCATGGAATGTTTTCTTTGAAGAGTGAGAGCAATTTTTTTTCATCGAGTTGAAAGTATCAGAAAATATATTATCCCAATAAAAAATGTTCAAATGTTAAAGAGATGTAGCATCCCAATTGTTCAGTATAACATGATATTCATATTTATTTGGATCTTTATTGAATATAGCAAAGTACTTTTCTGAAGCATCGATATTGGTAATCATTCAATATCAAATGCATGGATGATATATTTTCCGTATATCGACTTGGTAGACGGAATTCGAGAATCAGATATTGAAACAAGAATTTTATAGGTAGGTAACACATTATTTTGTTTCGAAGTTTTAAAAATTCTGTTAAAAAATATACAGTAAAATTAAACTTCGAATTTACAATTGGTAAATGCATTAAAGTACCAAAGTTTAATGTTTGAACGATATTGCATTTAACTTGTAAAATCCATGTTGTTTCATAAGTTTTCAAGTTACTATACTAGATGGCCAAGATGATTCGTATCGAAAATATTCCAAAACTTGTTGATATTTTGTTGAATGTGTATTGATTTTCTACTCATTAATTGAAATAGATGAAAAATAGTTATTCGGAGAAAGTTTCGAATTTTTAGTTGTAAATTCTTGAATCTGAGATACATATGAAAATTTTTGAAAACAAATCAAAAAATTGAAAGTATTAGTTTCTTTTTCATAAATTATATATATATATATATATATATATATATATATATATATATATATGTATGAATATATATATATATATATATATATATATATATATATATATATATATATATATATATATATATATATATATATATATATATATATATATATATGCAGGGTGACCCAGAGCTACGTAATCGGACCATAATTTTTTTGTTATTGAAGATTTCGATATGAAATTTTCAGGGCAAATATGATCTGACTAAGCCTATTCTTCAAAATTATTTTGAAGAAAATTGCAATTTTGGTTTTGCCGGAAGTGATATCAACTTTGTTATTTCAAATGGAATACCCAGTATGTCTTTTGACTTTCGAGTTTCTTATGTAATTTATAATAAAATTGTCAAACCACTCTTTATTCCTAAAATGAACTGTTTTCGAGTTATTAATTTTTTTCGTAAAATTTTGACAGTTGCGTCTCCAACAAAAATAGGCTATTACTTCTTTGTTAGTAAGTATAATGGTATGCGGTTTGGATTTTTATAACCTTAAAACATTGTTTCATTTATTCCTTGTCAAAATTTTCCATATTTCTAACTAATTACTTGAAAAATTCTAGGGTGAAATTGGCAAATTTTAAACGCTAATAACTTTCTTATTTCTAATGGAATGCTATGTATATTACCTTTCGATTTGTATATTTATACCTAAAGTTAATAATAACAAAGATATTTCACAATTTTGTAATAATTCATAATAACAATACACCTGAGAAATCGAATGGCGAGTTATTTTGACGTTTCCATGGATACCAATTACAAAAATTGTTTACCTTTTCTGTTCATTAGGTTTGTAGCACCTAACGCTGATATCCGAAAAGATATTGAAAAAATAGTAATTCTAAGACGTTAATATTCGATAATTATTGTTGTTTATAAACAACATATGTTTCTGTAGACTGATGACAATTTGCAATGTCAAGTTTGACATTATCTTTTTGGTCAAAAGGAGTACATTCACATATTCCAACAGTTACTCCAAATAATACATTTAACGTAATACAGAAAGAAATCAATGCTTATCAATAACTGAATCACAAAACGTTGTTGAATCAGAATAAGAATATTTTTGATGATAAATTCTAATAGCTAGCAGAACATTTCGATCCGCATCTCCAATACAGTAAACCATATTTATCATTTCTTGTCGCGTAAAATCCATTTGATTAACTGAACAAATACTAGAAAAGGTGACACAATTAGATTTAGAATAATTTTTGTTATTGGTATCCATGGATACGTCAAAATAACTCGCAGAGTTAACAGACGATTTCTCAGGTGTATTGATATATAAATTATAAAAAAATTGTGAAATATCTTTGTTATTATTAACTTTAGGTATATAGAATGGTTATGCAAATCGAAAGGTAATTTAATAGCAAATTTAATAATGCAAAAATATACATAGCATTCTATTAGAAATAAGAAAGTTATTGATGTTTAAAATTTGCCAACTTCACCCTAGATTTTTTCAAGTAATTAGTTTGAAATATGGAAAATTTTGACAAGGAATAAATGAAACAATGTTTTAGGGTTACAAAAATCCAAACCGCATACCAATAGACCTACTAACAAAGAAGTTAGAGCCTATTTTTGTTGAAGACGCAACTGTCAAAATTTTACGAAAAAAATGAATAACTCGAAAACTGTTCATTTTAGGTATGAAGAGTATAATGACAATTTTATTATAAATTACATAAGAAATTCAAAAATCAAAAGATATACAGGGTATTCTATTTGAAATAACAAAGTTGATATCACTTCCGGCAAAACCAAGAGTGCAATTTTCTTCAGAATAATTTTGAAAAATAGACTTAGTATATTTGCTCTGAAAATTTCATATCGATACTTCAATGACAAAAAAATTATGGACCGATTACGTAGCTCGGGGTATATATATATATATATATATATATATATATATATATATATATATATATATATATATATATATATATATATATATATATATATATATATATATATATATATATATATATATTTATATATATATATATATATATATATATATATATATATATATATATATATATATATATATATCTATATATATATATATATATATATATATATATATATATATATATATATATATATATATATATATATATATATATATATATATAGATATATATATATATAGGGTGCCCCACCGGGAAAGAACGCGATCTGTATATGGAAAACTACACATAGGAAAATTTCGAAAATTTGACAGTATACTAAAGTCGATAGGGGCAACTCGACTAGAATATTTTCAAGATGATGGCACTTCCGCTTATACCGAAAGTAGATACCAACTTGCTTATTTCAAATTGGACACCCCATATATTATTACATTTCTAGATTCTACGCAAGATTTTAGGTAGATTTTTTGTATTATGTCCTATACCTAAGTATAAGCATTTTTGACATATTTAGGTTTTTATGTCAAAAATGACGATTGCAAGCTCTAATATAATAATTATCAATGTTTTCTATAAGGAAGCCCTTTTTACTTACTGTGGGTTGAATTGCTTGTTGGAAAGGACATAATTTCATAGACTTTGTATAATATTTGTATAACTAATCATACAGAGTGTTCAAAAAGTAAGATCTAAAATGAGTTTGTGAAAACTGACAAAAATCAATTGTTTCAAATGGAAACCCCCCTATTTCTTATTTTGTAGTATTTAGCATTTAAAAATAAGGTAATTTTGTATAAGGTTATCTATACCTAAAATTTTAAGTTCTCGAAATATTGCCAATTTAATATTTTCTATGGCGATTTAATCGTTAAACAATTAGATCTAGGATAGCCACGATCGTATTTGACATTTCAAATCATCGTTATTATGTCATCCCGGTTAAATTACGCAAACGAAAATTATTTAAACTTATATATTATTTATGGAAAATGTGATAAAGTTATTTCAAGAACATGTGATCAGACGTGCCACCCATGAACAATTGCTGCTTAGATGCGAAAAATGTTTAGAAGTTCAAGGACACCAATTCGAAAATTTACTTTGGTAATTTTTTTAACATTTCAATTTCCAATTTCGATATCAATATTTTCATATTCAATAACTAGTTTATTTCTGTATACTTTTCATTTGCGTATCTAAATTTATTCAAGCTTTCTATAATTCTTCTAATAGTATATTGTGATGATTTTGGTTTTGAGGATATCGTGTCACAAATGTATCACATGTTCAAAATAGAATAATTTTCTTGTGACCGAAGTAGCATGAATTCAAAGAATTCCATTCTTCTTGGAAAATCAGTTTCATTTAAATGCTGCACTAATGAAAATATGGATAGCATAGGGATGATATTTGTGTTTCCTTAAAATTCTTAGAACTGACGATTTAGATAAGTCTGATTCTAATGCTCCCTGCCTTGAAGATTTTTTTGTATATGCTTACAACAAAAAAATAGGGTATCAACAATAGAAATAGGGATCAGTGAAACAAATTATGGAATATGTTAGTAAATGGTAGAAATCAGGATGATTTTATATTCAAGCCGAGAAATCAACGAAGTTTTCCGTAGTATTGATCTTTTGAGATATCTGTTCAAATAAAATAGCGAATACAGTTCAGACAGTATCGGTTATTGTAAAAAAGACTGAAAGTTTAGAAAATGAAGATTTAAGTACCTACCTACTAGTTCTAATTAAGGTCCAAAGTTTATTAATCAAAAGAAAACCATTAAATAAGTCTCGAAAAAAACTAACAATGAAAATATATCGGAAAATAACTTATATTTTATAACACGTAATAAGTGAAAGTTATTCGAGGTAACGCCAAATTACGTGAGATTGAATGTTTAAAGGGAAGATATAAGGATTAGATGTACCGCGTTTTGTTAGTAACGAGACACTTTTTTTGTGTCGTTGCAAGCGAAGATTTTAGGCATGCAGTCTACGAGACTACGAACTCCATGTGAACAAATAATGTATCAAAATAGGAGGCTGCTCGTGTTGTCCATGTACTGAAGCGGAATCGGAATAAGAGGACAGTTTCGAAACTAAAAAGTAGAGTACTCACTCACTCAGGTTGTTCAAGTATAAATAACTGAAATAGAGTAAATAATATATCAGTATTAATAATTCACGTAAAAATTTGAAGGTTAGTATTTACTGGCTTACTTCACGTATAGGTATTTATGATGCTGTTTTCAGATTTTATGTTGGATAATATCAGGAATCCCTTTTCATTGAGTGTTGACAGTATATTATTCTATATTCTACCATCAGTATATCTTGTAAATACAAACTGTAACCTATTATTTAAGAATTGGTAGATGCACTGTTAATAGAGAAGTATGAAACAACAAACCAAGAACCAACCATAATATAATATGTTCATTTATAAGAATACCTACTCATTTAAAAAAGAGTTATTTTCAAATTCAACGATCGCCAAAATTTTACCATGTAGGTAATAAGAAATTTGCTTCAAAATTGTTTCGGGTTGCTAATCCATCATCTAAAGTTTCTTTGAAATTTGAGAAAAATTGATAAATTAATTTTACACTGTCCCCAAATTCTAACATAGATATCCACTATATGCGAATTTTTGCTGTCACGAAATGCTCAATATAAATAATATTGTAATGTCTTCAAATACCTTTACATTTTCATATCCAATATGAATTAGCTTACACTAACAAAAATCGCTATAGATTTCATATATCTATATATTGTAATGCATTTGTACATATATATATATATATATATATAAATATATTCGGTTGTAGCGTTCTTGATTGGCAGCAGACAAATGACTTTTCATAAAAATCTTTAGGTATTTGAGATGTAAGAAGTATAGGTTGATTACACAAAACCTTACATTCTTAAGCGTGTCTGGAGAATAAGAAAATGGGACATCAAAAATAGAAATTATGCGCATTGAGAAAAATTGAGAAATAACTTAGAGAATGGTATGAATCAGGAAATTTTAAATTCAAGCCGAGAATTTGATACACCTGGGAATTACATAGAAATAATTACATAAGTATTTTTGCTTTATCTCGGTGGACCTACAGTTTAACGCCGGTTCCGGCCATTGGACTTGTAACTTGGTACATTTCCCATCATATAAATCATATTTTAACCTACTCAAGGGACACACACAAACATCCATTCCTATTCTGGGATTCGAACCCGGCCCTAACAGATGGTCACTCTACCATCTGTTCCACAGAAGGTGTGTACATAATTATTTTTGACAACAAAAGAGACACATGTACTTTGCACATGAATTCATTTGCTTGAAAATGTAGTAGTTCTACGAAACTGGAGTCGCAACCAAAATAAATATACTGATGAGAAATAAAGTATATGTGTCTCTTTTATAGTCAAAATGTATTATTACGAAGTAACGGACGAATCCATCCCATACATAAATATTTTTTATAAATCGTTGCTGCAAAACTTTTATTTGTGCAACCTATTGCAATTCACACATGAAATTTAACGATTTTAAAAGTAGTTTCCAAAGTCATTAAAATTATGTTAGCCACTTTTAAGAACAATATAGTTATTCTTAACTGGAATTCAAATATTCACTGATTACAAAAAGCTTTTAGGTACCATCGAGAAATAATATATAGATAAATATAATATATGAATATAATAGTATATAGATATTGTCCAAATTTGCTCAGTGCTCAAATCGACCTCGAGTAATATGCTCTGTCCTCGAATATGCACATTATTGTAGTATGAAATTAATTTTATACTATCCCAAATTTTTGTATAGATATCCAGTAGATGCCTTTCGTTATAAACTGTGCGAGAATGCTCATATTGACGCTCAGTATAGTGTATTCTGTAACAAGGTTAGAATGAAAATTCGATGCGAGTGGAAAACCACGAGCATCACGAATTTTCATTCTAACCGAGTAGCTGACTATACTTTCTCCACGATCAAAAATTTTGAATATATATTTTTTATTCATGCTACTTATTATATTTCGAATGAAAACGTGACAGCAATAATTTTGACACTTACTCAAATTTGCCACTACGATGACAATCAACTGCGTCAAGGCTAATGTTATTATTGCTAGCCAATGTGAGAATATTATTCTATTACAAGGGAGAGAAAGCAAATACATTTAAATTGCATGGGGGCAGAGGTGAATATTTCTTCAAACCCAAGAGAGAGAATTCCAGCATTCTGTAATCAAATTTGATATCAGAATTGGCGAATTCTGTGATGATCGTGGAGAAAGAATATTTTCATACTTTTTCCAAATATTCATTTTTATACCCAATATGTACTTAACACTTGAAGAAAAGACTACGTAGTTTCTCCACAGAAAGTCTGGATCATCACTGGCAGAGTAAAACAGTCAGATTTAAAAAAAAACTGTAACCCTACGTTTGCTAATTTAAAAATTAGAATTTGTGATGTATCTATCACAAACTAGGTGACAATGCGGAATCAGCACAGTGTTTCAAAACACCTGGCATAAAGATGAGCGTTTATAAAACCGGTAATAATATAGATTAAACACAATTGCTTTCTATTAGCTATCACAAATATAAAATTTGGCATTGTGTTTCATTTTGATCAAACTATCAAGTAGTAACAGCTTAGTTAATTTTTTCAAAAATGTTATTAATCCAAGAATCTATTTCATTTAATGGACTAATCAAGAATATTACAGACTAACCAAATAACCAGTAAACTTCTGTAATATAGGTAACAAAAAATCAATTTAAGTACATCTTAGAATCTACTTTGTAGGTACTTATAAAAATAGCAAATATCGGCAGTTGAAAAAACCAAAGAATTTGAAATTGGTACTTTTCGGCACTACTTTGGAAAAGTATCACTTTCCACTAAAACGAAAATGTGCACGTTTCCTCAAGCTCGAAAAAAAAAACAAAAAAGCTGGGTAACATCATTGGTATTAAGTTTATCCCGACGATTCTAAACTTTTTTGTTGCTTATTATCAGGGCTTCACATAAATTTCAATGCCTCTTGTTATTTCAGAGTAAATAGACACATACCTAGATACCTACACAAAAAATTTTGTTTTGAAATTGAATAATTCAAATTGAGGTCTGTAATAGTATAAATCTATGTTTGCATTTACAATTAGCCTAGATGATTAAGATGAACTGAAATTCGGTAGGTACATCTGAATTTACAATTATAACCAGTGTCGATTCAATTTTTCAAGATGAACTACGGTATAATAACTGTACAAAATACAATGCAATGTATGGAATGTGTTGCGTCGTAAAAGAGATCTGATTTATATCCTATATTTTTATGTTTTCTTTATTTTCTATTTTCCTATTGCAAAAATTTCTGTCGGAGTATTAGTCCACAATCAATGCCGTTCTATTTCATATTTTATTGTTTTATATTTATCTTTATTGTATTCATTGTAACATCATATTTATTACCAGAGGACAATGCCAGAAATCGGATAACTAGCACGTTCTCTAGAACCTTTCTCAGAAGACAGACAAAGACAACGGCAAACCTGGATTTTCCAATACTTACAATAAGTCGTTTCAATATAACTCTGGCATATTTAACCAAGTACGGACACTTATCGGTTTCTAGCTTTTACAGTCTTCAGGGTGTTTACCTGGCTTCAGGATGGGAATGACGATAGATATTTTTCAGATGGTTCCGTTTATTATGTACAGGGTGAGCAAATTTCTATGTTTTGTACGGGGTATCTCGGTAACTATAGTAGATACAAAAAAAATTGTTTTCGAGTTATAAACAAAAGTTCGGTTCATAACTTTATAAAGAAATAAAAAAAAACTAACTTTTCTCAGGTTGAAATAAAAATCTATTGAGTAAACGCGTTTCGTCATAACATTGACTTCATCTCGTACTAAACTATGGTATTACAAACAATCTGTTTATATGAAAATTTAATATAACAGAGGGGTTCCTAGAGAAACTAAATAACAATAAGCAATTCATTCAGAACTATTAGTAGGTACATTGAACAGATTAAGGAGAGGAGAAGGGTTTAATTCAATCTGGTCGTTAACTAGGTTTCCGGAATTTTTATATTTATTGATTCCCAACAGTTGGTTTTATGGATACTATTTTCTAATTGTAATATATTATAATTGTGATTAAAGGAATGATTTTCTTGAATAAGATGGCACGCATAATTAGAGTCAGTTTTCTGCTTAATATAGCTACTTTGGTGTTCGTGTATTCGAGTTTTGCAATTTCTAATTTTACGTCCTATATAGAATTTTTCACAATCGTTACAGTCGAGTCTATAAACACTAGTACTTTGATCTCTATGAATTTTTAATCAATTTTCCAATGCTATTCTTGGTTTTATATGAAATTTCGAAATTTTGTCAATGAAAAAACCTTCCGAAAACAGGTTTTCGGAAGGTTTGCCCAAGTATGTTAAACTGTTAAATACTCTACTTCCATCGGGTATAAGTGGGTGAATTTCTGAAATTGCCATTTTGTATTTTTTCCTCTGAATGAGGCTGTAAAGTAAATGTTTTCTTTATTGAACTAAACAAATGTTTACATTGTTATGTAGTTCTTCCTATAACTAAATTAAGTTTTAATTATAATAAACCTTATTATCTAATATCTAAATTACATGTTTATAGTAAGATATACAAGTGAGACAATTATGTTTCAACAAGAGTAACATCAAACAAAGTGTTTTTGAATTTCCTGTTTAAAGCTTTTACACTTGAGATCTTTTAACCTATCTGGTAGGATATTATATGTCGATGTACCATTATGAAAAATTGAGTTTAATCCAAATCTGTTCTTTGATTGGATAAGGTTAACGTTATTGTGACCACGAGTCATATGACTATGTACTTGATTTCTTTTTTCAAATATTGTTGAAGTATGTCTTGCTTTGTTGAGAGATTGATTAATAAATGTGCATATTTGTATTCTATACATGTTTTCCAATGATTTAATATTATACCTTTTATATAACAACTCTGTCGAGAATCTAACTGGCAATGAATATAAATTCTTTATAGCTCGATTTTGCAGTGTCATAAGTGGCTTAATACACTTTTTACTAGTTGGAAACCATACTGCGGCTAAATATTGAAGATGACTGTGAACAAGTGAAAAGTACAGCGGCCTTATAAGTGATTTAGGCATATAGTAGCCGAGTCTCCTCAAAATACCAACAGGAGCTCTTACTTTTTCTCTTAGATGTTCAATGTGACTTTTCCAGGAAAAAGTTTCATCCAAATTTAAACCTAAATATTTAATTGTTTTATTGTACTTAAGATAATCATTACCAATCTTTAGTGGTTCGCTCTGATTTAGCTTTTTACTAGATACAAACATATAGTTTGATTTTGCGACATTAAGACTTAGCTTATGAGAATTGAGCCAGTATCTAATAGATTCCAAATCACTCATTATTTGAGTTTTTAGAGTTTCCACAGATAGATTAGCATAAACCAAAAGAGTGTCATCTGCATATAACCTTAGAGAGGCAAAAAGTTTTAGTTCAGAAATAGAGTTAATATATATAAGAAAAAGTGTTGGACCCAGAATAGAGCCTTGGGGTACGCCACAGGTTATATACTTCTGAGAACTCCTCTGGCCGTCCATTACCACAAATTGTTTTCGTTTTCCTAAATGACTTATTATCCATTGATAAGTTTTTTGAGCTAAACCTAGCTTTTTTAGTTTTAAAAGAAGTATCCTATGATTAACTGTGTCAAACGCCTTTCGAAGGTCCAGAGACACAATAGCTACTTTGTTCTTTGAATTAATATTTTTCTGTATATCACTTACTAGATCTATGGTAGCTGATGTAATATCGCTTAAACCCCGAAAGCCATATTGACCTGGATATAAAAAATTTATTCCATTAAGAAAACTTGTAATCTGAGAGTTTGCAATTTTTTCCATAATTTTTGATAGAACCGGTAAAACACTTAATGGCCTATAATTATTTTGACTCTCTTTATCACCTGATTTAAATAAAGGAGATACTTTTGCTACCTTCATATTTGCTGGCACAACACCTTGCTCAAATGACTGATTAAACAATCTGCACAACACCTGACTCAACTCAGAACTACACTGCTTTACACTTTTCACTTCAACATCATCAAATCCAGATGCCTTATTTGGGTCAAGATCACCAATGATTTTTAAAATTTCTGTGGCACTTGTGGCTTCCAGCGACCAGTGTTTACTTGTTGACATTTCATTATTTAAATCCAATGGTACCGATGGAATTTTTGATTCTAACGAGGCTGCTATATCAATGAAATAATCATTCATCTTTTCAGATATAATTTTTTTGTTTGTAATTTTTCTATTATCTACTTTAAGTGAAGTGATTGTCCTATCAGAAACACAGCAGTCACTATTTGAAATTATTTTATTAATTAATTTCCATTCTTTTCTTGGGTTGCCTTTGACTTTATTTAGCTCGTTTTCGTAATATTTTTTTTTTGCCTTGGAAATAACTTTATTTAAATTTTGTTTAGTCTGTATGTGTTTTTCCTTTAAGTATGTGTTTTCTGGATACAACCTGGCTTTATTATAATAATAATTATTATTTTTAATGGGCTGTCGGACATCTGGAGTAAACCATGGTTTGTCATTTCGTATTTAAATAGTTTTTTTTATATATTTGGTGTTCCTTGTAAAACATTCAACTATCTGTTCATAGTTGTCATCAACACTTTTACCAGAGTCATATGTCCTATTTAGTTCACTTAAATTCATTTTAATCTTTTGTATGTCAACGTGTTTTTTTAAAGTACGAATGGTATTTTTGCTTAGAGATATTTTTTCTAGATACAAGAATTGCATGTCATGATCACTAACATCTGATTCCAAAATAATTAGTTCACCGTGGACATCAAAAACGTTTGTCAAAACATGATCAATCAAACTTTTGGACTTCCTAGTAGGAATAATTTGATTACATAAATTAAATCCGTTTGAAAGACAGAGGTCCTTGTATCTTGTACAATCATTAGATTTTAATAGCAGATCTATATTTAGATCTCCAAATAGGAAAACTTTTGTTTTTCCATAGATTGAAATTCTTTTTCCAAGACTTCCAAAGTAGTATTAAAGTTATTTCTTTTTTTTGATGGATTATAAATGGCTGCTATGTGTGTGTCAGTTCCTTCTAAATATATTTGAAGGTATGTTATATGGTTTAGTTCATAGTTTTTTACTACTTTAAAACTAAGACCTTCTTTGCAGAATATTGCACAGCCTCCACCTGCTTTTGCTCGAGAGGCATATGACACTTTATAGTTAGGCAGATTATAATATTTAATTTCTTTGGACTTGACCCAGGTTTCAGTAACCACTATTATATGAATTTCATAGCTTATGTTTGCTACATGTGCTTCAATTATATCTAGTTTATTCTTTATAGACTGAGCATTCAGGTACAAAATATTAAGTTTTTGTGATTGGTTGCCTTTAGAACGAGACCAGGTTTCCAAATCACATCGTGTAATTTTAATCTGTGCCGTAAGACTGTCTATTTGGAGGATTAGAATTTTTTAATTTCTCAATTTGTTCACAATTTAATATTTTAATAATTTTTGAAGTATCCGTTTTCCTGCAAAATATTAAACCATTTTTCACCCAAACATATTTGTAGTCCTGGTATTTTAGCATTCTTGCTTTATTATGTAGTAATCTTATATCCTTTGGCAGGTCCTCATTGACATAAATATTTCGTTTATCGCCTGGTAATCCTATTGCAGTAGATAAAATTTTACCCGTATCCTTTCTGATTTGTAAAATCTCACCTTTTTTTATTTCTGAAGACAATTTAATAAGTATTGGTTTTGATTCCTTGCGACTTGGTAACGTTGTCACAGAGTAGTCCTCTTTTTGATATTGAGGTTTAAGTACTGAAATAGCTTTTCAACACATTCCGAGTCTCTAAGACCCTCGGTTTGCAGGTCCATTACCACTAAATTTTTGTTTCGGTCTTCAAGTTGGGACCTTTGGCCCTCTTTTGGTCTTTCAACTTCCACCTGAAGGTGAGAGACTTTTATCATGAGTGCTTCTTGATCTTTTTTTATTTTCTTGTTTTCTGCAGTAGCTATTTTAAGAGATGATTTAAGTTCCTCCAATATACTGTTGGAAAATTGAAGTGCTTCCTCCAGTTTTACGAATTTGTCTTCAAACATATTTTTCATTTGGCGAAATTCTATGTTAGAATCGCCCAGCTCTGATTTTTTGCGTATTGTAACATTTTCCAAACTTCTTTTTCTATTATTTTTCTTCTTTTGCCCTGCGCGATCCTCCTCAGCTTCAGAACTGCCACTGTCTTCTGGGTAAGATAAACTTTTCCTGGTATGCTGGAGGCTGCTCAGTCGGTGGTTAACCTCACTCTTACATCCTGGACAAAAATAAGAAGTTTTACCATTTTCTAAACTAGGCAGGTCTTCCTTCTTTAAGTCGGTAAGATGTAACCAAATGCCGCATTTAGCACTGCATTCTATTTTGTAACCACTTTTTCCAATATTCTTTGAACATATATTACAAATCAATGTTGCCATGTTGCACACCAGGTATGATGATCAACCACAATAAGCAACAAAACACATCAGTGATGTCCGGAAGCGTATGGACTCCTTTATTTATTTCGAGTTTCTTGAAATTTATTTACCAGAAATCTCTTATCAGTATCCAGACATCTGGATTACATTTTTTTGTAACTCATTAAATTTCACGATTTATCATTATTCACCAATTAAGATTAACTTAATTTCCAATTTTCTAAAAACACCTTCACTATTACTTTGTATTTGTTGTTCAAACAGAAAGTCAGAGTTTCAAGCTTCACTTTAGTACCACTTATAGTTCACTCTGTTAGGTTTTTACCGCTTTAATAAGCTGAAATATACGGACCCGATCTGCAATTGCACTGTATCGTTTGTTAATAATATTGAGTGAATAACCATTATTTACTGCCATTTGTTCAATTATATGCAATTCCTTTCGAAAATTAGCTTCGGACAACAGAATTTTGAAAAGTCTATGAATCATACTATGATAAGCGGCTAATTTATGTGAAAAAGAGTGTAGTGATGTGTTATGAATTGTAATATCTGTATGAGATGGTTTATGAAAAATTGAAAATTCGTGTTTGTTGCTTTTTCTGGTAATAGTTGAATCTAAGTAATTGATAGAATTATTCATTTCACTTTCTAGAGAAAATTTAATACGGGGGTGTAAGGAATTAATATGAGTAATGAAATTATCCAATTGTCTATCTGTACCAGTATAGCAAACAATGACGTCATCAACGTATCTATACCAATAAAGAAAGTATTTACTGCTGAAGTGGTTCATAATAGTTTTTTCTAAATTATCCATAAAGATTTCTGATAACAAAGGGCTTAAGGGATTTCCCATGATCAAACCTTCCTTATTACTATAACACACGTTGTTGAAACTGAAATAATTTTGTTCTAAACAAATTTCCAGTAAATGAGTAATATCTGACTGTATTAGTGGATGAACATTATTAGAAATAAAAAAAGTTTTGTTTAAATTTACAGTTTCATTAGGCGGAGTGCTAGGAAACAGATTGTTCACATCTAAAGAAAAAGATTCAACTAAGACTCTGCAAAATGAAAGTAACAAAATGTTTAAAACATGGGAACAAAAAATTTCATTTCTCCAGAAACATCAAAATAATTAATTCGACACAACAGCCTTTCACCTAAATTTTATGGTCTTCCTAAAATACATGAAGAAAACATACTATTAAGACCTATTGTCTCTTATATTCAATCACCTCTATATAATCTTTCTAAATTTCTTTCTTCAACATTAAAAAATATAGTAAATCAAAATCCTTATTATATCAAAAATTCTCTCGATCTAGTAGACCATCTTAAAACTTTAAAACTACCTAACAATTACAAATTCTTTTCATTAGATGTTGTTTCTCTTTATACCAATATTCCAAATTCTGTGGTTCCAATAATAATTAATGATAAATGGAATATTATCAAAAATTATACAAATATTCCTAAACCCGATTTTATAGAAGCAATTCAATTTGCACTTGGTACAAACTATTTTCAATATGAAAATAACTTCTACCAACAAATTGATGGTGTAGCAATGGGAAGTCCTATTTCCAGTTTTATAGCTCAATTAGTTTTTGAATATTTAGAAGAAAATGTATTAAATAATTCGAATGAAGAAATTATAACTTTTAAAAGGTATGTTAATGATTGCCTTATAATAATATCAGAAGATTTTATTGATGATATTCTTAAAAAATTCAACGATTTTATTATAAATTGCAATTTACTATAGAAAAAGAAACAAACAATATATTAAATTTCCTTGATATTACTCTCATACACAAAAACAATAAAGTAATCATAAAATAGCATAGAAAAGAAATTTTTTCACAAAGAACATTGAACTACAACAGTACACATCATTTGTCACAAAAGAAGAGTTAACTATGGGATATATAGAAAAAGCACTTAAACTTACTTCACCTACACAAAGACATGAAACATCACAAGATGTCCATGAATTACTCATAAAAAACAACTACCCAATAAAGATTATACAGAAAATCATTAAAAATAGAATTCATAAACTTTGCAAAAAATATCAACAAAAAATATATTCCTTTTCCATATACTCCTCAATTAAGTAATAAAATATCACATATTTTAAATCCACACGATATTAAAGTAGCCCCACACTGCACAAAATCAAATAAAACAAATATATTCTAAATTAAAAAGTAAAACACCTCAAATCTCATGTTGTTTATAGTATACCCTGTAATAATTGTAATAAATCATACATAGGACAAACTTTTCAAAATACCAAAACACAAACCACAGCCCTAATCAAACATAAAAACAATCATAGTTTCAACTTTAATAGCACAAAAATATTAGAAATAGAGAAAGATAAAAAACGCAGAGAAAGTTTAGAAACGTTTCATATTCAAAAAAATTTAAATAATGTCGTAAATGACAAAACAGATATAAAACATTTAAGTTCAATATACGCAGATTTAATTCTTTAATTTTTTCTAAGAAACAACATAAATCAAAACAAAATAATTCAACAAACAAAATCTAACCATAAAAACTCATCTTCTTAGACAGAATCTAAACATCTAGAATTTTCAATTTTTCTAAAAAGAAAGTATAGTTTAGAACATTTGATCTCCAAAATTAGTAATGTCTTTCTAAAGACAAATCCAACAATCAAATATTTTAATCCTATTTTGTACATTTCGTGGGTGAAGGTTTCTGTGGTTCCCTTCCCATCTAATATCAACAGACCTGACTGTTAATATTGGACTAAATAGCACGTAATTAATAACTGAAAAACGCCACAGCCGTAATGAAAATTTTTGTAACATTACGTGGGTAAAGGTTTCTGTGGTTTCCCTTACCATCTAATAATAACAGATTTGAATGTTAATATTGGACTGAATAGCACGTAATAAATAACAGAGAAAAATTTTGATGAAACATAGTCTTTTTTACCTATTCCAATTTTTGAAATGAAATATATATATATATATATATATATATATATATATATATATATATATATATATATATATATATATATATATATATATATTGAAATGGTAGCAAATCTGCAAATGTATATAGGTATTTTTAAAAACAACTTAAAATTATATAGAGCATATTTGTAATATATGCATCTACAATTCGGTAAGTGAATATTTTGATGTTATAAAGTTATTCAAGATAATGAATGATTGAAATGCAAGTATAGGTGAGATATGCAAAGACTATTACTTTGTTTGAGCAGATTGAGCTAAGAACTGAATAGATTTGCGCTTACGGGTGGGAAAGAATTATTGCAGGTACCTAAATAGACAAGAGGAACATATTTAAAGAAGGGCTAATAGAAGTGGATTTCCCAAATTGGTACAATAAAATGTTCTCAGCAAAATCATTGTGCTATTTTCTTCAAAATAATTTTGTAAAATAGACCTAGTCAGATCATAATTGCCCTGAAACTTTCATATCGATATCTTCAATGACAAAAAAATTATTAACCGATTACGAAGCTCTGGGTCACCCTGTGTTTATATAATTATATATATATATATATATATATATATATATATATATATATATATATATATATATATATTTATATATACATTCATTTGGATTGTCGTTCACACGAGCTGGAACTTACCACAGCCAAAGAAAAGAAAACAAAACGATCCTTAGTGAGACTCTTGATGAAACTCTTGTAAAAGGCTCCAAAAATAGAGCCGAAACGTCGAGTAAATTGAATCCAACTTTATTAGTCATTAAATATCTGTTATACCACGAAAAATCCCAACTATATATATATATATATATATATATATATATATATATATATATATATATATAAAATAAATATATATATATATATATATATATATATATATATATATATATATATATATATATATATATATATATATATATATATATATATATATATATATATATACCTATATAATATATATATATATATATATATATTGAAATCAATTTTTCATAAACTATCTCATACAGATATAACAATTCATAACACATCACTACACCCTTTTTCACATAAGTTAGCCGCTTATCATAGTATGATTCATAGGCTTCTCAAAATTCCGTTGTCCGAAGCTTATTTCCGAAAGGAATTGAATATAATTAAACAAATGGCAGTAAACAATGGTTATTCACCCAATATGATTGACAGTCTCATTCAGAGGAAAAAATACAAAATGTCAATTTCAGAAGTTTACCCACATATATCCGAGAAAAATACAGTCTATAACAGTTTAACATACTTGGGCAATCCTTCCGAAAACCTGAAATTGTTTCTTCATAAACAAAATTTCAAAGTTTCATATAAAACCAACAATAACTTTGGAAAATTTATTAAAAACAACAAATCAAAAATCCATAGAGATGAACGTACGGGTGTTTATAGACTCAACTGTAACGATTGTGAAAAATTCTATATAGGACGTACAATTAGAAATTTCAAAACTCGAATACACGAACATCAACGTAGCTATACTAAGCAGAAAACGGACTCTAATTATGCGTGTCATCTTATTCAAGAAAACCATACCTTCAATCGCAATTATAATATATTACAGTTAGAAAATAGTCTCCACAAAATCAACTGTTGGGAATCCCTATGCATCAATAAATATAAAAATTCCGGAAACCTAGTTAACGACCAGATTGAATTAAACCCTTCTCCTCTCCTTAATCTGTTCAGTGTACCTACAAATAGCTCTGAATGAATTGCTTATTGTTATTTAGTTTCTCTAAGAGCCCCCCTGTGTTCAATTTTTCGTTTAAATAGATTGTTTTGTGATACCATAATTTATTGCCGTATATAGGTACGGCAATAAAAGAGAGCTTTAAAATCAAGAGCTCAGAGAATTGACAAACTACGATCCAGAAGAGGACGCACAAAGTGTCTACGAGAGTCTATTACAAAAGACCCAGAGATCAACTTGACTAATAATTATTTTATTTTCAGGTACTTCCATGCATAAGCTGTACCTAGATTTCTTCGGAAATTACTAAGGCGAGTAATGGAATCCTCTCCATCCTTCACCCCATCCTTCCCAACTCACATTTTCCATTTCTCCTTACTTTTTTAATGCGCCGCGACGCAGAGAGACATACATACACTTGGGTCTTGAAATATAGACACAAGGAAGAGGTTCTAGTGCTGACCGCAGCACGTGGGTCCTAATCCAAGTGCGAGACAACTATTGAATCCCACACAGGTCGGGTTAGCAACCGGTATCGCTTTTGAAGTTTTCACCTCGATAAAAAAAAAATTTAAAAAAAACCATAATTTAGTACGAGATGAAGTCAATGTTATGACGAAACGTGTTTAATCATTAAATTTTATTTAAACCTGTGAAAAATTAGTTTTTTGTTTCTTTATGAAGTTATGAATATAAGTGGCATTTCAAGTTATTACTAATAACATAAAAGTGCACTCAATACGCAGAACATGTGGTTTTTCAACAAGTGTTTAAAAAATCAAGTGTTCCCTAAATATATGAAATTGAAAACTAACAACAACAGTATTCCGGCCGCTAAAGCAATAATACAAGGACAGATGAAATGGTTCAAAGAAGAAATGAAACAACTATACAGAAAACGCAATACTTCTTATGTCTTTATTAAGGTAATTCATTCAGAGTTATTATATAGTATACACCCCTTTGAAATTGATATTTTAGATTTTGAAATTAGGTATAAAATCAATAGAATCATCCATAAAAAGTTTTGCAAACAAAAACAGAAATTAAAAAATCTTATAAACCAGAAACCAATTATCAAAAGAACAGTCCAAATTCACAGACAAGTTTTACGATCGTTTAATTAATTTATCAAATACGAATTTTTTAGAAGAGGAATTACATTTGTTACAGAAATGTTTTAAACATAATATTCAGACTGCTTATTGCTTTCCGAAATGTGAGTAACTAGGAGTAGAATCCGAAATAAATCTCAAAAACGCAAGTTCTTCATTAAAACATCAAGCTGCTAATATTATAAAGAAACAATCTCAAGGTTTTAAATATAATCATTCAGAAACTACTATTATAAAATCAATCAAAAATAAATCGGAATTAAATAGCACTATATTTATAAAAGCTGATAAAGGTAATACGGTAGTAGCGTTAAATCATGAAACATATTTATCCAAAACTAAAGAATTCTTAAACTCTGGTAATAATACAATTTTAAATAATGATCCTATAACAAAATTTTCGAAAATTATCAAAATGGCTATTAATGAAGCAAAGTCAATAATAAGTGATGGTGATATAAAAAAGTTAGTCATGAATAATCCACAAGCACCTCAGTTATATTCTTTAATTAAGTTACACAAAAATGGTTACCCCATCAGTCCAGTAGTTTCATATATAACAGCCGTTAAATTATCGAAATAATTGATTGACATAATTAAGAAATATACAAAATTTGAACCCAAGTACGCCATTAAAAATTCATACGAGTTAATTAAAAATATTCAAAATATTGTATTACCTCACAATTCAAAATTATTTTCTTTAGATGTGAACAATCTGTTTTCTAGCACTCCGCCGAATGAAACAGTAAATTTAATCAAAAATTTTCTTATTTCTAATAATGTTCATCCACTTATACAGTCAGATGTTACTCATTTACTGGAAATTCTGGAAATTTGTTTAGAACAAAATTATTGCAGTTTCAACAATGTGTGTTATAGCAATAAGGAAGGTTTGATCATGGGAAATCCCTAAGCCCTTTGTTGTCAGAAATCTTTATGGATAATTTAGAGAAAACTATTATGAACCACTTCAACAGTGAATACTTTCTTTATTGGTATAGATACGTTGATGACGTAATTGTTTGCTATACTGGTACAGATAGACAATTGGATAATTTCATTACTTTTATTAATTCCATACACCCCCGTATTAAATTTTCTCTAGAAACTGAAATGAATAATTCTATTAATTACTCATATTTAATATATATATATATATATATATATATATATATATATATATATATATATATATATGTATATAGATATATCTATATATATATATATATATATATAAATATATATAAATATATATATATATATATATATATATATATATATATATATATATATATATATATATAATATTTATTATATATTTTATATATATGATATATATATATATATATATATATATATGATAATACTTAATGTGTATACACAGCATTTGCCCAGGCAGGCGAAGATAAGCTTAAAGCTACTCTTTAACTCTTAACCTACCTGATTAACACGTAATTTAGCTATAAGATAAAATAAACATCATAAAAGCACTACAAGAAAAATAAATACTAAAACACAGATACAGAGATAGTAACATACATATCATCATCATTATCATTTTCATTGCCTGGCCAAGAGTAAGTCCCTAAGAGTATGCCGGTATCTAGACAATGAAGAAATAGACATAGTGAACACGAAAGAGTTGTGGTACCTTACTAAATTATAAGTAAAGCAGCGCTCGAACATGGCAGAGGAATGCTGTGGCATTGTTACAGTATTATGTCGGGTGTTGACATTATGAACTGATTTTCTAAAAACGATTTTTTTGTACAAGTAAGAAGGAGCTTTAGACCTGATCAAACGATATATGAAGACAAGGAAATTCAACTCAAAGGCGTGATTAATTTTTAACCATCCAATTTTCGAGAAACAAGGTGTAATGTGATCATATCTACCTAGGTCGAAAATAAATCTACAACATGTATTTTGAATGCGTTGCAATTGACTTCGGGATTCCTGGTCGAGACAAGGGTAGTAAACAATGCTACAATAATTCAAAACTGAAAGAACCAAAGTTTCGGTTAGCTTTTTAAGCATTTTGAAATTCAGTATGTGCTTGTTGACATAAAGCATACGCATTCTCATGTAACACTTCTGAAGAAGTGAACTAATATGACCTTTAAATCTTAGGTTCTGGTCTATAATCAGTCAAGCTGTATCAAATTCTGAGTATCTGCTCTCTTATACCTGCTACAAAACAGAAGTGCAGTTGTCTTTGATGGATTTATGGTTAAATTGTGTGCTCTTGAGAATTGAGATATCGAAGTTAGATCCCTATTTATGCAATCGTTTGCAGCCGGAACATTGGATGGGTCGAAGCAATGAATCAATTGAGTGTCATCAGCATTCAGCTATATGTATATATATATATATCTATATATATATATATATATATATATATACCTATATATATTATATATATGTAATAATATAATATATATATATATATATAATATATATATATATATATATATATATATATGTATATATATATATATATATATATATATATATAATACATATATATATATATATTATATATATATATATATAATATATATATGTATAT